>PVJD01000670.1:60574-234995 GCA_004026545.1 Mormoops blainvillei
TCTCCCACTTCTGTAAGCCCCTTTGTGCCAAATCTATACTACGACTCCCAATACCCTCCCCTGCTTAGCCCTGCATAAAAGGAATGCGGGGCTATTGTTCTGGGCTCAGAATTTGGAGTTTGTCTCCTCTGGGCCCGTGCACGTAAATAAAGATCGTGCTCCTAACCCCTCAGTGTCTGGTCGCTTCATTTTTCTGTAATAACCACAAGGGAGAGAGGAGGGGGATAACAGGGGAAGCAGGGGAAGGGCCAGTCAAAGAACATGAATAGAGGACTCATTGGCAGGGATAATGTGGAAGAACCAACAGAGCTGGGGGGGGACAGCTCAGGGGAGAACCTTGGGGAAAAAGACAGCACTACTGTAAATGAATAATGAATGAATCAATCAATAACCTAGCAAATCAACAAACAACAAGTTCTGGCATCGATGTGGGGACAAGGGAACCCTAGCACACTGCTGGTGAGAATGCAGGCTGGTGCAGCCACTGTGGAAAACAGTATGGGATTTCCTCAAAAAACTATACATGGAACTGCCTTTTTACCTGGTAATTCAAATGCTGCAATTATACTGTAAGAATCCTGAAACACCAATGCAAAATAACTTATGCACTCCTGTATTCACAGCAGTGTTATTTACAATAGCTAAGTGCTGGAAACAGCCTAGCTGCCTATCAGTAAATGAGTGGAATAAAATATTGTGGTACATTTACACCTTGGAATACTACACAACAGAAAGAAAGAAGGACCTGCTACCTTTTGCAACAGCACTGATGGAACTGGAGAGTACGCTAACTGAAATAAGTTAGGCAGTGAAAGACCAATACCATATGATCTCACTGATAAGAGTAACTTAATGAACAAAACAAACAAATGAGCGAGCAAAATACAAGAAGATACATGAAAATATGGAACAGATGGACAGCAACCAGAGGGGAAAGGGGTTAAGGGTGGAAAGAAAGGGAAGGGACTAGTCAAGGAACATGTATGAATGACCCATGTATGAATGACACAGACAACATGGTGGGGATTGACTGTGGAAGCAGGGTTTGGGCTGGGCAGAGGAGAGTAAAGGGGGAAAATCAGGACAATGGTAAGAGCATAACAATAAAATATTTAATAAAAAATTTTTAAATAAAAAGAAGTGGAAACAATTTATGCTAGGGAGATTGATCCAAATATGTGTCCTCCATTATCCAATGTAACAATGATTAACAATTAATATCAGTAATAATAATAGATAAAAAGTTATTTCAGTAGTTTTACTGTGTACTTACTATTTCCAGTCTCTGTATTGAGTGCTATACATATTAGTTAATTTAATTCTAACAACAATTCTTTTTTTTTATTGTTGTTCAATTACAGGTGTCTCAAGTTTTCCCCTGTCCCATCTACCTCCACTCCCAGTCAATTCTAACAATAATTCTAAAGCACAGATATACATTACTTTAGCCTAATTTCATAGCAGAAAAATGTGAGGTTCAATCAAGTTAAGTAACTCACACAAGTTATGTAACTATATGAAAAACTTTGATTCAAACTTCACCGCCTAACTACAGCCCCTGCTCTCAACCTTCAGACTACTGCCTTATCACAAAACATTATCTTTTCTTTGTATAGTTTCTTCTTTTTTTAACAGTTAATTAAAATTTTCACATGAGTGGACTTGGAAAACTAGATCTGGTACAACTACAAAACATTTAGCTAGAAAGGTAGGTATTCGGGCTCTTTACATAGTTTTAGCCAAAGATAAACCGATATAAACTGGTTACAAAAGAACTTCCAATCCCAGAGAATCTGTCTCTCCAATCCCAAAGCTGATGAATTCAGTTAATATATACTTGCTATGTGGGTAACTTGCCAGTTACACCACTTGAATGTGTTTCTTCCTGGCAACATTCTCACAAGCCACTCGGTCCTTCAATAAATACGCACTAAGTCCAGGTAAAGATAAAAGAAAGAGAACAAATGTAGTATTATTCTACTAGCCTTCCTCAACATTAAAAGAAAAAAATAGAAGAAAAAAATCATCTTCTGTGACAGAAGGACATGATTATACCCTTAAAACACTAACTATGTATTTTGCTTGCTTGTTGTGAAATAAAAAACAAACTGACAGTAACCAGAGGGGAGGAGGAGGGGGATAACAGGGAAAAGGAGGGGAAGGGTCACCAAGGAACATGCATAAAGGACCCATTGACAAAGACAAATGCGGGAAAGATTGAGGGTCAGTAGGAGGGGAGGGGTAGGGCTGGGGAAAGTGGTGGTGGGGAAAACGTTGATGTGGGGATGATGGGATGGGGTGCAGGGTGGAGAGGAGAAACAGGAGAAAAAAATGAGACAGCTGTGATAGCATAATCGATAAAATACACACACAAAAATATACTAACTACAAAAGATATTTGCCAGATCTATTAAATTCTGGATCCATACATACCAAGTAAGGCTTGATAGACTTGAACAGAAAACAGATTTCCCTATATATAAGGATCACACATCTCAGATGTAGATCTAACTATCCTTTAATTAGAAAAGGAGTACGGGACTATGTAGAGACCCAGAAGAGTAGGAAGAAATAAGATTAAAGTAAACACAGTATGTTGACATATTCCTAGGTTCAGAGTACTGCTGGAGGCGCACTGAAGATAATGATGGAAAGAAAATAAATGCCACCGGAACACAATGCAGTGAACCCTATGACCACAAGAACTTTTCTGTGAGCAACATACGCCTTTTCAACACTGACAGAAATGAACAGTAAGTAACAGAAAAATGGAACAGTTAATAGCTAACGCTTACTGTGCATGTGACATATACCAGTAACTACTGTAACTGCATTAAATATATTAACTCATTTAATTCTTGGTATATACTATTATTAACCCTGCTTTATAGATGAAGAAACTAAGGTACAGAAAGATTAAGGAACTTGCCCCAGGTCAGGCAGTAAGCAGAGAAGCGGAGGTGTGAACCCAGACCTCATAGTTCTAGAGCTCTGTTCTTAATCATTATGCTTTACAGGAATAAAAAGAGTATTTTAAAAATACTAGAAAAATTTATTTTAAAAATACAGAATAATTTGAATCTGAAGACAGAAAGAGTATGCTATATCCTATAAAAACAGAAACAAAATAATCAACACCAACACATACACTGTTAAAGTTTTGAAAATTTAAGATCTTAAAAATAAAGAGCTATATAAGCACCTAAACCAAAAACAAAACAAAACAAAACAAAACCTTAAGTTATGTGCAAGTGGGAAAGATTAAGTTAGCCTCAAGATTTCTCCAAAATAAGATTCTATGTGCCAGAAGATATGACTCCAATGTGAGACAGTATCTAAAATTTATTTTAAAAGTTTTTATGCACACTGGAAATAGAGACGTAAGGAATATTTAGAGAAATAAGGAAATAAAGCACTTACAATCCATTCTTGGAAAGGGAAAAAAGCTACTTGAAGACAAAATCCATCCAACAAATATATAATCAAAATTTTAAAAACTCAGGAATGTAGAAACTAAGGTAAAAGGATTGAGGGTAAGCACTGATCCATTAACATCCAGAAAATAATAAATACAATTGACCTGTAAACAACTTGGGGGTTAGGGGTGCCAACCCCTCCTGAGTCAAAACTCTCATACAACTTTTGGTCTCTGGGGATTGGTTCCAGACCCCCACAGACAGCAAAATCCATGGATTCTCAAGTCCCCTATATAAAATGGTATAGAATAAGGCAGACACCTGGTCCTCTACCTCCAGAAATTCCCAACTGTGGATTGAAAATACTGTTTCAATCACCATGGCTAGTTGAGTCCAAGGATGTGAAACCAGGGGATACAGTGGGCCAACTGTGTATTTATTGAAAAAAACATCTGCCTATGAGTGGACCCACACAGTTCAAACCCGTGTTGTTCAAGGGTCAACTGTACCTGTAATCAAAGCCACCACCCCTCAATGCCATCCAATGAAACACTAGGGTTAGCTCAATGGTGATTTTCTTTAATTTGCTACCCTCGCTTTACCTCAGATGGTACTTCTCTGCATATAGCACTCAACAAATAAATGCTTTTTAAAAAATGATAATTTGGTTTATCACCCACCCAAACCCCAACCTGAAGGAATATAAGCTCTTTGATGGTAGGATCCCTGATTTTTACTACTGAATCCCAGAAGAGTGATAGGCATAGAGTGGCACTCAATAAATATTTGTCTAATAAAAGAACAGATAAATATTAGATATGGACACATGGGCTTGTTCTATCTTCTGGGCTCTAACCAACTGTCATCTGGACATATCCGTTTAAATATACCACTGGCATCTCAAATTCAACATATCCAAAACTGAATTCTGACTGCCTCTCAGAACCCACTTCTCCATCTCAATAAACCTCCATCCACCTGACACCTTCCTATCCCTCAGGTCTTACATCCAACTCTCCATCTATCCAACTCAATTTTTGAACATTTATTACATACCAGGCACTGCTTTAAAGGTTGAAACACAAAATACATAAAATTCCCCATGTTCGCAGAGTCAACATTAATCACTGCATTCTATTGATTTTATCTTAAATACATACCTCAAATTTGTCTAATTCTGACCTTTCCCAATGCTAGCTTAGAGCTAGCCACCTGATTCATCTCAAGTCTACACTGTTGCAGTAGTTTACTAGGTCTTGCCACTTCTCTTGCACAATTCATTTCGCCATATGGTAACCATAATTTTGAAAGACAAATTTTATTGTGTCCTTCCCCTGCTTAAATTCTTTCAAAAGCTTCACACTGCATTTAGGGGGAAAAAATCCAAACACCAAACATGATACTGCAAGGCCCAAATATAAAATATAGCATTTGTTGCCTTCCTAATCCCAATCACTCATTATGCTCCAGTCAGTGGCCTTCTTTCAGTGCTTCACATGCATGCTTCCACCAAAAAGGGATATTTTGTATGCTGCTATCTAGGACACTCTCTCCAACAACCCAACTCCTACTTATACTTTAGGATTTTGCTTAAAGAGTGCTACCTCAGAAAGGTCTTTCCTGACCTCTGTTCCTCAATTTAAATTAGGTCCTTCCTATTACTATCTCCCATAATTACCCTGTTCTCTTTTTTAATCATTTGCCACATTTTATAATTCTTTAATTGGCTGCATTTAATGTTGATCTATATCATTAGACAGTTCTGTAAGTACATGGTAAATCCAGTACCTGGCATAGCTCCATTTTTTAAAGGTATTAAAGGTTTAAGATATTGAATACCTTAAGGTTTAAGGTATTCAATAAATAACTGTTGAATGAATTAATAATTAAACCAAGGAAAAGAAACAACTGGAGAAATTCTAAGCATGGAAAAGAGGCATATGCTGATGTAATTAGAGAAAAATGCAAGTAGGTGGGGGGTTAGTAATGATGTCTGGAGAGATAAGTAGTAACTAGATCAATGGGGATCTATACACATACACAGTGTATGTGTATACACTGGTCTGTATTTCTGTATGTGTATTTCTGGTCTGTAGAAAGAAAGATTCTTAACCTGGGTTTCAAGCTTCTATGGGTACTGAACATTTTGGGGTGAGGGAATATCTAGAGAGAGTCTCAAAAGGGGTCCATAACATTCCTCCTCCAAAGAACCACTGCTGGAGACAATGTAGGAACAATGAGAGGTTTTAAGTCAGGCAATGATATGATCCAATATGTATTTTAGAAATACCACCTTACAAACAGCATAGAAAATGGGCAGAAAAGGTATGAAACTGAGAGCTGGAAAACCAATTAGAAAACTTTAATAGAATACATGTGAAAAATAATGAGGATCTAAATGAGTGCAATATCAAAGGCAATGAAGGGGATAAATACTAAAAATAATAGTATAGAAATAAGCACTGAACCTTCAGTAGACTTAATAAAGAAGGAAGAAAAGAAACTCCCAGGATTTTGGCTCAGCTGACAAAACATTTGATTGTGCCACTCACCATGGAAAGAAATGCAAGAGGAGGTTTGGGACAGAAGCAATTTTATATTTGTCAATGTACCTGTAGCACAGCATAGTAGAGATGTCTACTGAAGACTTGAGTTCAGAGAAGAGAATGATCTGGAAATCCGTATTTGGATGACATCAACATGACAGCAGAAATCATGAAAGTAGACTAAACTCCTTCACAGTTTTACTTAATGTCATATATATAATGTAAGAGTTAGACTAAATCTGAAATACACTTAAAGTAATATGATTTTGCTCATTACTAATTTTTATGAAATTAAAAAATCTATAAACTTAAAGTTTATTAAAGTTCATATTATAAAAACAGTTTCTACTTCCTCATCATGTTCTTAAATATTAAACTCATATTTATGTCAGAACTATTACACAGTGAAGAAAATACTAAAAATGTTTAGTTATAATTTCCCTTGCAATGCCAGAATACTGGCAGTGGTAGAATTTGCCTGTTAAAAAGTAGCATACTGAAAAAATACTCTGAAGGCCTTTCTTTAAAAATATGTGATCTTTTAGGCTGTTTAAAATTTTTTACTTAGTTTGAACAGTAGTTTTATCAATTATATTTCTAGTTCTTATAGCAATAAACACTCATAAAAAGTCTAAACTGATAATGGCATCTACAAAAAAACAAACAAACCTATAGCTGTTATCATACTAACTGGTGAAAAACAGAATGCTTTTCCCCAGGACCAGGAACAAGATAGGGATATCCCTGCTCACCACTTTTACTCAACGCTGTACTATTCTAGCCAGTGCAGTATGCCAAGAAAAATAAATAAAAGGCACCCAGATTGAAAAGAAAGAAGTTAAATGGTCTTTATTCACTGACTACGTGATGATATAAGAAAACTCTACGAAATCTATGAAAGAGCTACGATAGCTAATTAATTAGTTAACAAGGTTGCAGAATTACAAACAAATAATGAATTGTATTTCTGTATTTTGTACTAGTAATGAACAATTAGAAAATGAAATTGAGAAGACAATACCAATTATGATAGCATTAAAATATTAAACACAGGTTTAATCTGGCAAAAGATATGTAAGACTTGTAAAACTGACTAGAAAACATGGCTTAGAGAAACTAATACCTAAGTAAATGAAGTAGTCATGTTCATGGATTAGAAAACTCAGTATCGTTAAGATGACATTTATATACAAATTGATCTATAAATTCAAGGCAATTCCATACAAAACCCCAATAGGCTTTTTTCAGAAATTGACAAACTGATTTTAAAGTTCATATGGAAGTGCAAAGAACGAAGAAGGGCCAAAAAGAAGAACAAAGTTGAAGGACTAACAAGACAGTATGGTAGTGAAGTCAAGAGAGACCAAAAGATCAGTAGAACAGAATAGAGACCGCATGTATAGGGACAACTGACTTACGACAGAGGTGCAAAGGCAATTCAGTGAAAAAAAGAAAGTCTTTTCAACAAATGGTACTAGGATATTTGGATATCCATATGCAAAAAATATATATATTTCAATCTATTCCTCAAGCTCTATTTAAAAATTACTTCAAAATGTATCAGAGGCCTAAAAGTAAACTTAAAATTATAAAACTTCCAAAAGCAAACCTAGGAGAAAATATTGGTTAGGCAAATATTTCATGGTTATACAAATGCACAGCTCATGAAAGAAAGCATTGACAGGCTAGAATTCAAAGTTAAAAATTTTCAAATCTGAAATGTGAATTTTGTTCAATAAATGTTTTTATTAAAAAGAGAAAATACTAAGAGAATTAAAGGACTTATATCCAGAATATATAATGAACTATTACAACTCAATAAAAAAAGTGTAATTAAAAACAAGATTTAAATAGACGACGCAAGAAAGAAGACATATGGATGATAAACACATGAAAAGATGTTCAACATCACTGGTCATTAAATGAAATAGAAATAAAAACTACAATAAGATACCATTTCCTATCCAATAAAATAGCTAAAGTTAAAAAGACTAATAAAACCAAGTATTGGTGAGACTGTGGAGAAACTGGAATATTGTTTGTGGGAATGTGATACAATAAAGCCTCTCCAAAAAAGTGTTTGGCAGTTTCTTAAAAAGTTAAATACACTCCTACCAGATGATCCAACCATCCCACACCTTGGTGAAATGAAACATATATCCGTATAAAAACTTAATGTACAGAGAAAACTTTTTCTTACTAGTCTAATGCTAGAAACAACCCAAATGTCCACCAACAGATAAATGAACAAATTGGTATATCCATATATTGAAATATCACTAGCAATAAAAATGTATGAACTATTGATACTAACAACAACTTGGACAAATCTTAAAATAATTATGTGGAATGAAAGAAGTCAACCAAAAAAAACAAAACAAAACAGATCACATATTAGAAGATTCTAACTAATCTATGATGACAGTACCAGTGGGCACCTGAGCATTGGTGGAGAAGGTTGAAAGGAAAGAATTACAGAAGGCAAGAAGAAACTTTGGTGGGGGATGGATATATTTATTCTTGATTGTGGTGAAAAGCTTCCCGTGTGTGTGTGTGTGTGTGTGTGTGTGTGTGTGTGTGTGTATCAAAACCTATCTAATTGTATACTTTAAATATATAGTTTATTATACACCAATTATACTTCAATAAAACTGATAAAATCTCAAAAGCCTAATGTTTAAATGAACCAAAACTACCAGTAAACATTGTCATACTTCATTAAGTATCTTTTAAGTAAAGATTCAATGGTCTCAGTATTTTCTATCCCTTGTAAATAACATTTGAGAGTATAATTAAATGAATAGATAAACCAAAAAGAGACTCTGCTACTGTTTTCCTTTGTATATATGGAAAAGCATTTAATAATGCTCTAGGTAAAGTATTTTTAAATAGATTATTGCCTAAATTGAATTATTGTATAGGTTTTCTTCTTTTCAAGAGTCTCATATTAATTAGTTTTCTTAAAGGATCACTGTAATAGTAAAGTGAATAATTTTAGTCCCAAGAGAATCTGTTAGTATTAAAAAGTATGAAGTTACTTATATATAACAATGTACTATAAAAATACCTCATTCATGAATTTATAATTGCATACTATATGGCCAGGCACTAGTCTAGGTCCTTGCAATCAATATATTTGGGGAAAAGGGAAGAGGGAGACAACAGACAATAATGTTCTTAATAAATAAATGTATACTGTAATATATTAGAAGGTGATATGCATTAAAGGTATAACCTCCCACCCCCCCAAAAAAAAACCAGTAAAGTAGAATATGAAGGATCAAGGAAAGACTAAATATATTTATAATAAAAACTTCAAAGCAATGAGACTTGTTTCCATAAACCACACACAAAAATCTGTTACACTAAATAGAATCATGTACTATTAGAACTGAGTTTTAGGTGACCTAGTCCAACCCTCACACTTTATAGGTGATGTTAAATGACTCAGTTTTTGGCAGAGATTAAAATTCCTATCTCCCGTTCACTCTATTGGCATCGCTCTTTGTGATGTCAAATAATTATGATAAAATGTTTTTAATGTGCTAATGTGAAAAGAGTTGAAAGTTTTAAAGGCTGACTGGTCGTGGCTTCCTTACTTCATGGTTTTATTACTTACAGTAAATTACTTAACCCGTCACAAAGTATAAATTTCACCATCTATAAAAGAGGGATGGTAACAATTTTGTTATTGGGATGTTAGCAGGATTATATAGTAGTTTATATAATTTACATATCAGTACAGAAGTATATAACCAACGCTTGTATACTAGACCCAAAAATAGTACATCATATTCATGAGTTTTTATATCTTTACTAGACTATAAACCTCATATGTATCTAAAGTACTAAATATTATGCAAATGCTAAATAAGCATTTACTAATTTGTTAATATTCTGAGGGATCAACCAGCCTTCAAAATGTTGCACACACCATGAGAACTCCTATGACTAAGACGGCGAAAATCCAATTAACTGAAGGCTTCAGAGTATGCTTAAAAATATTTTTGATCTATCTTTTCCAAACAGAGAAGTCTGTAAGCAGTAAACACTTTTTAGTGTCATAAACTATGGTCCCGATCTTTCTGTCCACAAGAAAATAAATTCCACCATGAAAAACACCTTAGGAAAAAACAAAAAATCCTACAGTATTTTATACCATGTCTACTTTTCACATTCAGGCATCTGCTCCTGTATTCACAGATCGGAATGCAAAAAAAAAAAAAAAAAAAAAGGCAGAATGCAATTCCAATGCCATCACATAGTAATCCAGCAGCTTCTTTGTATTTGTAACCATCATTTTAGCTGACAACAGCAAAACCACCACAAACTGAACAAAGGATAAAATAATTCAAATGGGTGTTTGATGCCATGTATATCATCTTTTCTAAACTGCTGTATATTCCAATTTAGTTTCAAATAAAAAACAAACATGAAGATTGCTTTGTAAAAACACTCCCTTCCCTCGCTGTAGGATTAATCCCTGCCCCCGACAACCCCCAATAGCCCATCCAAAGTCCCTTGGGTATAAAAGGGAAACAACCATCCAGGAGCTTCAGATAATTAAACCATAATTTACAGAATAATAAATCAAAGTTCCTAGCTAAGATTCAAGAGAAGTCATGTCAAGTCAGTTCTAAAAAGGTAAAAGAGGGATGCTGTTTCTTATTCTTTTGAATAAAAAATATCCCTGCAATGCTGGCTATTAAAACCTTTGTTCTCAAGCTAAGCAATTAAAGCACAGGTTTTCAAAAATAAGAATCTGCTTCCTTGAGGTCAAATTAGGCTTTTCTAAACATGAAGAAATTGTAAAAGCTATTGTAATAACAAACAATACAAAATACTTTTACTATTTTATTCCTCTGTTACAGGTACATCCCCTTCACTGACGCTATTTTTATACCACTTTGCCACATTTCACACCCACCAAGAAAACAAAGACTGCTATAGATTACCCGGAGCACAGGACAAATCAGCAAACAAGTAAAAGCTCAAAAGGTTCGTTTCCATGGAGTAAAGGAGAACGAAATCCCCACCAAACCACCACTACCTTGACAATCCTAGGCTTTTCCTTTATATGTACACTTGAGATCCTTGGAAAGGCATCTCTCTGATGATACTGCTGACCACACAGAGGGATGATATGAATAAATCCCACCTCTTCTCCCACCCGCAGTTATCTACCATCATCCACTGAAGTCCAACAAAGCACTCTTAATGGAAAGGCAAAGAACAGCATCTATATATACACTGCTCTAAAAGACTACACTGTGAGAATACATAAGTGATAAAGAAAGCAAAGACTATCCTGACAATTTTCTAAGACAAAAAGCCAAAGAGTGCCCACGAAATTAAAAATACTGGTTAAAGATCCAATTATACATCCACAATATATTAATATTAATTTTGTCAGAATTTTCTGAATATGATTTCTAGAAAAACATATAGTGTCTCTACCAAAGCTGAAGGTTCTCAAATAGCTTAAAATTTTGTTGTTGCTGCTCCTTTCCATAAAGCCAAATAAACCAGATAAACTGATATTTACCACAAAAAAAAAAAGACTCCTTTTGTTGGAGTGTGACCTCCTCAAAGATAATCTGAGATAGGAGGTGGGGATGGAGAAACAGATAAAAAATGGAAGGAAGAAAAACCTTTTCTGCCCCAATAATTCTAATTAAAGTTGTAGGCAAGACTAGGAGGGTTAAAATGTCTTCATGCAATTCTGTCAGTTTGTATCTGATTATCGTAAATCTTCCCTCATGTCTAACTATGCTCCAGGCATTATGATGTCTGGTCCTCTGTTACCTAATATCCCTGACACGTATAGTGAAATAAGAGAGGGACAAGAGAAATACTCATTCAATCTAATCTTTAGAAGCCCTGTAATTTTGCTAAAACAGTAATTTGCTTCAATCACTGCTCTCTAACAAACATACTGCCTTATGAAGAAGATTCATTTAGCCTCTACTTTCCTTTCCTGAAGCATCAAGCCAAGATGACAAGTTGCACACACATAATCAATATAGCAGTAATAATGAAAAACATATTCTTGCTTTATGAAGCATATTCCCTAAAACATTTTAATGTATCTAATTTTAAGTTAAAACCCAGTAATAATTTCACTCACATAAACTACAGAACCTCAGAACCACAGTCAGTGATCTATGATGAATCAGGTTCCAAGGAACAACAAAATGGCAAATGTAGTTTGTAATAAATAAATAAAACAACCGAAGGACAGACAGATGAATAGATTTTGTACATTTTCTAAAGTAGGGACCAATAATTTTAGTGCTCTTCTTGGGCAATATTAAAGAACTACTTTACTGAATTCACTGTTTGTAAGTACTTAACAGAGAAGTAGCGATATGACATTATACAACCACATGACCCAGAAATAGTACTTTTAGTTATATATATCCAAGTGATGTGAAAATTTACATCCACACAAAAACCGATCCTTGGAGGTATATAGTAGCTTTACTCATAATTGCTAAAAACTGAAAATGATCAACATGTCTTTCAATGGAGACATGGATAAAGTAATTATGATTCATCCATAAAATGGAATACTATTTAACAATTTAAAAAGAATAAACTACTAATTCACATAATAATATAGATAAATCTTAAGTGTATTTTACTATGTTAAAGAAGGCAGCTGAAAAATCCAAAGATTTTCATATCATTCCGTTCATATGACACTCAGAAAAATGCAAAATTAAAAACAGATCAGTAGTTACTAGGGATTGGGAAGAGGAAAGCAGTTGACTACACAGGGGGGTATTTAAAATACAGAATCTGTTCTATGTGATACTAGGGTTAGGGTGGTGAATACAGGACTCTACTCTTTTGTCAGAACTCACAGAACATTACAAAGAATGAACTTCAATGAATGCTGACAAGCAATAATCAAAAAACCATCAACCAAAATGCTGGAAGATTCGAAGGTAAAAATGTGGACTGTGGCAAATGAATCTACTACCTACATTACAAATCACAATATAACTACATTAAGGAGTGAGTGAGAAAAGGAGCTGACATAACTAACTTTGGGAAGCCATGTTTTGACTGGAAGTAGTAAAGCTATTGACAAAAATAAACACTATACTCTAGTTGAAAAATTTGTTTCTCATGGGTATAAAAGTGACAGTTCTATTTCACTTTTCATGTTTACTGGAGTTAACAAATAAGTAAATGGATACTACATAGCTGAAGCCAGGCTTCTCACTGTCAGATTACGAAGTCATGTATAAACAAGGAAAGAAGACTAGACCACAGCACCCTGTGGTACTGGATTAAAATCAGAGATATCAGTATGAACTCAATGGATACAGAAACAATTATAGATATGTGGGTACACATGGGTTAGTATACATACATATATTACCTAGCTCTGTCTTAAGAAGGTCTAAAAGTAATGACTCCTCGATAACAATAAGCACACCCAGAACCCTCATTCTGGTTTCTAAATACCATTACCCAATAAAAGGAGTCACAGTTCCTTGGAAAAAGGCTTATTCTACAACCAGGGCAAAGAAAATACAAGATGAGCCTGCAGCATCTATCTTATAGTACCAGAAAGCAGGAAAGTGCTCAAAATACAAAAGGATAGGGGCAAGTGCCTACCTGAAAGCTTGCCCAATGGTCAAAGTTGCAAAATATGAGCAACAAAATAAAAATATAATATTGGGTTAGAACTCAAAGTATAAAATTAAATATATATTAGACCATGCTGATATAAATTGAGTAAATCAGTAATAGAGGAAAACACAAATCTTCCTTAAAGAAGAAACATGTATGGTAGATACTTCCTCCTCCCTTAAGTGTGGATTGGACTTAAGTGACTTTCTTCTAAAAAAACAGAGTATGGAAAAACAAAAAGAGTAACTTTTAGAGTGGAGAAACCTGGCAAACACCTCCTTGGTCAAGTTGTCAAGGTTAATATTATGTCATATGGATGTCATGTAGACATCATATACCCTTGATATGAATAAAAAGGGTATTTTGCCTCTGCTGTATTCTTTGCAAAAATGCAGAACCCTAATAATGAGAAACAGCAGCAAACTAAGACTAGAGGATAATCTAAAAAATATCTGGCCAGTATTCCCCAAGGCAATTAAGGTCATGAAAAACAAAGTAAAACCTAGAAACTGTCACAAACCAGAAGAGACTGGGGAAACGTGCAAACTAAATGCAATGTGGTATCCTGGACTGGATCCTAGAACAAAGAGACCATTAATGGAAAAGCTGGTGAGATCAAAATGAAGTTTAATTTAAAGTAGTTTAGTTAATACTTAATACCAATGTCAGTTTCTTAGTTTTGACTAATGTACCATAGTAATGTAAGATGTTAACAATGAGGAAAACTAGGTATGAAATACATTCTCCATACTATTTTTGTAATTTTCTATAAATCTAAAATTATTACAAACTAAGAAAGTTATTGAGTAATTAATTAGTTTATGATGCTAAAAGTCAGAATAGTAGGTGCTCTTAAATGGTGACATCAATTGTTGGTTAAAAACATTCCCTCCACCCCTCCTATCACAAAAGCACCTCCAGGCTCAGGTGACTTCACCGGTAAACCTTGAAAAAGATAGTAATATCCTACATACACTTTCTGAAAACAGTTGACACTTTCCAATTAATTATCTAAGGCCAACATTACTCTGAAATCAAAACAAGGCAATGACATTACAAGAAAATGAAAAACTAAATTCCTCATAAACACAGATGTATAATTTTCACCAAAATATTAGCAAACCAAATCTATCGATGTATACAAAGAATAATAAATAATAACTAAATAGGGTTTATCTCAGGAATGTATGGTTGGTTGAACACTCAAAATTCAATATAATTCATCATTATCACCAGTCTGTAAAAAAATACATATTATCATCTCAATAGACGCAGAAAACAGTATTTTACAAAATTCAATACCCATTAATGATAAAATCTATCACAAACTAAGACAGAAGATAACTTTCCCAAACCGATAAAAGGCATCTATAAAAAAAAAAAAGCACAAAACATCATACTTAACAGTAACAGACTGAATGACTTTCCCCTAAAATCAAGAACAAGGAAAGAATGTCTGTATGCCTATCCTGACGAATTTTATTTAACATGTCAGCCAGAGGAGTAAGGCAATATACATATACATATGAAAAATACATATATAATGTATATTGCCTTACTTTTATATATATATATATAAGGCTTACAGACTGAAAAGAAAAAAAGTACGATTGTCTTTAACCATAGATAACATGGTCATCTACATAAAAAGCTCAAAAGAATCTATAAAGAAAACTAGTAGAATAAGTTTAGCAAGGTAACAGTATACAAGATCAATATACAAAAAGCAGTTGTATTTCCATATACTAGTAACAAATTAAAAATTGTAAATACCACTTAACCTCAAAGCACATAAAATATTCAATACACAGAGGTGTAATTAAACTCCATGTAAGACCTATATACTAAAAACTATAGAATCTTTTGAAAGAAATTAAAGACCTCAAAAAACTGAGAGTGAGATTATGTTCATGGATCAGAAGACTCGTACTGTTGGGATGTTGCTTCTCTCTCACCTTGTCTAGATTCAAAATCACAGAATGTTTTTTAAAATAGATATTAACATGATGATTCTAAAATTCATATAGAAATACAAAGGATCTAAAAGAGTCAAAACAATTTTTAGAAAAACAACAAAGCTGGAGACTTACACTACCTTATTTGAAGATCTAATCAAGACATAAGGACAGGCATATTGATGAAGAGAATAAACAGGCCCATGCATATAGGTGGCTGACTGAGTTTTTAACACAGATGTCAAGATAATTCAACAGGAAAATAGTCTTTTATATAAATAATACTGAAACATATGCCAAAACACAAACACATACACAAACACACAAACCAACCTTAACCCATACCTCACACCATATATAAATGTTAGTTTACATGGACCCTGAGAACGGGCTTCTGGTGGCTAACTGGGCTCAAATTTTAAAATACAGAGCCTAGCAGTCATTACAGAAGGGCCTCTCATGCAAACTGCACGTAATGGAAAAGTCTGTACTAAACTACCTGCCTCTACATCAAATGCCTGCCTGCACTGTGTTTAGGATCTGAGGCAGCCTTTATAAAAGTTATTGAAATCCTATTTCAACCAATGGAGCTGAGGCTTTCCCCATCTAATCGGAGGTGCACAGCTATAGCCCCATCACCAATCAATCAGAGCAGCTCCATTCTCACCAGTCAGGAAAGTGCCTTTTGGACAGACCAATCAGGAGCCAGGGGTGGGGACTTCTGTCTATATAAGCCAGTTCCCTTCTAGCTCTGGGAGCATACTTTCCCCTTCCATCCAACAGTGAAGACTGCCCGTTGGTGAGCAGAAACACTGAAGATGTCTCCCTGAGCAGAGTGGATCAGACCAGTGCAGGTCAGAGCAGACCAGCACACAGCAGAACAGATTGTCAAGCAGAGCAGAGCTATATAGCCTGAGAGGGGCATGCCTCATAGCTATGCTGTTTTCACAGTTGTGCTGGTATCACAAGTAAGGGGTTCTGTGTTGAATAAACTTTCCTTCTTCACCATACCCCAAATTGGTGATTTCTGTTGGTGCTGAATTGGAGCCAATGACCATCAGCTGTCACTTGATACGTATCATAGGTCTAAATATAAAAGCTAAACTTTTCAACTTCTAAAAAAGTTAGTAATTACTTGAGACCTTAGGTTAGGTCAAGGTTTTTCAGAAAGAACCTAGAAGGAAAAAACATAAAAGAAAAAGTTGATAAACTAGACATCAAAATTAAAAAAACAAACAAACAAAACTTCTATTTTTTGAAAGAAAATGTTAAGGAAATAAAAGGAGAAGTTGCAAATTGGGGAAAAAATTTCAAAACACATACCTGACAAAGGACCCGTATCTTACATTTCAGTAAGAAGAAAATCCGGCTTTTAATATCCAAACAGATACTTCACAAAGGAAAAATAATAGCAAAAAACACATAGAAAATCCTCAACATCATTAATCATAAGATAAATGCAAATAGAATATACAGTGAGAGAGCTACTCACACCCACTAAAATAACTAACATTAAAAAAACTAACACTGAGAGCTGATGAAGATGTGCATGCAGCAACTGAAACTCTCCTACCTTGCTGGTAAGAATGTGAAATGATACATACAGCCATTTTGGGAAACAGTTAGGCAGTTTCTTATAAAGTTAAATGTATACTCCATCACACAACTTAGCAATCCTACTAAATAAAAGGTTTTAACTAAAGAGAAATGAAAGCATATGAAACTTAGAAGATTGAACATTTTAAAAATTTAAGTCTAAATGCTGAACATATTTGTAAAAACATTTAATGTTTGATGAGCAGTATATTGACATAATTTACTTCAATAGTTAAAACCCAAGCAATTACCAGAACAATTCACCTAACTAGGAAATTCTCACCAGAACATTCCAAGAGACTCTACAGTGGAGAAACCTGGCAAATGCTACTTCAGCCAGGTTATCAATATCATCAACAGTCATAAGTCTTGTTGATAGTATGTGCCCTTGATATGATGTGATGAAAACAGCATTTTACCTTTATGATCTCCCTTCCAACAACCCATAACTCCAGTCTAACCATGAGAAAAACACTAGACAAATGCCAATGCAAGAGTATATAAAAACACCTGACCAGCCGTGGCCGGGTGGCTCAACTGAAACAAGATCCCATATACCACAAGACTGCGATTTTGATCCCCAGTCAGGGCACATACCTAGACTGTGGGTTCAATCCCCTGTTGGGGTGCATACAGGAGACAACACATCAATGTTTCTCTTTCTGTCTCTCTCAAATCAATAAACATGTCCTTAGGTGAGGATTAAAAAAAAATACCTGACCAGCACTCCTCAAACTGTCAAGATCATCAAAAACAAAGTAAGTCTAAGTAACTGTCAAGGTCTGAGAAACTGTTACAGCCAAAAGGAGCCTAAAGAGACATGACAACTAAGTGTAATGTGGTACCCTGTGGGGGAGGGGAGAGCGGGAAACGACACACGTCCTGGAACAGAAAAAGGACAGTACTGCCCTGACTGGTGTGGCTCATTTGGTTGGGTGTCATCCTGCAAAGTGAAACGGTGCCAGTTCGATTCCGGGTCAGGGCGCATGGCTTGGTTGTGGGTTCAGTCCCCATTCAGGCCATGTACAAGAGGCAACCAATACACAGACCTCTCTCAAACTGATGTTTCTCTCCCTCTCTTTCTCCCTCCCTTCCCTTCTAAAATTAAATAAATAAAATCTTTTTAAAAATCAGGAACTAATCTAGCTTCAAAAAAGTAAGTTAAAAGAGAAAGGACAATAGGTTAAAACTAAGGAAATTAGAATAAACAGACTTTAGTTAATAATAATGTATTAAAACTCACTAATTTTAATAAATGTATCATGCAAATGTAATATGGAATATGAGTGTAAGTATAAATTACATGTTTTTCACTTTACTAGCTTTTGAATTTTTCTATAAATTTAACCCTGCTCTAAAAAACTCTTGAAAACACCTCATCCTCCATCTCATCACATGAAAAATGTTCATTTCATCAGAACTTAAGAATTTGTAACACTACAGGAAAAGAGAAGACACAAGGGGAAAGGAATTAAAACACAAAGGATTGTATGGATACTAATTTAAAGAACATCATTATGGCTTTGGTAGAAAAAATTATAAGGCTTTTTTTTTTTTAACTGTTTAGTAGAAGAAAAGAAAGCATAAAAGGAAAGGTCAAAACATGATGTAACAGGAACGTTAAAAATACTCTTCCCACTGCTTATCCTGGTGTTTTGACAACAATCTCAAGACTCCCATTGATTACAACAACAATTCACTCTTTGGTGTTTGCTGTGTAAGCTTTCAAGTAGAACCAGTTGTTAATGAATGTTCAACAGTTCCATGGTAAGAAGACTAACTTTGCTTAAAATACGAGAAATACAGTGGCTAACTATGGGTGGAAGGGCAGAAATGGAGTGGGTCATTCTGCACATGCTTACTGAGTTTAAGCTTTCTCTCTTAGATGTTTAAGTCATTTATCTTCTCATTCTTAATCTTCTTTGGGAAACTAAAGTGAAATATCAATCTCTTTAATTTCTTTTACGAGTCTTGAAAAGATATGGTTGGTAAAAGCAAATTATTAAGTGTTCTTCAAAAATAAAAGTTGAGATTCAAAAATTTTTGAAATTTCAAAATCCAAAATATCTATATTTTGTATGATGGATGTAAGTTAATAGAGTGATGTTAGTAATTTGAATCACTAATCTGTACAATTCAATATACAGCCGACCCTTGAATATCACAGGTTTGAAATGTGTGGGTCCACTTATATACAGATATTTTCTAATAAATACACAGTTGGTCTTCCATATCCAGGGTTTCATATCCACAGTCTCAACAGTGGATCCAAAATAGTATTTTAAGTCTCCAGTTGGGGATCGGTAGGTGCAAAGGGTTGACTGTATTCATTGTTCTATACCATTTCACACAAGCAACTTGAGCATACACAGATTTTGGTATCTGTGGGTGTCCTGGAACCAATTCCCTGCAGATACTAAGAGATGACTATAGCTAAGTTTTTTGGGAGTCAAAAGTTATATGTGGATCTTTTACTTCATGGCAGTTGTCCAAAGGTCAACTGTAATCAGTTATTCATATCAATGACTATTTTAATCAAGTATCACAATGTTCATTCATATTTAACTATACTAGTTTGATAAATTATTATACAACTATACAATACAATATTGTATAAATACAAAATATATACATTCACACAGAAATAAGACATTGTCAAAGTATATTGCTAAATGCAAATTTCAAGTAACAAGACAGTATATAAAGGGCAATTTCATTTGTGTAAAGAAACTTAATGGTGGCTGCCTCTGGTAGATTAGGCAAGTGGAGAAAATGCAGGAAACTTGTCATTTTATACCTTTTTCTTTGAAAAAGATTAATCTAACCTATACTTTTATTATTGAAGCTGGTAGCAGTATATAAAGGTTCATTATGCTATTCTAGTTTTAATGTATGTCTGAAATTTTACACAATAGAATTATGTAAAAGTATACTTTACATATACTTGCTTTTTAAAAAAGTACTCCTAAGGGAGTGTGGGGGCAGGGGACTTGTAGAGACTAGATTCACCCTCAATAGCCTTTTGTTCGTGTCTACGTTTATTTTTAATTCTAGAGGTAGGTACACCTCCGACTGTCCTTGAACAAAAAAAGAAAAAAGAAAAATCAACCAGCTACAATTTAATAATTTAAAAAACACTATTGTTTAAAATTCCTTAAAGTAGATATCATAGTAGGTAATAAGGAAAATGAGAAAAAAGCTAAGTTATACAGGCAAAGTAACTTTCTCAAGGTCGCTCAGCTAACAATTGGTGGAGAAAATATTTGACCCCAAACTTATGTTTTCAAATCCTGCCTGTTTCTACACAAAGCTGGGAAATTTTGTGGGTGGGAAAAATGACAAAATTGAGCACCTATCTTACTTCTAAAAAACAAACTTCAGTTTTCCATAAATAAATCTTTCAAATACGAGGAGTTAACCAAGAAAGGATTTCTACACACACACTACTGCACACTTGCCAAGGGAAGATCAAGATATGCTTGAGCAGACTTGAGCCCTGAAAAACAAACTGATTAATAATACACTTGGAGAAAGATCTGTAAGAAAAAACTTTGTACTATATTTTACACAGTGTGTAGTGCAGTACAAATAACTATAATTCCGAGGCATTAAATACTATCAAATCAATGTTAAAGATGGTATATATATTAGAACATACAAGAACTTTACTTCTTGAAATAAAAAAAAAAAATTATCAAAACAAATCAGAACAGTAATCAGTTCTACTAAAACCCAGATTATAGTGCTAGTGGTGACTGGATGAATTAAATTGTAATTTATAAGACATTTTTACAGCAGTAGTGCTTACCTTGTCATTACTACTACTTATCTAGTGTTCTCTTGAAAGTTTTAGTGGTTTTAAGGATGCCACCAAGAATTCCAATATTCAAAAGTATGACATTAACACAAAAATAATTTAGAGTAACAACTACTTAGATTATAATCCAAGTTAGTATATTATAGATATTAGATATAGATATTATAGTATATTAGATATTAGATATAGATATTATAGTATATTAGATTATAAAATAAGGAACAGTAACTTAGTCCACCCAAAGAATTGGTTTTGGTGAATTATCCTTTATGCTATTCCCTCAGTTTTTTACTAACAGTCATTAGAAAAGACAAAAAGAAATTGCTCATTACCTGCTATAAAACTGTTGTAGAAGTACTGTCCCCAGTATTGTCTTAAATCCATATGAGTATTTTTTGTAAATTTAATAACATTTTAATGAACATTTTAATGATTTTTTTATGATAAATTTTAAAAGTTTGGCTTTCTTGTTACAAAGAAGAAAATAATACAGCCACCAATAGCCAAATCATATTTATCTACTCCCCACAGGTCCCTGAAAGCAGAGGCTTAATCACAATGGCTGTATTAACCCTCATATTTGCATTTACCTCACAGTAATAACTTGACTTTCTATTTTTATTTTAATGTCTTCAATTGAAATGTGTGTGCATGCATGTGTTCTTTTTATAAACCACATCCTCTTGGGGGAAGTGAGATATAAGTATTATAAATAATTTTTAAATCAAAATAAGTTTACATATTCAGGTATTTTTATTTAATAACAAGTACTGATTTTAATAAATATCTAGTCTGATTTTTGGGAAATGGACTCCCTGCCTAGAAATAACTCATTTTTTCATTGAGTTTTTAATTAAGAAAATATCAAATCTCATTTGATCCTGCGTGATACGTAATATAAAAGTAAACATTATTCTCCTTATACAGATTAGAAGAAATAGGCTCAAAAAAAAAAGAAAAAGAAAAGGTGACTTAATTGTCATGTCATCCTTGGGGGACAAAGCTGGGATTCATTTCTAGCAATTCTGACTGTCATATGCTTTCCTCTCTATACCACACTACCGCAAATAGAACTATCATCCAAGACAACATAAAAGTAAAGCATTAGGTGATAAGCAAGGGAGGTTAGAACAGAAGGAAGGGAACAGGAATAGGGGAGGGGAAAAAGAGAGAAGGAACATGGCAGCAAAATAGGTGGGAGCTGAGCCCACCTGCTTGAGCACCCAATTGGGACACTTAGCTGATCTTCCAGAAAAAACACAGTGAACAATCAGAATCTTAGCTGAAGTTTGGAAGCCAAAGTATGCAGGGGATGCTATAAAATTGGGTGGTAAGGAGGTTTTATAGGCTGACAGGGAAAGTCCCTGGACGTGGCACCAGTGGAGACAATATCAGAGGAGAGCTGGGTAAAGGAGATCAGCCTAGGGGCTCCCTCCCCTTCCCGGACAAGGAAACCACAGAGCCCTGCTGGGAGCATGACAGGAGTGACTTGAATATACAAAGTCACCAGGGAGAGACAGGCTGCATACATGCACACAGCTGGCGGCACACCCAAGGTGGTGGGGCAGTCACCAGCCAAGACAGTGACAGGGCAGGGGCCTGGGGGGGTGCGGATTCAGGCTGCACCCAGAGTTGGGGGAAGAGGAAGGCTGCAACTGGCTGTGACTGAGACAGACACTTGACTTGCCAGAGTTGTAGTGTGTGGAAAGCAGGGCAGTTGACTCTGAGCGACAGCAGTGCCCACAGAGGCTTTTTTCAAAAGGGGAACTGAGGTATACTGGCAGAGGAACCGTGCATGCACAGCTGCACCGCCAACAAGGAGGGAGGGTTGTGGGAGAAATGTGATCCCACTCAGTGCACCTGGCGGACTGATCAAAGGGGTGCAAAGAGAGGTGGTTTCTAGGAAGATGGTTTCTGGGCACAGAATGGAGAGTGCCAGCCACACAGTGCTCTTAGGGCAGTGGCCTGGAGACTGAGCACCTGTGATTACTGTGGGACAGACTGAGCCCCCTTCCTTGGCAGAACCACAGCAAAGGGAAAATTGAGCCTAAGCCCCCACCATCTGCAGGGGCCAGGAGGATCTGCAAAACTGCCTGGGAGGCTTAACAACCAACAGGGTTTCTTTTTTCCCCCAAGAGTAAGACAGCAAGGCTAACGCCTAAAAGGGCCCATTTTGACTGAACTCAAGAGCCCTGAGGTCATCAAAACAGGAAGCTAAGAAAGGGTACAACAAGGGGGATTCAGGACACCACCCAGACTTGGCTCACACACAGGAACTGCAGACCACATCAAGTAGGAGAGAGCTGACACTCTTACACAGATTGCCCCCTGACCCCCGATGAAATGGACAGCTATTTAAGCAGAAACTATACATTACTGGAAAAAAACTGGGATAGACTAAGATGGGAGGTATAGGGACAGGGGGAACAGAGCCACAATTTTCCCAGAAGACTGAATAGTGCCTCCCAGGGGAGACACAGAGACCTCACCCCTCCATTACAAAAGAAGCTTCCTCTAGAGGCAGGGGAGGAGATACAGGTGGTGTTACTAGAAGTTGTAAGACTCACCTGGGACCTGGAGCTGAGAGAAAACCAGAGACAGATCCAGAAGGAAGTCAGAACATGAACACCAACAGCTGAGAGAAACTTAACCTTGCTCTTCATCAGAACTTACATGTTTTCTTTTTATTTCTTTCTTCTTTTCTTTTTTTAGTTTTTCTTTTTTGCTCCCTTTAATATAGCATTTTAATATTTCTTCTTTCAGTTCACTCGTATTCCAAATAACTCACTACGGTTGGTCTTTTACATTTTATTCTTTTTATTCATATTATACTTTTTTTTCATATTATGGTTATTCTAAATCTCACACAGCATCCTTCCCTGGTCTTAATCCATTTTGCCATCTTCCTGAGCTTTATTACTGTTGTTGTAAACTTTATTTCTCTCACACTACACCATGTTTCTATCCCTTACCTTCACTATTTCTCCTGCATAAACCTCACATAATTACTCTTCTTTCTTAAGTCAGCTCACATTCTTTTTCTGCTCTTATAAGAATCTTATTTCCTTTCCACCTTTAAACAGTGGCTACATGGGTGAAATAACATGGCCATTGCTGTACTTCTCCTACGGATCTCATATTTGTTCATATTTGTTTGTACTCTAAATCCCATAGGATATTCGCTCCCTGTCTTACATTACTTTGCATCCCCCCTGTCCCTGATCAGTTGAATGAGGAATTTTATTTCATTTGCTTCCCCTTCTCTCAGCCTGGGCTTTACTCCTTACTCTTATTAGGTTGCTCTCCCTATCCTCTAAAAATCAGTTTCTTTACTGTAGAAATCTTATGTTCACTTTTCTCTTTTGTACAGTATTATTTCTGTCCCACCTTTATTAAACATCATTCAGCTGGCATTGATACTGACCCTGCTGTGATTTATCTGCAATTTTGCTCCCACTGGTCCAACAAATTTTTAATTTTACTTGAAATCTCAGAGTATACTCTTCCCTTTCCTTACCACATTATTTCCATCACCCTTCTATGTTTTACTTATGTTTTAAATTTTGTTCACTTCCTTTCTTTGTTTCACTTCTATCCCTACTCTTACCAATTCTCCTCCCCCTTCAGACTCAAAAAATTTTTCCCATCTTAGTCATCTCATATTCCTTTTGTCATATCTTACAATATTCATGATCCCTCTTCACGTTTATTAATCTTTGCTCAATTGTGATTGAGACTGTTGATTTGGTGGGGGGGCGTTCTTTTTGCTAGTGTAGGTTTGGTTGTCTGGTAATACTTTTATTAACCAACGCCTGCACAACAGCATAAAAGACGAGGCGGGGTTGTGACTACAAGTAAGCCCGTTGGAAGGGAGAACCGACCAAGAAAGAATAACCAACAAGTAACGCCCATGTACAAAAAGGTAGCACATACAAATGGAAGAAAGGGCAACCCTAGGGCATCCAGACAAGGAGATCAAAGAGACTGCACCACTGAGCCCCACAGAACTCCTACCACAGAAGTCCACCGAATGAAGACAGGCAGGCAAAGCAGAGCATCTTCAGATGCAGAAACAAACAAAAAGATCACCTAAAATGGGGAGACAGAGAAAGAACCCACAATCGAAATTAATGGAAGAATCACCAGTAAAAGAGGTAAATGAAATTCGGTCAAACAATCTACCATAGAATTCAAACAAATGGTTATAATGATGTTCAAGGAACTCAGTAACGACTTAAAGGAACTGAGTGGGAGCTAAAACAGCATGAAAAAGGAAATAGAAACTATAAACAAGAACCAGGAAGAAATGAAGAATACAATACCTGAAATAATAAATACACTAGAAGGAATTAAAAGGAGCCTGGATGAAGCAGAGGACTGAATCAGTGACCTGGAAGACAAGGTACAAAGAAATACCCAGGTAGAGTAGCTGCACGAAAAAAGACTCCAAGACTCCAACAGTATGAGGACACCTTAAAGGAACTTCAGGACAACATGAAATGTAAAAACATTCACATCATAGCAATACCAGAATGAGAAGAAAAGAAGCAAGGGACTGAAAACCTGTTTGAAAAAATAGTAACAGAAAACTTCCCTAACCTGGAGAGGGAAAAGGCCATGCCAGTTCAGGAAGCACAGAGGGTCCCAATCAGGTGAACCCAAAGACACCTTCTCTAAGCACATCAAAGTTAAAATTATATATTTTAAAGACAAAGGCAGAATCTGAAAGGCAGCAAGGGAGAAACAGAGGATACATACAAGGGAGCTCTGATAAGGTTAGCACCTGATTTCTCAACAGAAATACTACAAGCCAGAAGGAAATAGCAAGAAATATTCCAAGTAATGTACAGCAAGGACCTGCAACCAAGAATACCCTATGCAGCAAGGCTCTCATTTAAAATGGAAGGCGAAATAAGGAGTTCTCCAGACAAAAGAAGGTTACAAGAATACACCTCCAACAAACCAGCAATAAGAGACATGCAAAAGGGACTGCTTTAAGAAGATGAAGGAGTAGAGTGCAAGAGAGAGGAACAGGTATAAAGGGAAAAAATGGCAGTGATAAGTACCTATCAAGAATAACCCTAAATGTAAATGGATTAAATGCTCCAATCAAAAGATATAGGATAGCTGAACGGATAAGAAAGCATGACCCACACATACACTTCCTACAAGACACCCAATTCAGATCAAAAACCTACAGACACAGAAAGTGAAGGGATGGAAAAAAATATTCTGAGCATATGGAGGGGAAAAAAAAAAAGCCAGGGTAGCAATACTTAATATCAGGTAAAATGACTTTAAACATAAGGCCATAAAAAGAGACAAAGAAGGACACCTCATAATTCCTAAGGGAAAAATCCATCAAGAAGCTATAACATTGTAAACATATATCTGCCCAACATAGGAGCACCCAAATAAATAGAGAAAATCCTAGAGGACTTCAAGAAAGATATAGACAGCAACTCACTTACAGAAGGGGATTTCAGCATGCTACTGTCAATAGTGGAGAGATCTTCCAAAGAATGAATCAACAAGGATACTGTGGCACTGAATGACACACTAGAACAAATGGGCTCAACAGATGATTACAGAACCTTTCACCCCAGAAAAGCAATATATACATTCTTTTCAAACACACATGGAACATTTGCAAAGACAGACCACATGGTAGGACACAAAACAATCCTGAACAAATTCAAGAACACTGAAATCATATTAAGCATCTTATCAGATCCCAATGGTTTGAAACTAGAAACCAACTGCAAGGAAAAAACCCAGAAAAAATCAAATCCAAAGTGACTGAATAATATGTTATTAAACAATGAAAGGATAAAGAATGAGATCAAGAAAGAAATCAAAAAGTTTCTGGAAACAAATGAAAATGAACACACAACAAACCAAAACCTATGGGACATAGGGAAGGCAGTCCTCAGAGGGAAGTTCATAGCAATACAGGTCTACGTAAAAATGTCAGAAAAATTTCAAATAAACAACCTCACCCTACATCTACAAAAACTAGAGGAACAACAGCAAACAAAACCCAGAGCAAGTACAAGGAAGGAAATAATCAAGATCAGAGCAGAATTAAAGGACAGAGACTTAAAAGAACACTCCAAAGGATCAATAAATCCAGGAGCTGGTTCTTTGGAAAGATAAACAAAATTGACAAGCCTTTAACCATAATCATCAAGAAAAAAGGGAGAGGGCACAAATAAATAAAATCAGAAATGAAAGAGGCGAAATTACAATCGATACCACAGAAATACAAAGGACCATAAGATATTACTATGGACAACTCTATGCCAACAAATTTGAAAACCTGTGCAAAATGAACAAATTTCTAGAAACATACTATCCTCCAAAGCTGAATGAAGGAGAAGTAGAAAGCCTGAATAGATCAATAACAACTACTGAAATTGAAGCAGTAATCAAAAAATTCCTCATACACAAAAGCCCTGGACTGTACAGATTCACAGGAGAATTTTACCAAAGATTTAATTTAGCAAAGACCTACCCCAGTTCTTCTCACTATTCCAAAAAAAATTCTAGAAGAGGGAAGACTCCCAAACTCATTTTATGAGGCCAGTATTATCCTAGTTCCAAAACCAGATACAGCTACAACAAAGAAAAAAAAAACTACAGGCCAATATCGCTGATGACTATAGACGCTAAAATCCCCAACAAAATATTGGCAAACCGCATCTACCAATACATTAAAAGATAATACACCATGATCAAGTGGGATTCATCCCAGGGATGTAAAGATGGTACAATATACACAAATCAATAAATGTAATACATCAGTTAAACGGTACAAAAGACAAAACCACATGGTCATTATCAAGGGATGCTGAAAAAGTATTTGAAAGTATAACACCCATTTATGATAAAAACCTTTCAGCAAAGTGGGAACAGAGGGAGCATGCCTCAACATAATATAGCCATACGCGAGCAACCTAGAGCCAACATCATACTCAATGACAAGAACTAAATGCTTTTCCCACAAGATTAGGAATAAGACAAGCATGTCTGCCTTCCCCACTTTCATTTAACATAGTATTGGACGTCCTAGCCACAGTGACTGGAAGAGAAAAATAAATAAAAGACATCTAAATTGGAAAGGAGGAAGTAAAGCTGTCACTGTTTACAAATGCCATGACAGTATACATAGAAAACCCTACAGGCTCCTCCAAAAAACCACTAGACCAACTAAATGAATTTGGCAAAAGAGCGGGATACAAAGTCAATATTCAGAAATCGAAGGCATTTTGTACATCAACGATGATATATCAGAAACAGAAATCAGGAAAAAAAAAACCACTTGCTGTAGCAACAAGAAAAATAAAGTATCTAGGAATAAACCAAACCTAGGAGGTAAAAGACCTATACTCAGAAAACTACACAACACTGAAGAAAGAAATTAAGGAAGGCACAAATACATGGAAGTATATACCATGTTCATGGATTGGAAGAATTAACATCATTAAAATATCCATACAACCCAAAGCAATCTATAGATTCAATGCAATCCCTATCAAAATAGCAATGACATATTTCACAGATAAAGAACATTTCAAAATTTATATGAAACCATAAACGATCCTGAATAGCATCAGCAATTTTGAGAAAGAAGAACAAAGTAGGAGGGATGACAATACCTGGTATCAAACTATATTACAAGGCCACTGTAATCAAAACAGCCTGGTAGTGGCATAAGAACAGACACATGGACCAACGGAACAAAATAGAGAGCCCAGAAATTAACCCATGTCAATACGGTCAGTTAATATTTGACAAAGGGCTCAAGAACATAAAATAGAGTAAAAATAGCCTCTTCAATAAATTGTATTGCAAGATTGGGACAAAAACATGCAATAAAATGAAACTAGACAACTTACACCTTATACCAAAATAAACTTACGATTTATAAAAGACTTAAATATAAGTCAAGACACCATAAAAGTCCTAGAGGAAAACAGGCAGGAAAATGTCAGATATCTCACACAGCAATGTTTTCACTAATAAATCCCTTAGGGCAAGGGATATAAAGGAAAGAATAAACAAGTAGGACTACATCAAAACAAAGACCTTCTGCACGGCTAAAGAAAACATCAACAAAATGGAAAGGGAACCAACTGTATGGGAAAACGTATTCGCCAATGATTCCTCAGACAAGGGTTTAATCTCCAAAATATATAAGGAATTCATATGACACCACACCAGGAAGACAAACAGTCCAATTAAAAAATGGGCAAAGGGTCTAAACAGGCGCTTCTCCAAGGAGGACATACAGAGGGCCCACAGACATATGAAAGGATGCTCAACATCACTAGCCATCAGAGAGATGGAAATTAAAACCACAATGAGATACCACTTCATACAGGTCATAATGGCCATAATAAACAAATCAACAAACAAGAAGTGCTGATGAGGCTGTGGAGAAAAAGGGAACTCTAGTACACTGATGGTGGGAATGCAGACTAGTGCAGCCATTGTGAAAAACAGCATGGAATTTCCTCAAAAAGCTTAAAATGGAGCTGCCTTTCAATCCAGCAATCCCACTGCTGGGATTATACCCTAAGACTCATGAATCACCAACTCAAAAGAACCTATGCACCCCAATGTTCATAGCAGCGTTATTTACAATAGCCAAGTGCTGGAAGCACCTGAAGTGTGCATCAGGAGGTGAGTGGATCAAAAAACTGTGGTACATTTACACAATGGAACACTAATGCGGCAAAAAGAAAGGAGGAGTTCCTACCCTTTGCAACAGCATGGATGGAACTGGAAAGTATTATGCTAAGTGAAATAAGCCAGGAGGTGAAAGACAAATATCATATGTTTTCAGATGTAAGTAGAACCTAAACAACAAAACAAGCAAATGAGCAAAATAGAACTGGAGACCTGGAAATGAACAGACCGAAAGTGACCAGAGGGGGAGGGGGAGGGGGAGGAAAATAATGGGAGCAGAAGGGTATGAGGCAAGTCAAAGAACATGAATAGAGTCCCAGTTACGGCACACGCCTGGGTTGCAGGCCAGGTCCCCGACAGCTAGCATGTGAAAGGCAACCACACATTGGTATTTCTCTCTCTCTCTTTCTCCTTCCCTTCCCCTCTCTAGAAATAATTAAATAAAATCTTTTAAAAATGTGCAAAGTATTTTTTTAAATTATTGAAGAACAGAAGATCTGACATTTCTGAAGAAATTCCACATTCACATATAGAAGAACAGTATCATAAAAATGTCCATTTTCCCCAAACTGAATATTCAATGCCTACACCAAACAACAACAAAAACAAATAAGAGAAAACACAGGGCCTTTCATGGAACCTGATTAGCTGGTTGCAAAATTCACATAAAACAAAACAAAACAATAAGGCAAGATTAGGAAGGAAATTTTTGACAAAAGAAAAAAAAAACTGGATTAAGGATCCTTACTCTGCTTTTAGAGGTGAAGTAACTTGGGCAGTTTGGTGTTGGTATACACACAAATAAGCCAATGGAACAGAACAGATAACTCAGAAAGAAATCCACAAAATATGGAAATATGATATATGACAAAGAAGGCACTGCATATCAATGGGTAAATGTAGACTGCAAACGAATGGGGCAAGACAACTGGCTATCCATAAAGAAAAATAAAACTCAATCTGAACCTCAAACTATATTCATAATATTTTACTAATTTAAAAACTCCAGTTATAAAATATGTACAACGTAAATTCAATATTTATAAAGTAAAAACATCCATATTTATGTAGCAAAAATATAAAAATATGCACAAGAGCAATAAAACACCAAATTTATCATTGTGTTTAGTTATGCAAAGGATGAGAAAAGAACAGGATCAGGGAAGAGTACACAGGAGAGTTTCAAGTTTATCTGCAATATTTATTTCTTCCCTTTCCTCCCAAAAAGAAGCTGCTAGGTAGTAGGTATACGGATGATGCTCATTAGATTACTGTCTTTTGTTTTGATTTACGCTTGCAGTATTTCACAATGAATTAAAATGACAGGAAAGGAAATTTAAAAATTAGACGTTGCAGCTAAGTGAGACTTATTAATTAAGACAACTGAAGAAACAGAGTTATCTCCCGTTTTAAACTTAGAATTAATTCATTTAAAGAATAAAACATTCATATATACCTCCACACAAGCACCGTGCCTCAGGTCCCACTACAGATTTTCCCAAAATCTTACAAAGGTCCACAAACATCAAAAACACAGCAACTGGCCTCGGAGCTCTCTCTTGTTAAGTGGCCCTGAGCCCAGCACTAGCAGAAACTGATCTCAACTTGCATTGTAATTCCAATCGAGTGGCCCCCAAGACAGTCACAAGTAGAAGCCAGTCTTGACCAGAAATGTTGCTTTTACAAAGCAGCCACCAGCCCACCAGAAGTAGCAGCTAGCCTCACAGCTCACGTCATGTTGTTCTCAATGGGTCCCAAGCCCAGCACAAGTGTTATCAGTCCTAGGTTCGTAGCACAGAATATCCCAAGCATCTCCAAAACCAGTATAAGCAGCAACCAACTGCAGATTACTTCATAGCTCTCACCAAGAGGCACCACTCCCAGCACAAATGCAGGTTGATACTGGCCTGAATATCAACCGCCCAAAAGGTTCCAAAAACCCCAAACCTGGTAACAGGTTTCAAACCAAAGCAGAGCACCATCCTTCTGCTCCACAAATGACACTCTCAAAGTTCAAACCCAGCTGGCAAGAGAGTACTACTAATGTGACTCCTACTCCACCGCACTGGCAGCTACACATCACCTTGTGCACTGCAGTCATGGTAGTCCTCACAGCCAGTCAATCTGAGGGTCACCACCAACGTCTGATGTGCCAACAGCTATCAGGCTCCACTACAACGGGCGGGTACGCACAGCCCACACAGGTGAAAACCCAGGAGCACCAGGCCTGCGTAACCAGTGAAACTGCATCCCTGAAGCCCACAGGACATCCTGTAAATAATGCACTATGTCAAGCCTGGGACACATGTCAGATCTACCTAATACATAGAGGGTCACCAAAATGAGGTGACAAAGAAACATCCCAAGTGAAATGACAGGACAAAACTCCTGTTATTTCATTTGGGCCATGATGAGATGGAGACAATAAATCTACCAGATACAAAATAGAGACAAGAAATCTACCAGATACAAAATTCAAAAGACATATAATCACATTCAATGAAATCAGGGGAAGAAGGGCTAAACACGGTTAGAACTTAAACAAAGATATAAAAAACATAAATGAGACAAAACACAAAAAAAGAACTAATCAGACATGAGGAATACAATAACTGAAATAAAAAATATACTGGAGGAAATCAAAGGATTAGATGATGCAGATGATTTAATCAGTAATCTGGAAGACAAGGTAGTGGAGAACACCCAATCAAACTAACAACAAAAATAATGAAATACAATGACAATAGTTTGAGTGACCCCTGGCATAAAATCAAACATATCAATATTCTCTTCATAAGGGTACTAGAAGGAGAAGAGAGACTGTAAGAGATTGAAAACCTATTTGAAGAAATGACTGAAAACTTCTCTAACCTAGTGAAGAAAATAGACACACAAGACTGGAAAGAGCAGAGAGCCCCAAACAGGATGAACTCAATAAGGCACACACCAACACACATCATAATAAAAATACCAAAGGTTAAAGAGAGAGAATCTTAAAGCAAGATGAAAGCAATCATACACAAGGGAGCTCCCATATGACTGTCAGCTGATTTCTCAAAAAAAAACTTTACAGGCCAGAAGAGATGGGCAAGAAATGTTCAAAGAGATGAAAACCAAAGATCAATGACCAAGGTGACACTACCTAACAAGCCTATTATTTAAAGGAAGAGATAAAGAGTTTTCTAGACAAGAAGAAGCTGAAGGAGTTCATCGACACAAAGCCACTATTATAAGAAATGTAAAATGGACTTCTTTAAGAAGAAAAGATCAGTGTGAAAAAATGTATACGAGGTCTGTCTGGAAAAAGTCCAGACATTGTTAATATAATGAGAACAGTTTGTACGACATCGATGTAACCTGGCAACCAAGGAGAGTGGACTGGAATGTGCATGTGAACAATGACTCCTTCATTCTACTGGCCAGTGAGGGCAGTAGATGCCATTGAGTGAGCTTGGGTACTGTGTGGCTGTCACATTCAAAATGAGCAAGTAGAGCCACGAATCTGCATCAAATTTTGCATTAAGCTTGAACATTCCTCCACAGAAACTATCTGGATGACTCCAAAGGCTGCAGTTATGGGCAACAGGTGACTGGCAAGTTCATCATAATAATGCACCTGCTCATGCATAACGCCTTCTGCAGAGTTGTTTTGGTGAAATATCAAATCACCCAGGTGACTCAGCCACCCTATAACACAGATTTGGCTCCCTGTGACTCCGGCTTTTCTCAAAACTAAAATCACGGGAAGAGATTTCAAATCATCGATGAGATTCAGGAAAATATGATGGGGCAGCTGATGGTGATTGGGAGAACTGTATGAGGTCCCAAGGCGGCTACTTTGAAAGGGACTGAGGCATCACTGTCCAATGTACTATGTTTCTTGTATCTTCCTCAATAAATGTCTAGTTTTCATACTACATGGGATACCCTCTGGACAGACCTCATAGTGAAGAATAAAATTCCCACTGACAAAGGGTAACAGTAAAAGCAGAGGATTTGCCAACTATGAAAATAGTAAGAAGTAAGAGACAAAAGTAGAAAAAGATCATGTACAATTACAACAAATTAAGGAAGACACAAAAAAAATCACAAAAGGTAAAAAAAAAACAACAAAAACCATGTAAGAGGTGAGTAGAAATCATAATGATTTTAGAATGTGTTCAAATTTAAGAGACCTCAACTTAAAATGGAATCATATAAACATGTCTATATATTTATTGGTATATATAAAGCACATGGTAACCACAAATGAAAAATTTATGAGGCGTACAAAAAAATAAAGAGAAAAGACTGCAAATGTAACAATACAGAAAGTCATAAACATACAAGAGTAAAGAAAAACAAGAATAAGAAAGGAATAATAGACCAGAAAACAATCAGAAAACAATTAAGACAAAAGGTGGCTGAATGGATTAAAAAACAAGATCCATAAATATATTGCCTAAAAGAGACCCACGTCAGGAAGACACACAGATTTTCAAAATGGTAGCATAGCAGATGGAAGCTACACTTACCTCCTCCCAAGACCAAAATTGGATTACAAATAAATTAAAAAACAATCATCCTGAATAACCACTGGAAACTAGCTGAAGTGAAGTCTTACAGCCAAGGATTTAGAGAAGCCACAGTAAGACTGGTAAAAATGTTGGAGAGCAGAATAGCATCTAAGGGTAGGGGAGCAGGTTACAAACAAATGAAAGAACCAGGTTAGGGGGTTGAGGGATTAAGCATAAAGGAAAAAGGATTCACAGACATGGATAACAGTGTGGTGATTGCTGGGGGGAAGGGCGCATAAGGGGATTAATGGTAATGGAGGAAAAAAACAATAAAGATTAAATTTTTAAAAATAAATAAACAAATAAATAAATAAAAATGGTGGAGATGAGAAAAGGGCTAGCTCTGCTCCCACTGGCTGTAGCTGAGGTTCTGGAGGGTATCTCAGCTGTGGGCGGTTCCCCTTGGGAAGGATGTGCCCCAAACCCCAAGCTGGGATCCCCAGTCCAGAGTACCACACCAGGCAAGAGGTACCCATGTAACATCTGGCTGTGAAAAGCAGCAGGGTTTCTGTCAGCCAGAAGGAGAGAGGGGTTCCACTAGAGACACAGGCATCCCCTTAAATGACCAATGCACAAACTTTGGTCACAGCCACTCTCCCTGGGCTCTAGCAGAGGAAGGGTGGAGTAGACTAAAGACACATGAGGAGAGTCTGGTGTTTGTGACTCTGGGGAGACACGTGGGAGACAGCCACTAGGATCTGTGCTGAACCCCTATCCCATACTGCTGACATCATCTTTCTTGGTTGGAGCACTCCCCTCCACGTGGCATCAACATGGAGGAAAGCAATAGCCCCACTCTCTGGGCTCGCTCTCAGCCCACCGTAAGGAGCTTAGGCCCTGCTTAGGACTCAGCTGACATGGCCTGGGTATAAAGGACTGGGTAGACTCAGAAGGTGTCAGTGACTGGTTTGTCTGACTGGGGTTATTCCCCTCACTTTCTAATGCACCTGACTGGTGCTTCCTCCTCGAAGGAGATCCTATAGAACCAAGTTCCTGGCTTCTAGCAGACCCACCCTCTGGCTCTGAGGGCCCCACACACCCAACTCCTAGGGGCTCCACCCTGCCATGCTCTGGGCAAAATCCATGACAGACTGAGTCCAGCAGCTCTGGGGTGAGGGACAAACCCACCACCATCCCTCAAGCCTGACCGCCACTTCTCCTTCATGGGAGATCCACTAGGCCCATTCTCCCAACTCCACCAGAGGTTACTTCAGTGACAGAGCTTAACAGGCAGCCAGCAGGCAAAGGCAGCCAGAAGCAGATCTTGGGATACCTTGGGACTTTTGCTGACCTGCCCCATGTCAGCTGCTGGTAAAAGCTGACCTTGATGAAAAGCTTGGTCCTTACCATGCACACCTAAACTCAGCAGAAATAGCCAAAAGCTGTGGATCACTTGCAGCTAGAAACAGGTTGCTGAAGGCAAGGCACAGACAGTGTATGAAACTGGGCAGCACCATATTCCCTCCCAAGAAGACCATAACCAACATACCTAGTGGCCAGATTCGGACATCAGAGCAGGAACCAATAAGTTTTACATGCAGTATATCCAAAAAGAGATCTCAGCAGGCACCAAGCCCTGCGGAGGCAAATTTCACTTAGTGTGGTCAGCATCGGTAGAGCAGCTGGTATGTCATGGTCAGAGTTGAACCTCACAGTTGACTAACTTGAGAGTCGATCCCACTCAGGAACAGGCCAACAGCTATCAAGACTCAATTATAAGAGGAGAGCCCACATAACCCACACAAAAGATAGCCCTGGAGCACCCAGTTCCAGTGACCAAGAAGAATACACCACTGGATCCCACACAATGCCTACTATACAAGGTCACCTACAAAGAATGGGAGTCACAGCAGATCTGTCTAATACATAAAAACAAACACAAAGAGGGAGCTAAATGGGGAGACAAAAAAACAGGCCCCAAACTGAATAATAGGAAAACTTTCCAATGTAAGAGCTAAATGAAATGAAGGCAAGTAATCTATCAGATGTACAATTCAAAGTAACAGTTATAAGAATGTTCAAGGAGCCCTGGCTGGTATGGCTCAGCGCTGGCCTGTGAACGAAAGGGTTGCCGGTTAGATTCCCCAGTCAGGACACACGCCTGGGGAATCTAATGCCTGGGTTGCAGGCCAGGTCCCCAGTAGGGGGCACGTGAGAGGTAACCACACAATGATGTTTCCTCCTCTCTCCCTCTCACTCTCAAAAAATAAATAAATAGAAGCTTTGAAAAAAAAGAATGCTCAAGGAATTTAGTAATAACAATAAGGAACTTAGCAAGAACTACAATAGCATGAAAAGGGACACAGAAACCATAAAAAAGGCCACTCAAAAATGAAGAGTATAATATCTGACATCAAGAATACCCTGGAAGTAATTAACAGTAGGTTGGATGAAGTAGAGGATAGAATATGTGATCTGGAAGACAAGGTAGAAAAAATACACAATCAAAGCAGTAAAAAGAAAAAAGGATTAAAATGAATGAGGATGGTTTAAGGGACTTTGGAACAACATGAAGCATGACAACATCCACATCATATGGGTACCAGGAAGAGAAAAGAGTAAGCAAGAGATCAAAAACCTACTTGAAAAAATAATGACCAAAAACTTCACTAACTTGGTGACACACAAATCCAGGAAGTGCAGAGATCCAAACAAGATGAACCCAAAGAGGCCCACAACAAGCTACATCATAATTAAAACAGCAAAGGTTAAAGACAAAGAAAATCGTAGAAGCCACAAGAGAACAACAGTTACCTGCGCAGGAGTTCCCATAAGACTGTCAGCTGAGTTCTCAATAGAAACATTTCAGACTGGAAGGGACTGGCATGAAATATTCAAAGTGATGAGAAGCAAGGACCTACGACCAAGACTACTTTACCCAGCAAGGCTATCATTTAAAATTGAATGAGAAATAAAGAGCTTCCATATGAGAAAAAGCTAAAAACGTTTGTTACCACCAAAACAGTATTACAAAAAATGTTAAAGTGCCTGCTTAAAGAAGTAGAAGAAAGCAAACAAACAAACAAAAAAACAGAGGAACACAGTTAAAAGAATAAAATGACAATAAACACATACCTGTCAATAATCTTTTTAAATGTAAACAGTTTAAATGTTCCAATCAAAAAAACAGGGTACCTGAATGGATAAGAAGGCAAGACCCATATATATATGATGCCTACAAAGACCCATCTCAGAACAAAAGATACACGCAGACTAAAATTTAAGGAATGGAAAAAAATATTTCGTGAAAATGAAAATGAAATAAAAGCTAAGGCAGCAATACTTGTATCTGACACAAGACTTTTAAAAAAAGACTATGGTAAGAGACGAACAACACTAAATAATGATAAAAGGAGCAAAACAAAAGGACATAATCCTTATAAAAATTTATACACCCAACATATGAGCAACTAAATACGTAAAGCAAATTTTAATGGACATAAAAGGAGAATCTAACAGTAATACAGTCATAGGAGGGGATTTTAACACCCCACTGACATCAATAAATACATTTTTCACAGAGAAAATCAACAAGACAACAGTAGTGTTAAATGACATACTAAATCAGATAGATTTAATTGATGTCTTCAGACCATTTCACTCCGAAGCAGAATACACATTCTTTTCAAGTGCACACGTTACATTTCCTAGAAGAGACCACATGTTATGACACAAAACAAGTTTCAATGACTTAGAGAAGACTGAAATAATATCAAGCACCTACTCTGACTATAATGGTATAAATAGAAATCAATTACAAGAAAAAAACTGAAAAACACACAGACATTGAAGCTAAGTAACATGTTACTAAACAAAGGATGGGTTAACAATGATATCAAGGAAGAAATCAAAAGATACCATGAGACAAATGAAAGAACTAACAACCCAAAATCTATGGGAGACAGCAAAAGCAGTGGTAAGAGGGAAATTCACAATATTACATACCTACCTCAAGAAACAAGAAAAACCTCAAATATAACCTTACACGTAAATGAATTTGAAAACAAACAACAAAGCTCAAAGTAAGTAGAAGGTAGGAAATAATAAAGAGCAAAGCAGAAATAAACTAAATAGAGTCTTAAAAAATAATACAAAAATCAATGTGACCATGCACTGGTTCTTTGAAAAGACACTCAAATTGACAAACCTTTAACAAGACTCATCTAGGAAAAAAATAGAGAGACAGAATCCAAGTAAATAAAATCAGAAATGAAAGAGAAGTAACAACTGACAAGGAAATACAAAAGATTTTAAGAAAATATTACAAACAACTACATGCCAACAAAATGGATAATCTGAACAAAATAGATAAATCCTAGAAAAGTAAAATCTTCCAAAATTGAATCAGAAGTATCAGAGAATTTGAATATACAGAATACAACTAGTGAAATTGATGCAGTAATCAAAAAAATTCCAGCAAACAAAAGTCCTGGACTGGAAGGTTTCCTAGGTGAATTTTACCAAATATTCAATGAAGAACTAATACCTATCCTTCTCAATCTATCCCCTAAAATTCAAGAGGAGGAAGACACCCAAGCTGACTTCATGAAGTTGACATTATCCCAATTACAGAGCCATATAAAGACACCACAAAGGCAAAAGATTTATAAAATCTGAGGAGAAACCAGAGTGCCATCCCAATAAATTCATTAACAAGGAAAAATAAAGCATAAACAAGAAAAAAAACAGCTTTGTTCTTTAAAGAAAAAAAACTACAAAGAAAAAATATTATAGGCCAATATCTCTGATGAATATACATGCAAAAATCCTTTAAAATATTAACAAATTTGACCCAGAAAGACAAACACCACAATCAAGGAGGATTTATTCTGGGAATAGAAAGTAGGGACAATATATACAAATCAATAAACACAATACACTAAATAAACCAAATGAAGAATAAAAACCACATGATTATATTAAGAGATGCCCAAAAAGCATTTGATCAAATCCAGTATCAATTTATGATTTAAAAATAACCTGAAGCAAAATAGGAATAGAAGGAACATACCTCACATAATAAAGACATATATGACAAACCCACAGCCAACATTATGCTCAATGGGCAAAAACTACAAGCACTTCCCTTGGGATCTGAAACAGGAGGTGGAAGATGGCAGCCAAGTAGGTGGAAGCCTAGTCCAATTGCCCTTGCACACAACTAGGTAACATAGCTGATCTTCCAAAAAAATAAAGCGAACGGTCAGCAGAATCTTACCTAAAATAAAGTTTCGAAGCCAAAGATTTCAGAAGACACTTCAAAACAGGCAGTAAGGAGGTTTTATAGGCGGAAAGGGAGAATCCCCAAGTGTGGTGCCAGCAGCCATGGTGCAGTTGCCATAGTGCCTGCATCCCTGGAGAGCCTGGTCAGAAGCAGAAGCTCAGTGGCCCCTCCCCTTCCAGGGCAGGGAACACCCAGACCCAGGCAGGGAGGAACTTGGATAAACAAAGTCGTCAGGGAGAACAAGGATACACACACACACACACACACACACACACACACACACACACACACAAACACACAGCTAGCGGCACACCCATAGCTGCAGCACCAAACACCGACAGAGAGAGTGCGAGAGAGTGAGAGAGATGTTATCTGCACCTGGATCTGGTGGAGGAGGACGGCTGAGACAGACTCTTGACTTTTTGGTGAGATGGTGTGTATGGAAAGCCAAGCCAAGCCAGTGACTCGGCGCTGCAGTGGTGGCACCTAGAGAGACTTTTTTAAAAGGGAAGTTGAAGCATGCTGAGCAGGGACCCCATGTATGCGGCTGCCCAGCCAACAAACAAAACGGACTGAGGGCCCAATTTGCTCCCACTCAGTGTAGTTGGACAAATTGACCAAAAAGGTGTAAGGCGAGGTGATTTCTCGGCTCCAGACCAGCACAACTGCAGAGTGGAAAATTCGGGCAGCTATATGCTGTGAGGGTGGTAAACTGGGAACTTATGCACTGGAGATTATTTAAAGCCAGACCGAGCCACTTCTTGGCAGGAACTCTTGGAAGGCAAAGGGTGTGTCCAGCCCAGACCTCCTGCAAGAGGTGTGGAAGAGCTGCAAAACTAGCTGGTCAGGCTTAACAACCCTGCAGGGGATATTTCCACAAGAAAAAGACTAAAGGAACACCCAAAAGGGCACAGTATGAACTCCTCACATGGAGAAAGAGTACACCGGATCCTAGGGCCCTATTCCACTGAGGCCATAACAGTAGGAATTTTAGAAAGTGGTGCAGCAAGGGGGATTCAGGGCTCTGCCCAGCCTCGGCACACACACAGAGCTGCCATCTACACCAAGAAGGAGAGAGCTGATACTCTTACACAGAATGGCCCCAGTCCCCATGAAACAGACAGTTATTTAATCAGAAACTATACAATTTTGGAAATAAACTGGGACAGACTAGGACGGGAGGTACAGGGGCAGAGGGAACGCACACAAAATTTTCCAAAAGACTGAACAGTACCTCCCAGGAGAGACACAGAGGTGCCCCCCTCACGATCCCAAAAGAAGCTCCCTCTAGAAGCAGGTGAAAGAGATATGGGTGATGTTGCCAGAAGTCGGATGACGCAACCCGAGGTCTTGACCTGATTAAAAACCAGAGACTAACCCAGAAAGAAGTCAGAAGGCAAACATCAACAGCTGAGAAGAACTTCACCTGCTCTTCCTCAGAACTTCATAAAGGACATAGCTGGAGCTGTGACTACCAATCAGTCAGTAGGAGTGGAGAACCCACCAAAGAATGAGCCACAAATAAGCAAAAGCCCAAGTACAACAAGAGAGTCCTCACAAAAGGAATAAATGACCAACCTAGAACATCCAGATCAGTAGATCAAAGAGACTACACTACTGATTCCCACAAAACTCCTACCACAGATGTCTGCCCCATGAAGACAGGAAGGAAAAGTAGAGCATCCTAAGACACAGAAACAAATAAAGTCACCTAAAACGGGGAGACAAAGAAAGAACCTACAATTGAAAGGAAGAATCCCCAGTAAAAGAGGTAAATGATATTCGGGCAAGCAATCTATCGGACATAGAATTCAAACAAATGGTTAAAAGGATGCTCAAGGAACTCAGTGACAACAATAAGGAATTGAGTGGGAGCTACAAGAGCATGAAAAAGGAAATAGAAACTATGAACAAGAAGCAGAAAGAAATGAAGAATACAATATCTGAAATGAAATATACATTAGAAGGAATTACAAGCAGGCTGGATGAAGCAGAGGACCAAATCTGCAAGACCGAAGACAAGTTAGAAATTCCAAGAGCAACAAAAATGAAAAAGATGCAAAAGAACAAGGGAACCTTAGGACAACATGAAATGTAACAACATTTGCATCATAGGAATATCAGGAGGAGGAGAAAAAGAGCAAGGCATAGAAAACCTGTTTAAAAAAATGACAGAAAACTTTCCTAACTTGACGAGGGGAAAAGTCACGCAAGTTGAGGAAGCACAGAGGGTCCCGATGAAGATGAACCCGAAGAGGACTACTTCAAAACACATCATAATAAAAATGTTAAAGACAAAGACAAAAATCTTAAAAAAAACAAGGGAGAAACAGCATGTAACATACAAGGGAGCTCCAATAAGACTAAGATTGGGTTTCTCAACAGAAACACTACAAGCCAGAAGGGATTGGCACAAAATATTTGAGATAATGAAAAACAAGGACCTACAACCAAGACTACTGTATCCAGCAAGGCTCTAATAAATGGGAGAAATAAAGAGCTTCACAGAAAAAAAGGAGAAAAGAGTATGTCTACACCAAGCCACCACTGCAAGAGATGCTAAAGAAACTGCTATAAAAAAAAGAGAGACAGACAGAGAGAAAGGGAGGGAGAGGGAGCATGAGAGAGACAGAAACACAGGCACAGAAAAAATGACAGTGAATAAGTACCTATCAATAATAACCTTAAATGTAAATGGAGTAAATACTCCAATCAAAAGATACAGTGCTGAATATAGGAGAAACCATGATGCACGTATATGCTATCCACAGGGGACTCACCTCAGAAAGAAAAAGGCTGAACGTGAAGGGATGGAAAAAAATATTCCAAGTGAATGGACACGAAAAAAAAGACAGGGTAGCAATACTTATATCACACAACATAGATTTCAAAATAAAGGCCACAAAAAGATACTGAGAAGAACAGTTCAGAATAGTTGAAGAAAAATATAACCACTGGAAACATATATACAACCAACATAGGAGCACCCAAATATATTAGGAAAATCTTGGAGAACTTCGAGAAAGATACAGACAGCAATGCACATGTAGTAGAGGATTTTTAACACCGCACTGTCAGCAAGGGATAGATCTTCAAAGAAAAAATCAACAAGAATATGGTGGCACTGAACGGCATTCTTATCAAATGGGCTTTATGGATATATACAGAACCTTTTACCTCAAAGAAGCAAAATATAAATTCTTTTCAAGTGCACATGGAACATTTTCAAAGACAGGCCACATGACAGGACACAAAACAAGCCTTAACAAATTCAAGAATATTGAAATCATATCAAGAATTTTCTCAGACCAAAAGGGCTTAAAATTACAAACCAACCTCAAGGAAAAAACTCAAAAACATTCAAATTCATGGAGAATGAATAACATGCTATTAAATAACAAATGGGTTAACAATGAGATCAAGGCAGAAATCAAAAAGTTTCTGGAAAAAAATGAAAATGAACACAAAACAGTCCAAAATTTATGGAACACAGTGAATGCAGTCCTCACAGGGAAGTTCGCAGCAATACAGGCCTACATAAAGAAGACAGAAAAATTTCAAATACACAACTTAACCCAACATCTACAAGAACTAGAGGCACAACAAACAAAGCCCAGAGTGGGTAGAAGGAAGGAAATAATCAAAATCAAGGCAAAATTAAATGACACAGAGACTAACAGAATAAATCAAAGAATCGATAAATCCAAAAGCTGGATTGTTGAAAAGATAAAAAAAATCGACAAACCTTTAACCAGACTCATCAAAACAAACAAACAAAAAAAACCAAAATAAAAAAAAGAGAGAAAAAACAGAGAAAAGAAAAAATAAATAAAACTGAGAGGACCCAAAAAATAAAATAAAAAAGAAAGAGAAATTATAACGAATACCAAAGATACACAAGATGGATAGAAATTACTAAGAACAACTATCTGCCAAGAAATTTGAATACCTGGGAAAAATGGACAAATTTCTAGAAACATATAATCTTCCGATACTGAATCAAGAAGTAGAAAGCCTGAACAGGCCAATAACAGCTAGTGAAATTAAAGCAGTAATTAAAAACCTCCCAGCATACAAAAGTCCTGGACAGGATGGCTTCACAGGAGAATTTTACCAAACATTTTGGGCATCAGCCAACTCCTATCCTGCTATTCCAAAAACTATTCCAAAAAATCAAGAAGAGGGAAAATTCCCAAACTGCTTTATGAGGCCAGTATTACCCTAATTCCAAAACTAGATAAAGACAAAACAAAGAAAGAAAACTACAGGCCAGTATCGCTGATGAACACAGATGCTAAAATTCTCAACAAAATATTAGCATACCAGATCCAACAATGCATTAAAAAGATCATATATCATGATCAAATTGGGATTCATCCAAGGGACTCAAGGATGGTACAATATTCACAAGTCAATAAACATAATACATTACACAAACAAAAGGAAAGACAAAAATCACATGATCATATCAATAGAGCCGGAAAGAGCATTTGATAGGGTACAGCACACATTTATGATAAAAAACACTCAGCAAAGTAGTAGAGGGAGGATATCTCAACATAATAAAGGTCAATACAAGAAACTTATAACCAACATCATACTCAATGTGAAAATCTAAAAGCTTTCCCCCTAAGATTAGGAACAAGAAAAGGGAGTCATCTTCCACCAATTCTATTCAATATACTACTGGAAGTTCTAGCCACAGCAATCAAAAGAGAAAAAAATAAAATGCATCCAAACTGGAAAGGATGAAGTAAGGCTGTTTTGTTTGCAGATGACATGATAGCGTATACAGAAAACCCCATAGGCTCCACCAAAAAACTACCTGCCCTAATAAGTGAATCTGGCAAAACAGTGGGATACAAAGTCAATATTCAGAATTCAAAAGAATTTTTTAACACAATGCAATATCAGAAACAAAAACTAAGGAAAAAATCCCATTTACTATAGCCACAAGAAAAATAAAGTACCTAGCAATAAACTTAACCACAGAGGTAAAAGACCTGTACTCAGAAAACTACACAACACTGAAGAAAGAAATTAAGGCAGACACAAATAAATGGAAGCATATACCATGTTCATGGATTGGAAGAATTAACATCATTAAAATGTCCACACTACACAAAGCAATCTATAGATTCAGTGCAATCCCTAGCAAAATACCAATGGTTTATTTCACAGATTTAGAATAAATATTTCAAAAAGTTATATGGACTCAAAAACAACCCCAAAGAGTCTCCACAATCTGGAGAAAGAAGAACAAAGTAGGAGGGATCAAAATACCTGATATCAAACCATACTCCAAGTCCCCTGATATCAAAACAGTCTGGTACTGGCATGAGGACAGACACATAGATCAATGGAATAGAAAAGAGAGCCCAGAAATAAACCCATGTCTCTATGGTCAATTAATATATCACAAAGGGGACAGGAGCATAAAATGGAAGAAACACAGCCTATTCAATAATTGGTGTTGGGAGAGCTGGAAGGTACATTAAAAAAAATGAAACTAGACCACAAATTTACACCACACACCAGAATAAACTCAAGAACAATAAAAGACTTAAATATAAGTCTTAACACCATAAAAGTCCTAGAGGAAAACAAGCAGGAAAATGGCAGATATCCCAAGCAGCAATATCTTCACCGATATATCTCCTAGGGCAAGGGATATAAAGGAAAGGATAAACAAATTCTACTATATAAAATTAAAAAGCTTCCTCACAGCTAACGAAAACATCAGCAAAATGAAAAGGGAACTATCTGTATGGAAAAACATATTTGCCGATGATACCTCAGAAAAGGGTTTGATCTACAAAATATAAAAAGAACTCATATGAGTTAACGCCAGGAAGACAAACAATCCAATTAAAAAATGAGCAAAGGACCGGAACAGATACTTCTCCAAGGAGGACATACATAGGGCCCACAGACATATGAAAGGATGCTCAGCATCACTAGCCATCAGAGAGATGCAAATTAAAACCACAATGAGATACCACTTCATGCTAGTCAGAATGGCCATCATAAACAAATCAACAATCAACAAGTGGTGGCAAGGTTGTGGGGAAAAGGGATCCCTGGTACACTGTTGGTGGAAATGCAGACTGGGGCAGCTACTGTGGAAAACAGTATGGAATTTCCTCAAAAACCTAAAGATGGAACTGTTTTCTGACCCGGTGATCCCGCTGCTGGGATTATACCCTAAGAATCCCAAAATACCAATTCAAAAGAACCTATCTACCCCAATGTTCACAGCAGCATTATTTACAATAGCCAAGTGTTGGAAACCGCCTACGTGTCCATCAGTAAAAGGGTGGATCAAAAACCTGTAGAACATTGTGTAGAACACAATGGAATATTATGCAGCAGAGAGAAAGAGCTCACTCCTACCTTTCAAGACAGCATGGATAGAACTGAAGAGGATTATACTAAGTGGAGTCAGTCAGACAGCAAAAGGCAAATACCACATGATCTCACTTACAACACGTTGGGGTTTCACTGATGGAGCAGTCGGACCAAAGAAGAGCAACAGGGAACAAAATGGGACAACTGTAACTGAACAACACAAAAAAATTAAAAGAATAAAATATTTGCAAAATTAAAAAAAAAAAAAACTTGAACAAGACAGGAATGTCCACTTTCACCAATCTTGTTCAACATAATACTGGAAGTCCTAGCCATAGCAATCGGACAAGAAGAAATAAAGGCTTTCATATTGGAAAAGAAGAAGTAAAATGCATTATTTGCCAACTACATGATACTGTATATAGAGAACCCTAGAGATTCCCCTAAAAATCTACTAGAAGTCATAAATGAATGCAGTGAAGTAGCAAGGTTCAAAATAAATATCCAGAAGTCAGTTAAATTTTTATATACCAATAATGACCTATTAGAAAAGGAAACAAAGGAAAACAACTGTATTCACAATTGCTTCAAAAAGAATAAAATACCTAGTAATAAATTTAACCAAGGATGTAAAAGACCTGCATTTGGAAAACTGTAAGACACTGAAGAAAGTAAATGAAAAAGATACAAACAAATGTAAGCATATTCTGTGTTCATGGATAGGAAGAATTAACATCACCTTACAATCCAAAGCAATCCCCCAACAGACTCAGAATAGCCACAACAATCCTGAGAAAGAAAAACAAAGATGGAATAATCAGGCTACCTGATATCAAACTATACTCCAAGGCCACAGTAATCAAAACAACATGACACTATCATAAAAAGAGACATAAAGATCTGTCCAGAAAGTATTCATCCATGTAACATGAAAAAGAGAGACATTTATTGAAGAAGATACAGTACACAGGACAATGATGCCTCAGTCCCCTTCAAAGTAGGCACCTTGGTGCCTCACACAGTTCTCCCAATCACTATTGTATTTTCCTGAATTTCATTGACAGCCTGACTTCTCTTCCCATTCAAAGGTGATTTTAGTTTTGGGAAAAGCCAGAATTCACAGGGTGCCAAATCTAGGCTTTAAGGGGGTTGAGTCACCTGGGTGATTTCATGTTTCACCAGAAAACTCTGCACGAGACATGACACATGAGCAGGTGCATTGTCGTGATGAAGTTGTCAGTTAACAGTTGCCCATTGCTGCAGCCTTCTGAATCATCCAAATAGTTTCTGTGGAGGAATGTTCAAGCTTAATGCAAAATCTGATGCAGATTCATGACTCTACATACTCAGTTATTTTGAATGTTGACAGCCACACAGTACCCAAGCTCACTCAACGGCATCTACCACCCTCACTGACTAGTACAATGAAGTCATCATTGTTCATGCTTGCACATTCCAGTCCACTCTCCGTGGCGGTCAGGTTATATTGATGTCATGCAAACCACTCTCATTTTATTAACAATGGCAGGACTTTTTCCCTAACAGACCTCATATATTTCAAAGGAATAGAATAGAGAGCCCAGAGAATAAACCCACACCTTTAGAGTCAATTAATATTCGACAAAGGGAGCAAAACATACCATAAGATAAAGATAGTCTATTCAATAAATGGTGTTGGGAAAACTGGACAGATAATGTGCAAAAAAAATGAAAACTATACCACTTTCTTATACCATGCACAAGAATAAACTGAATATGGATTGAAATCTTGAAGGTTAGGCTTGAAACCATAAAAACCCTAGAAGAAAAGATAGGCAGTAAAATATAGAAAATTTTTCATAGAAATAGTTTTTCTGATATATTTCCTTTGGCAAGAAAACAAAAGAAAAAATAAACAAATGGGACTATAGCAACCTAAAAAGTTTTTGCATAGCAGAAGTAAACCATCAATAAAGTGAAAAGACAACCTCACTGAATGACAGAACATATTCGCCAAGGATACATGTGATACGGGGTTAATATCCAAAATTTATAAGGAACTTACACAACTCAACACCAAAAAAAAAGCAAAAAACAAAAAACATGGGCAAAGGGCCTAAATAGACACATCTCCAAATAAGACATACAAATGGCCAACAGACATGAAAAAGTGCTCAACCTCACTAATCATAAGAGAAATGCAAACTAAAATCACCTCACATCTGTCAGAACTGCTATCATCAATAAATCAACAAACGAATGCAGACTGGTGCAGGCACTGTGGAAAGCAGTGTGGACTTACTTGAAAAAATTAAAAATGGAACTGCCTTATGACCCAGTGATTCCACTTCTGGGAACATATTGAAGAAAATCTGAAACACTGATTCGAAAGAATATATGCACCCCTATGTTCACTACAGCGTTATTTACAATTGCCAGGATACTAAGAAACAATCCCACTTACAATTGTATCAAAAAGAATAAAATGCTGAATAATAAGTTAAACCAAAAGATCTGTACTCAGATCTTTTAAAGACATTGAAGAAACTGAAGGAGGTACTAATAAGTAGAAGCGTACACCTCTCGTGCTAATGGATCGGTAGAATTAACATCATTAAAATGTCCACACTACTGAAAGCAACACAGATTCACTGTAATCCCTATCAAAATACCAATGGCATTTATCACAGAACTAAAACAAATAATCCTACCTTTATATGGAAGCACAAAAGATCCAAAATAGCCAAAGCAATACCGAGAAAGAATAAAGTTGGAGGTATCACGCTAGCTGATACCAAACTACAAGGCTACAGTAATCAAAACACCATGGTAATGGTATAAAAACAGATCAATGGAACAGAATAGAGAGCCCAGAAATAAACCCACACCTATATGGTCAATTAATTTACAACAAAGGAGGTAAGAATATGTAATGGGATAAAAACAGTCTCTTCAATACGGTGTTGAGAAAGCTGGACAAATACATGCAAAAAAAAAAAAAAACACTGTTACTTTCTTACACCATATACAAAGTTAAACGTAAAGTGGATTAAAGACTTAAATATAAGGCCTGAAACCATAAATCTGTGGAATAAAAATAGGCGGTAGACTATCTGACATCGCTCTGAGCAATATTTTTTTGAATAGTCTTCCTGAGCAAGGGAAACAAAAGGAAAAAAATAAACAAAAGAGGAGACATCAAACGAAACAGTTTTTTAACAGGGAAGGAAATCATCAACAAAACAAAAAGACAGTCTACTCAATGGGATAAGATATTTGCCACTGATACGTCCAATAAGAGGTTAATATCCAAAATATATGAGGAAGTTATAAAACAGGACACTGAAAGAACAAACAACATGATTAAAAATTTGGCAGAGGACCTGAATAGACATTTTTCCAAAGAAAATATACAGATGGGTAATAGACATATGAAAAGATCAACAGTCATGAGAGACATGAAAATTAAACCACAATGAGGTATCGCCTCACACCTTTCAGAATGAGTATCATCAATATATGAACAAACAAGTGCTGGCAAGAATATGAAAAAAAGGGAACCCTTCGCACTGTTGGTGTGATTACGAACTGGTACAGAAATAATGGAAAACAGTACAGAGGTTCCCCCAAAAATTAAAAATAGAACTACTATGAGCCAACAATTACAGTTCTAGGTATTTAATTATCTGAAGAAATCTAAAACACTAGTTTGAAAAGATATATGGACCCCTATGCTCAATGTGGCATTATATACAATACAGTACAATAGCCAGGATATGGAAGTAACTGAAGTGTCCATCAAGAGATGAATGCATAAAGATGATGTGAAATATAAATACAATGGAATATTACCCAGCTATAAAAAAGAATGAAATCTTACTATTTGTAACAACATGGATAGACTTATATGGTTTTAAGCTTTGTGAAATAAGTCAGGCAAAGACAAATATCATCCAACTTTGCTTATCTGTAAAATATAAATAAATAAACAAACAAATGAGCAAATGAAATAGAAACAAATTAATAGACAAAAAGAACAAATTACAAATTGATGGCTGCCAGATGGGAAGGGGCTTCACAGGATGGGTGAAAAGGTGAAGGGATAAGAAGTAAAAATTGCCAAATACGAAAACAGTCACAGGCATATAAAATACAGCATAGAGAATATAGTCAGTAATATAATTATGTATGGTGTCAGATGAGTATAAGACTTATCGGTGTGATCATTTTATCAGTTTATAAATGTCTAGTCACTATGTTGTATACCTGAACCTAATTAAACCACAATGAGGTATTGCCTCACACCTAATATAATTTTGTATGGCAACTATAATTTAAAAAAATTATTTTTTAAAAAAGGTGAAAAGGAGGAAGAAGTACAAATTACCAGTTTTAAAAAGAGTCACGGGTATGTAAAGCATAGCCTACGGAATACAGTCAATGACGTAATAACTGTGTATGGTGTCAAATGGGTATTAGGATGATCACTTCATGAGGTATATAAACGTCTAATCATTATGTTGTATACCTTAAATATATAATATTGTGTGTCAGCTGTTTCTGAAAAATAAATTTTTAAAGAATGAAATATAAGTAACACATCCTTGAAAACAGGAACACTCATAGTACACCTGCAACACATCGCTACAGTAGCCTCGAAAAACAGGCATTTCATGTTTCCTTCTCTTCAAATCTCCTAAAATTATAACACTTTCTGCCACAGAGTAAAAACTGTCCTATTCAATTCACTGGTGTCAGTGATTGGTCATTTAATAGAAAAGTGCAGTTAAAGGAAGGAACTGCTTTTAAAAAAAAAATTCACTCATATATAGCTTAAATTTCTTTTTAATTTAAAATGATTAAGGGTATATTTATTTGCCAATTTTTAAATACAGAATCAAGGTTTTTTCTTTAAGTAAGGATGTTCTGCTGGATTGTAGTGCCCTATTATTTTTCTTGTATGAAGTATACTAAAATAAAGTACATCAGCTATGATTTATTTCCTGTTTTAGTTTCCTTATAATGGAGTAAGAAGCTAAAGATACTCTCTAGCCTCTATTTTCCCAGATAGCTAACACTTGTTTTTCACCCGCATCTAATTCAACAGCAATTTCTTTAGTGTCAGGTCTCTATTCACATATCCAAAGCGCACAACTCAGTTTTCATAGAAATACCTTTCTCTTTTATGCTCATATTTCATCAGTTTTCATAATATTAACTAAACTATATAATTCCAATACCAGTACAAAGGGCTATGATTATACAGTTCAAATGGGAGAAGTAGAAATATTCAGGTATACTGAAAAGTTGCCTACTAGACACAAGCATTTAACACACTCTGGGTACAAGTCATGGAATCCACTAAACTGAGGTAAACTAAGAGATTTCAACTACTTCTCTCCCTCTTCTTTTTAAATATATTGACCACATTTCAAGACTTGATAACATTTAGCTTCCCTTCACATTACAGAACTTCATGGATTCCTAAATGACTACCCTTCTTTAACACGTTTCCTCTAACAGTTCCTTAAATGTATTTGGTCACCTTGAGAGACTTTAAAACTTTATATTAACATCAAGAATGATACACCTCCTTGGAACTTTTGCAGCATCTCTAACACTATTATTTGTGAGTTTTTTTGTGAGCCATTATATTCAAAACCATTCATTAAAAATCTTATAAAAGTATTCCCTATCTTAACTTCAAAATTGGAACTACACATAGTTTTGTAGTTCCAGAAAAACTGGAAAAGTCTTCATGCATCCATTTGAGTTGCATGAAGAATTTCAAATATTTCTGGAAAAAATCTTCAATTTGTAAGATCACATGCATAACTGAGACAAGCTTTGCCAATAAGCACATCTGCTCATATAAACTTAAATTTATCCTGACAATTCCATGTACAAAATATTCCATGTACAAAACAAGTGAACAAAGTAACTGCAAAATTAGAACTACAGGATACATAAGCGAGTTGGAGTCTTTTTCCTCTCTAAAAGGACTACTTAAGGATTCCTCTGAAAACATTTTGAATATTTGAAAAGGTGCTTCAAAGATCTGATAAATTTTCACAAGAATTTTCCCAAACTGCATGACAGCAAAAAGTAGATAAAAAAACCCTTGTCCAGTTTACAAACACCAACTAATAAGTAACGACACAATCAGGAGAGATTCTAAAGATTACTTTAGGTGATTTCTTGAAATAAAAGGCTTAATTTTTATTTGCATTTTACTTTACACCAAAGTTGACCACTAACTATCTTCTGATCTTTCTAGCTACAAATAGAAAAAAAAGACTTGAGAGTTAGGATTGTTGGTGCTTGTTAACATTAAAACATTTAAATAGAATTATCATTATGACTTCAAATCTCATCTTAGTTATACACCAAGCAATGTGCAAACAAATATCCTTTTACTGCTAACTAAAAACATTTGAGGAACTAATTTTCAGGCAGATATTTTTGTAACTCAAAGGATGCATTACAGTATTTTATTTAAAATTTTTAAATTGAATAATAGTTTGTAATTTTTACTACCATTTCCTTCTGTATGTGGCAAAAATATGGTTTTCTATATATAACAATGAAAATTATATATTTGAAAATTATATTTTAACTTAAAAAGTAATGTTTAAAAAGCATTAAGTAACTGAGGGTTCAGGGATTATAAGACTGGCAAATCATTAAAGTAGTATCCAACAGTACACTACAAGAGACAGGCAAGTTCCTCACCATGCATTCAAGATTACTCTAATGGTTCTACCAGTCTCTTTTCTCACTACTTTCTCTCAACGAACTAGTAATATTCCACACAACAAACCAATGTCCGTTCTATTCTCCACATCACCACCTCTACCATCACCACAACTACCTCCACACACTCCACCACACACACACACACACACACACACACACACACACACGAACACAAGTTCAACTCCTTACTTTTTAAAAAGGCTCTACAGTAAGGTAACTTAACTACCTTTCTCCAAGAAGTCTTCCCTAACCATGTCTCCTCAAGACTGTACTATATGTTACTAGAGACTTTCTCTTATTCATCTACGAATCTTTCTCTGGTTGCTAGCATATTTATTTGATAAATAATTTCTGAAAGAATGACTCAAATTTTACTGTTACTTTCCTACTTTGTATCATTTAGCAATGTTAATTATATTCTACTTTCAACTTTTATCCCTTCATGAAGTTTCCTTTATCATGTACTCTCCTGGTAGTCCTCCTACTCCTCTGTAACCATTCCTTTGATTCTATTAACTGTTTCTTAATAGCCTTTGAGAGAACTTCTGTCCTTTTCCAAAAATGTGATCCAAGATACTACAGTGGCCATCCTTCTGGTATAATCCCATTATTGTTGAATTCACCTATTCAAATTACTTCAACTACTATAAAAAAACACAATAGCAATAGCCAAGACCTTGCTCCTATACGTCCAGTCGCCTATTAGACATTTGAAACCGGATATTCCAGAGGTAGTGTGTTGAGCAGTCTCTGAAATAACCCCAAAGAATCTTGCCTCCTGCAATTCATGCCCTTGTATAGTTCCCTCTCACACTAAATACAGGTGATCTGTGTAACCAAAAGAATATAACAAAAAGGAGAGTCTGACTTCTGAGATCAACTCATAAAAGCTATTATGGCTTTTACCTTGCTCTTTATGATCTTGCTTTGGATAAAGCCTGATGCCTCAAACACCTCCATGGAGAGGTCCACCTGGTGAGGAAGTGAGACCTCCTACCAACAACCAACATTCACTTGCCCAGCATGTGAGTGAAGTTACCTTGCAAGTGGATCTACCAGCTCCAGTCAAGCTATCAAATCAACTACAGCCTCATTAGAGACCTTGAATGATAAACACCCAGTGACTGAACACTGCTCCCAGATTTCTGATTACAGTAAACTATAATGTTTAGCAGGACTGTCCAGTAGGACTTTTTTTCTTTTAGTGACTTTTATTTATTTTTTAATTGAATTTATTGGTTAATAAAATTACATAGCTTTCAGGTATACAATATAGTATTGTGTGTTCACCACCCCAAATCAAGTGTCTTTCCATCATCACTTACCCCTCCTATACCCTCTTTCATCTCCTCACACCGCCCTTTCTTCTGGTAATCATCAGGCTGTTGTTCTGTGTCTATGAGTTTTATTTTTAGGACTTTTGGCGATGATTAAAATGTTCTATTCCAATGTCCAATATAGCAGCCACTGACTACATGTGGCTACTGAACACTTAAATGTGGTTAATGTGACTAAGGAAAAAAATTTTCCATTCTAATTAATTTTAACTAAGGTAAATTTAAATAGTCACATGTCTTGTGGCTACCATGTTGGATAATACAAATTGATATACTGTTTTGGAATAATCTATTATATGCAGTAATAGATAATTAATACAGTACCTCAAACTAAATCTGTCCTTCACTACAATCCGGTCTCTTCTTCACCTTTCATCTAATCAGTCAACCAAACAAAAAAAACAAAACTAAACCATGCCTACTCCCTGTTACATTCCCCACATGAATACTCCCCTCAGTAAATGGTACCAACACCCACCCAAAATTCAAGGCCTTCACTTTCACCACTTACCGTTTTCATACTACTGGTATTCTTAGTATCTTAATTTGTCCCTTAATAACTCTATTTGTCTCTTCTATTTTAAATTGTTACAACAAGCTGTATTTTTACAACTTCAGTTTAGGCCTTCTCGTTTTTCATCTGGATTATTTAAAAATGTCTCCTTATTGGTCTCTGTGCTCCTAAAACTGTTTCTCAAGACTAATCCATTCTTCACACTGCCACTGAATGTTCTTTCCATAACGTAACACTGATCACATTACCCCTCTGATTAAAGGCCTTCAGCGACTCCCCACAATCCAGAGAATAAAACACAAACTCCTCAGAACAACACAGAAATATTCTGGTGCCTCTTATTATTGCAAACTTATCGATTGCTATGCCCATTATCAATCTCCATGCTTTAAGTACACAGCTATAGACATTCCTAGAAAATGTGAGCTATCTCACCCTGTGCTTTTTGTTCACATTGGTACTTCTACCTGAACTGTTCCTTCTATCCCTTAAATGTCTGGTAATTACACCACATCTTTCAGGGCTCAATGGAAGAATTCATCTCCTCTATGAAACTGTTTCTAATCTATCCAGAAAGTATTCATTCTTCTCCTTTGAATCTCCACTGCACCCTGTGCACTCAGCTGTATACACTGCTGTCTCCCTCTTTTAGACTACAAGTCCTTAAAAAGGCAAAAACAAAAGAAATCATCAACAAAACAAAAAGGCGACCAACCAAATGGGAGAAGATATCTGCAAACAACACCTCCCATATGAGGTTACTATCCAAGATATATAAAGAATTAATTTGACTCAACAAATAATCCAATTAAAAAATGGGTAGAGGACCTGAACAGGCAGTTCTCCTAAGAAGACATAGAAATGGCCAACAGATATATCAAAAGATACTCAACTTCACTAGCTATTAGGGAAATTCAAATCAAAACTATAAGATACCACTTTACAACTGTCAAAATGGCTATCATCCACAAGACAAGTAACAGTAAGTATTGGAGAGGTTGTACAGAAAAAGGAACCCTCATTCACTGCTGGTGGGAATGTAAGCTGACACAGTCACTGCAGAAAACAGTACAGAGGTTCCTCAAAAAATTAAAATAGAGCTACCGTATGACCCAGCAACCCCTCTTCTGGGTTTCTACCCGAAAAATTTGAAAACATTTATTCATAAAGATATACATACCACTAAGTTCACTGCAGCATTATTCACAGTGGCCAAGACATGGATACAACCAAAGTGTCCTTCAATAGATGACTGGATAAAGATGCGGTACCTATATATACATACACAATGGAATACTACTCAGCCATATGAAAAGATGAAATCCTGCCATTTGCAATAACATGGATGGATCTGGCAAATGTCATGCTAAGTGAATTCAGATGGAAAAAGCCAAGAACCATATGATTTCACTCACAAGTGGGATATAAAAATGAGAACAACAATTGAACAAACAAGACAAACAAGAAGTCATAGATACGGACAACAGTTTGGTGGCTAACAGAGGGGAAGCGGGGTGGGGGCTGGTAGTAATGGGTAAAAGGGGTCAAATATATGGTTATGAAAGGTTTGACTTTTGGGAGGAAATCACACCACACAATATGCAGATGATGTATAATAAACTTGTATACTTGAAAACTATAATTTTATTAACCAATGTCACCCCCAAAATTTAAAAAAATAAAAAATTAAAATTTTTCAAAAGGGCATAAACAGTACCTGATTCAATGCTGACTGTATCTGGCAGTATAGCATAATGTTTGAGAGTGCAAGTTTGAAAGTCAGACAAACTCAGACTAAAATTCCAATTTTACCACGCAAATAGGCATTACAATTTCTGAGCTGCTGTTTCTTCACCTGTAAAATGGAGATTGTATAATAAAATCCATTACCTCAAAGGGTCACTGTGAAAACTAAGTAAAATAATATGTACAAAATGTTGAATGGAGAGATTAATGGCTGGCTTACCACCTGCTAGGTACGTAAGGAAAGCGTGAGAAAGTTCAAAATAAAAGGTACCATCTTTGAAATAACTTTTGCTAGGCTAATCTAAAGAAAAATAATAAGTTATCCAGGAAGCCTATTTAGGTCTCTGCTATGTCATCAGTGAATTGCAGGGAATGGCAAAAGGACTCAACTTGAAATAAAGCAAATGTTGAGGAAGAGCAGAGGTTCCAGATGGGGTCAGACAGGAGAGTTTAAAAGCCTGATGATGAAAATGAAGGCAAAGAGTACATGTAAAAAGGTATGGAGGCAAAGAAGAAGTAAAAGGTTAAGAGACAGAAAAACACTAAGTTTGAAAGTAGAATCCTTCCAAGCAAGAATAGAAACTCCAGGATATATCATATAAAATTTCAAATACTGGATGTTTTTGATTAATAAAATAAATTGGACCAATTTTTAAATAATTGGACCTTTTTAAAATAGTAAAATAAAAGTGGGGCAAGGTGTTACACATTAATTCCATTTTACATTCTACCGTTTGTCTTAAATGCCTAAGATAATGTAGGGTTCATAATACAATTAAGCAAAACAAAAAATTACATTCCTATTAAAGTATCCTAGATGTTCCCTAGAATACAATTTAGGAATTGCTACTGTAATTTACATTAAAAGACACGAGACTAAATAAACAAACTTCTTTGGCTGAAACTTCTCATTTGAATTTTATACTGTGGATTTGTATTTGGATTCTAACTTCAGGGGAATGATAGCTTCCCAAAATCGTGTACAGTAGCAAATACAATAACCCAAGGGTCAAAAGACCTGGATTTTAAACCTGGTTCCCAAAATGTACTGGCTGGGAAATAATGAACTAGTTAATGAATGTCTTTGAATCTAAGTTTTTCTTCATTTATAAAATGAAAATAATATCTGCCTCATAGTGTTATATGTATTAAATATAATGCCTGTAAAGCACCTAGAATGATGTTTAATAAACAGAAGCTGTTATTATTGTTACTAAATGAGGAAACAGTTGTAAACGTATAGTAAATATCAATTACTAACAGTATCATACAAATAAATACATGAAAGTGACAATAATCTGACTTGTTAGGTGTGACAAGACTGAAGTGAATTATACCGTTTGTGTGATGATAATCTCATTTTTTTTAATCCTCACTTGAGAATATGCTTATTGACTGTTTGGGGCAGGGGAGAGAAACACAGACGTGAAAGAGAAAAATCAACTGGTTGCCTCTCATATGCGCCCCAACCAGGGACTGAACCCACAACCCAGGTATGTGCCCTGACTGGGAATCTAACCCACAACCTTTTTGGTGCATGGGACAACACTCCAACTAACTAAGCCACCCAGCCAGGACAATAATCTCATTTTAAATATGGAAATAAAAGCATGGGCAAATAGCTCTATGACCAGATTATTTATGAACTGTGAACTGTTTGTTTATCTCATTATTTTTTCCAACCTGATATTTCAACTTCTTCAACCCTCAAAGTTTACCAGAACATTCTCCAGACTAGTCCTATCAGTCATAGTAAACTTTTCAAGTTGGATAACCAAAGATTTCCTTATTGCTAACAAGTGTGAGAAAGCAATACTTGCTAAAATGAGATATGGTAAATATTTATGCAAAATTAACAGACCTTTTACCCGACTGGGAGGCAGCAAGCGTGGGAAAAAGCAGCTTCCCAGAATTGAGCATAGCAGATATCTGTAAAGCTCCCTAAGGGCTATAAAAATCTCTGCATCCATAAGAATGCTTCAAAGGACACTGCCTTTTTGCATGTAGCCTCTTTGTATGTCTGAAACCTAGTAAAATTCTCAAAATATAATTCTCTAGTCTTTCCCTACCGAGAAATAGCAGTTATTCAACAAAATATTTAATTCATGAGCTTTTTAAAACCAACTATCTGCCTACCTCTATTGTAGATACTCTGGGGATACTAAGAAAATGTAAGAAAACAATTTATAGTCAAAAGAGTCAGGTTAAAAATTACACATTTAAATATCTCTTAAGCAAATTTTCCTTCCAATATTATGGTATAAAAAATGGCTAGACTACAATGATTCCTATCACAGAATCTTAGTAGCAGGAAAAAAATCATTTACAAAGAAGAAATGAAGAGTACAAGTAACAATGTTTTATGGCTCAGAAGATGAATCTGGAGCTAGAATAAAAGAAATAATTACTAATTTCTTTAAGTGGTAGAAAACATAAACTAAATGATAAAGAAGGGAAGACCATGGCCTGGCCATGTGGCTCAGTTGGTTGGACCATTGATTCATACACTAAAAAAGGCTGCAGGTTTGATTCTCAGTCAGGGAATGTACCTAGGTTGCAGGTTAGATCCCAGGGTGGGGTGCATACTGGAGGCAACAAATTGATGTTTCTCTCACTCTCTCTTTCTCTCCCTTCTCTCTCTGCAACCAATAAACATATCCTTGGGTGAGGATTAAAAAGAAAATGAAGGGAAGATCACTACTATAGCAAATCTTTAGAAAGGAAACCTCTCCATTGCCACTTAAGCAAACATACACTCTTGCTAAAAAAAACCTTAAACCCAATTTGTTTAAATCATTTATGTTTCACAAAGGTCTGATCACCTACTATTAAAATCATTCATTTGTTGCCTCTTCTTTCTCTTACATACTCAGTATAATAATTTTTTGAGTCACTTTTTACTACTTTATGTGCCTATAATACTAACGAACAAAATAACTCCACAAAATTTGATGGGCTTTAAACTTAAGAGAACTTTACAATACTTATAAAAGAAAATGGTTTATAAGCAACATAGGTTTCAAAAAAGTCTAATGTTTACAGATGGAGGTATACCTAATGCAATGAAAATCACAATGTAGCCATCCTTTAGAGGAAATGAGGCAAAACCCCTTGTGTCAGAAATCTTAGAAAAGGTAGGTAAACAAATGATGAAAGAATAAAACACAGTTATGAAATTATTATATGAAGGCAACATTTAAATGGCGTTGAAGACAAAATCCACATTCTGAGTTTCATCCAACTGATTCAAAAGATCAACTGACTGGTTCAGCTGAACCAATCTTAGTATAAGCAGGCCTTAAAGAAAATAGGCATTAAGGTCATAATCCCAAATCTTCTGTTGTAAAACTATGTGACCTTGAACAAGTTAGTAAATATCTTAAAGCCTCCTTTTTCTGTTTTAAAATGAGGAAAGCAATATTTAACTTACACAGCTGAGATTTTAAAAGACGCCCAGAAAAGTACCCGGGGTAGTGCCCAGGACTTAGTTCTGTATGTACTAAGTATAAAAATCCTTTACCACTTGCCAAATTTCTCTTTTTTTTAACAATGGTTTCTTTTTTTCTTTTTTTTCCATTGTTGTTCAATTACTGTTGTCCCAATTTTTCACCCTTTGCTCTCCCCTGCCCCACCCACTCTCCCTCGGTCAAGCCCCCACCCTGTTGTCCTTTACCATGCGCCCTTTATACATGTTCCTTGGTTAGACTCTTCCCCCTTCTTTTCCCGTCATCCCTCTCCCCTATCCCCTCTGGTCACTGTCGGTTTGCTCCTTATTTCCATGTCTCTGGTTCTATTTTGCTCATTTCTTTGTTCTGTTCATTAGGTTCCACGTATAGATGAGATTATACGGTATTTGTCTTTTGCAGCTCGGCTTATTTCACTTAGCAAAATACTCTCCAGTTCCATCCATGCTGCCACTAAGGGTAGAAGTTCTTTCTTTCTGCTGCCAAATTTCTTTTATATCATTACATTTCATCTGTTTTAAAATAATCGTTTTCACCGACATTTATCTTGCCACCTTTCTGAAGTGTAAAATATTAGAGAAACAAGTCACCATAATTTAAGCACTGCCCTACTGTAGTTTTCAGGATCCTTCTCTGATTTCATCACTATATTTATCACTGGATGCACAAATCGATTTAATGGGTCGCTACCTTCAAAGAGGTAGCTAATGAGTAGAGGAGTTTTTCCTTCAAGTTGTAACTAAAGCAACACCTAGTCAACAAAATGTGATTTCTTCTACCCAAAAGCAATGAACACCTAAAATTTCTTAAATGTCAACTTATACCATGTGTCCTCTTTGGTTTCGGTAACTCACCAAAATATAATTAAAAGAAAAAATTAAAAAATAAGCAGTATGTAATAGGAAGTAATATTAATTTTTTTAATTTGGAAAAGATAAATTCAATCATTAACTATGATTTCCTACCACTACTTCCCCAAAATACACATGACTTCTCACCTTAAACTTCAGCACTAATCAATGAATATAATATCACTCTTACATGCAGGTAAATTTCTTAATTCTTAAGTATAAATCAGCAGGTAACAAGAGCTCAAAATAACTTTGCTGAATAATGACCTACACAGAGCAAGAATTTAACATTTACTGAGTAAATAAACAAACCAATGTTGTAAAGATAGAACTGGACAAATTCTGAGTGACTAAAGGTAGTTTAAAAGTTGACTGTCAATCCTAAAAATCTTAACAATTCTGCAACTACAGATGTTATTGTTTCATAGTCTGAACTGAAATAACTATCTCTTAAGTCTATTCTTCACTTCTAAATACACTTTAATATTAAAAACAGCCTATAATTTGAAATATAAAAGATAAGGAATATTATCACAAGGGAAAAACAGCCACAACAGCAGCAAGTACATGTGATTTCAAAATCATTTTAGATGCATAGGTCAAATTTTTAGAAAAACAATTTCTGAGGTTTAAAGAGTAACAGCTACTATAATTTAATGACCTTTTATTGCTAGGTATTTAAACGTATTCTCATTTAATCTTCATGTATGAAAATTCTGCAAATTAAGTATTATTATTCACATTTCTACAGATGAGAAAACTAAACTGCATGTTCAGAGAGGTAGAGTTGCCTAAGAACTCTAAGGTAGTAAGCAGCAGAACAAGCCTGACACATAACACCCAAACTCATTTTTCCTACATCATTCTCATTCTATGGCTCCTCTCCTACAAAGACTAAAAAATAAAAATACGTAAAATTAAGAGCTGAAATAACTTTTCCTTTAAAAGCTATTCTTTATCTCTAACAAACAGGGGAGTATCAAAAATAATTTTGCCAGGAAGTAAAAATGTTAATTACTAATATCTATCCATGTAATATTTTACTTATATATATTTTTTGGATACAGAATTATACCTTGTAGCCTATTAAGTAATAACTGCATAGTGAGAAGCCTTTTTTTTTTTTAATGATTCACATCCAGGCAACATACCTAATTTACCTTTATTTAAACACTGTCATGAGAATTCTGATTATGTAGGGACTCTGTGTAAATTACAGTAACTGAAACCACAAACCTTCCCCCAAATTGTGCAACTAACAAATGCAACTAAAATGCAACCAAAATGGAAGTATATTATTCGGAGTAAGGTATGACAAACTGTCTCCGAAAATAAATTTTTTCAATCATGATACTACAGAAAAATAACATGAACAGGCAACTCAAAGAGTTATACTCTATGAAAAAAATTTATTTACATTTTAAATAGGCTGTCCCAAGGAACCGAAGCACAAACCAATTCAATGGCCATGAAAAACTCAAATTAAATAAAAATTTTATTTGTAAATGAATGGCAGCCATTTTTCTACTGCAGTTACATATCTGAAATCAGGTTAACAACACAACTTAATTAAGGAAAACTAAAACTATTTGGAGAGCTAAAGAGATTACTTTATGTGTCTCTAATACAGTGAAAGAAGCCAGTTAGGAAAACATAATTAGCCCAGTAACTCAGTTTGTTAGAGCACTGTCCTGATAATCCAAGGTTGCAGGTTCAATCCCCAGTCAGGGCACATACAAGAAGCAACTGATGAATGCATAAATAAGTAGAAAAACAAATCAATGCCTGTGTGTCTGTCTCTCTCTCTCTCTCTCCTGCCCCTTCCCTTCCTCTATCTCTCTAAAATCAATCACCTAAAAAAATTTTTAAAGAGAAAAAGCACCATACTAGAACAATTTTCACATTATATACAATAATTTATTTATTCACTAGCCTCTATAAATTCTCTGATCACCTTATTGTCACCCACCAATCTACAAACTAAGAGACTAGTCTGTTTTATTTGCTTCCCACTGTTGATTATATAACACCTCCTCCTCAAAGAAATGTCCTGTGAAACTGGTGATCCGAGATCCATAATGAAATGCCTATTACTCCCTATAACCATACAAATGACAAGTAAACTTATTGTATGACACTGTATGCTAGTAAAATCTGTGAAGTCAAGTCAAAATGGAGGCTTTAACAAACTAACATGAGCAGTTAAAAGAGGCTTTAATTATTCCTAATCTAAAATTAGATAGACTCATTTCCTTACTTTTATATCATCCTAGGGAATCTCCTTAAAGATTTGATAGAGACTTTCTCTGCACAGCAAATAGCGCAGGTGAATACAGGATTTCTATAAATGATTCCAATATTCTCCAGAGTAAATAACATCACTGACTAGGAACTCCCAGAAGACTTAACAGCCATTAAAGGCTGACATTCCTTTCAAATAGCATCATTTCAACAGAGGCTCAGTGAGAAATGAAAACTCCTGCAAATAAAATCTGTTGCAATGTTATTTTTTCCACAGGCTTATAACCTGCTTCTCTACACACACACACACACACACACACACACACACACACACACACAGACACACACACACACACACACAGAGTTTCCTTTCTGTCTCTCTCTGTCTCTCTATCTGTCTCTCTCTCTCCAAGGAAAGATGATGCTGGAAAAATAGATGACATTCTGCTGTAAGCCTCTTCCAGAAATGCTCAAAATAAAACAAAACACATTTCTGGCTGTCAAAGTCTAGGTGTACTCCATGAACATCCTTTCCTACTTGACACCTATTAGTCCATAGTGCAATCACCTCAACCTATTAGTAAGAATTTACTGAAAGAAGTCATATTTTCAGACCTTCTTTTTCAGAGAGAGTAAAATATTTATAGGTAAAATGATGATATCCAGAAACTGCTTCAAAATAATCTAGTGGAGAAGCAGAGCAAGGAAACAGATGAGTCAAGATTGTCCAAGCAATGACAATCACTAAAGCTAATGATGGGAACATTGGAGTTCATCATATTTTTCTCTATCCTTTTGTATATGTTTAAAATATTCTACAGAAAAAAACTTTCACAGATTTAAAACAACGCATTTATTAAGCATTTATTGAGCACTTCCCATGGTAAACTATATTATTATTCCTAATTATTCACTCTTCTCTTTCCTTCCTTAAGAGCATGTTACATACTTACCTATTATTATGTGACTTGTAATGCTACCTGTGGGTGGAGTATACATCCATGGCCCACTGACAGTGAGCTTGATCATACAACTTATTTTGCCCAATGACATGTCTGAGCTGATGTGACTGACGTACACCGTGACTGGGTGGAAACTTTAAAAGCCCTTATGTTTGCATCTGGTTTTCTATTCTTTCTCTTTAACAGGATAATGGCATATCCCAGAGAAGGGCTGCTCCTTCAGCCAGGCATCCATAAATGCTGCAGCCAAGTCCACAGCTGACAGGATATAATGTAAGCAAGAAATAAACCACTGTTGTAAGTCACTGAAATTTGAAGGTATTGCTATGGCAGTATAACCTAGCAAAAGCTGATATATGCACCTACTATGGGCTAAGTACAAAGAATATTAAGATAAAAGGCTGGTACATTAATAAGAATGTTTTAGAAGGTAGACAAAAGTTTTTTTTACTATGCCTACCTCTGAGTAGACTTTATTACTATGCCTACCTCTGAGTGTAGGGATAGGGGTAAGTTCAGAGGGAGATATTATTTTTACCATCATATTATCATTTGAATTTTCTTGTGTATGCTTTTTAAACCTCAACAATATCATCTAGATACTTGGATAATTTGGGTTATTTTTTCTTTCTTATGATTTTTAGTATTAAAATAGAATAAAAATAAATAAAGCAAATAATTACTTAAAAATGATTAAGAACTATCCTCCTACTCTTGAGAAACTCAAAAATTAATTGATAATTTAGCTTTTAAAACAACAGCCTCTTCCCAAAAAACATTCAGTGTTAATTTTTAAAGTGGCAAAGGCTGGCTGCAAAAAGAAAAAAGAAAAAAAAAAGTATGACACAGGTTTCAGCAACGCAAATACAGGGTTTTATATATGGGTGATGAGGCTACTGATCTCAAAGGAAATTCAATTACATTATTTTAGTACGCAAGTTAAGCTGGTGAAGAAGTTTGCTCCAGGCTTTAAGTTTTGTGAATAAGCCTTAACTGTAGACAAAAGGTATTTTACTCTATTAAGTGAGCCCATGTATGCTAAAATAATTTTTTTTAAAAGTTAGAAGAAAAAAGAGGAAAAAATTCTAACCATGAGTCTTACAGTGATTAAACGACACTTGAAGGGCTTACAGAAGTCAAGTTCTGTATAGTAAGACTTTACCACCTGAAATATTTTTACTTAAATTTGACCAATATTTGGACAAAGCAGTATCTTGCAAATATGATTAGGAACATGTCTGCATTTTTTAGACCAGCATCTCAAAGCACTTGACAAACATCAACCCTCATTTCACCTAAGATGTAGATATACGACATTACAGTCATCTATCCTTTCACTACAAAATATCTAAATACCCCTTCAGCAGTACTTACCCTGAGAAGGTCTTGCCCGAACAGCCAATAAAACAGGAAATAAACTGAGAGTGCATGTGCCACCAACAATCTCTGAAAAGATCAGACCTACACCCACAAGAACCACTTCCTCTGAGTAAACCACAGAGACCATACAGGGCAAACCACAACATATCAACTTGTGTTTGGAACACAGGCAGATAACTCATCTAAAATTTATGGAAGAATATGTCTAAGCACATTCACAAGATTTCCTATATGTTTTTAAGTGCATTTTGAGAACTTGTTACTCTTCTGAACAAGATATAGCCACCTACTGTATTACATGATCACTCCACACAGAATTTCCTCAGATGCCAGTGAAGTCTTCAGTTTTTCAATGACAGAAAAATCTACATTTTTCCACAAAAGACCTACAAAATCCTCTTTAACGTCGTGTGTGAATCTAAAATCGGCATTTAAATATAATATTTGACGAAAACTATAGTCCCAAAGCAATATCTTTAAACAATAGGCTTTATAACATCAAAAGAAAAAAAGCAGTGTAACCAGTAAATAACTGTAGGCAGCAACCAAACCAGATTTTCTTATATATTTCCAATTTCTTCATGAATTGTTACAGTCTCAAGACAGGAAATGTAATTTCTCATTGGTCATTAGATTTGCATGTTTCTCAACACTAGGAAGCTAGCAAGAATCAAAAGTGTCAGCTGCTCTGGTGCACGCTAATTCAAAAAGATAAACTTAGTGTGTCTCTCCTTTTATTAAAAGTCAATAATGTGCCCTGGCTGGTGAGGCTCAGTGGATTGAGTGGCAGCCTGTGAACCAAAGGTTCACTGGTTCATTTCCCAGTCAAGGCATATGCCTGGGTTGTGGGCCAGGTCCGCAGTGGGGGGCACTCAAGTGGCAACCACACAATGATGTTTCTCTCCCTCTTTTTCTCCCTCCCTCCCCTTCTCTAAAAATAAATAAATAAAATCTTTTTTTTTTAAAGTCAATAACATATGCTTATGCAATTTAGGCAAAGCCTCTGACCTTCAGCACCATCATGTAGTACCTCTGCAAAAGCAAAAACTGAAATTTTTCTAGGCAATAACTTCATGGGCTTATTAAGAAGCTATATTAGAAGCTAACATAGGTTAGAAGTTATCTCGCAAACTTCTTTCAAATATGGCTATCTTGGTACTTTAGATATTCTAAGTTGAAAAAGTAAAATGCCCTAAATTTGGCATGTTTCCAAAAATTCTAAACTTTGAGGAAACAATCACTAACAAAATACAAAAGTACAAAGACATCTAATTAAATAATTTTAAACTAAGTATCAGTGGAAAAGGTCTACTAATCAACTTCTATAATATCTATTTTATAATAACTGAAATAAGCACTTTATCCTTCTCTTATTATTAGTAACAATTCTTATAAATTCAGCGGCAAGAAAGTAAAATGTTATTTCAGTTTTAACAATGGTGCTTTTTACTGGAAAAATACTGTTAAGTATTGCAAGTCTATTTCTCTTCACTAATATGTGGGAATAACGGAAAAAAATAATGTAAAACAACAAAAAATGGGGGAAAAGACATAAAACTTAAGGTAAGACTGAAAAACCACTACCAAAAAAAAAAAATAATAATAATAATAACTACTTCCAGATATATCTCACCACACTGCAACAGGTTTTTTACTTTAAAGCTACAATCACATCCCTTTTTTTACTTATAAATTCAGAGATGTTTTATCTTCAATTCTGACTGATTTTCAACCAAGGATGGCCTCTAACACTTATTATTTGTTTGCTGCTATGCTTTGTCACATAATTGATAATACTTGTTACATTAGGGGTACTCATGTTTAAAAAAAAAAAGCCTTTTATAACACGAGTAATTGCTTAATCATTCAATTTGGTAATTGTGCTGTTAATATAAATTTGTTTACTGCTATATTTGTGACTTCTCCTACATCCATTCTAAAAACTATCTAAAACAGAAGGGAATTCAAAGGATCTTCAGAGTGTCTTTCCCTCTAATTCTGGGTTACACTTGAAGAAAACAGAGGACCACCTGACTTACAGCAAAACTAAACTTGGAACTTGCTGCTCTCAAATATGGGTAAAGCTAACATACAGAATATCACATTTTGTACAAGAACATCTAAGGAAAAAACCATTTTGCATTAGAAAAAGGATTGGGGAAAAGCTAATAAAATATTAAAAGGGACAGGCTAATTCTCAGACAATGAATCAAGAGAAAATACACAACTTGGTTAAGCAAAGAATTAGGGTGCGGGGGAAAGATGGTAGATAACTGTTTGAACCATTTAGAGTCATACAAATAGAAACGGGAGGAGAACATTATTTAGCCTGGTATAGCAAGTTTATACAAGCAAGAAGACAACTTAAAAGAAAAGTCTGAACTAAAGATCAAGAAAAGCTTCCTGATTACAAGATCTGTCAGGCTCCTGCTGTACAGTCTCCTGAGGAAATGATGAGTAACTACTCTAGGGATACTTTATAAAATTTGAATGGATAAGGAACTAAAAAGCTTCCTTTAAGAGATAAAATCCCACTCGGACATGGTCAGCTTGGAAAGTTATTAAAGGAAAGTAGGAAAGGAAGAACAATGTATACAGTAAGATAATAACTTAAAGTGGAAAAGTAGGGGACTTGAGAGCCAAAAAATGCTAGGTTTAAATCTTGGGTCTGTCCTTTCCAGTTCTACAATCTTGACTTAAACTCTGAATTGCCTAAAGTATAAATGCTGATCTTCCCTATGTTGAACTGAAAACATCATAAATGCTATAGAGAGTTTTAGGATATCAATATATACATGAAGGTATTTTACTCAGAAGGGAATAAAATATTTATAATTTGGCTGCTTTTATAATTTATGTTGAAATGCCACTATTTTGAAGATGCTCAATTATTAAAAAGGAAAGGATCAGGCTTTAAAATAAAACTTTAAAACATCAACAAAGATACATTTTAAAGAATGAGACCAAATGAAGTTAAACTCCCTATTCCTGAAAATATGGCATGGTCAATTTCTAGGAGATAAGAAATTAAATGATAAGAAACATCTCTAGTAACTATGTCAGACAACTGTGATGTAAAAGAATTTCTCCAATTACCTCTGAAAAAATCCATGAGGATAGCCTGCTGTTTCTGTGACCCATACATTTGGTAGGCAATTCATATCTATTTCTAGATGGCTTTTAAAAGAGGCAACCATATATGTTTACATAAAGATTTCCAACTGTTTTCCCTGGAATCACAATGCTCCACAGAAAAATATGTAAAGCACACCATTTATTTATGAGTTCCAACAATGGTTGCCTCAAATTTCATTCTTTAAACTGAAAATTCAGACTATTTTTAAAAATTCCTACATATTAACTCAATACTATATACCACATTTTAACATCTGGAAACCACGAATGAGTTAAGTGGTATTGCCAGGTTAACATAACTTTATATTGATTCAAGTAAAGCTTCTCTTGCCATCTCAATGAATTATATAAACATCTAATAAATGTGCCACTTACCGACTTTGTATTTTTTTAAAATTTACTTTGGACTGTACATGTTTCTCATGTAAACTGATCAAGTGAATGTACTACTGCATATCTATATGAATCAGAGTTTTGTACTGAACTCTTAGAAGACAACATAAATGGAATCTTGATACCCAATTTCAATTTTATATTTATGAAATGACTGACTTCATAAGTAAATGTTACAAATAATTTCACCTTGCAGATGACTCAAGCAACCTTCAAAATAGCACAGTTACATTAGTTTTTTGTATTGTTTTTAATCAAAAACATTATATGGTAGTGTTGGCAGAAAAAGTATCATGAGCCCTGGCTGGTGTGGTTCAGTGGTTTGAGCACTAGTCTGCTAACCTAAAGGTCACCAGTTCAATTCCTGGTCAGGGCACATGCCTGGGTTGGGGGCCAGGTCTCCAGCTGGGGGCATGGCAAGAGGCAACCAATCTATATATCTCTCACACATCAATGTTTTTTCTGTTCCTCCCTTCTCTTCTCTCTGAAAATAAATAAATAAAATCTTTAAAAAAAAAAAAAGGAAAGAAAAAGTATCATGAATGAAAACGCTAATAATGAGTACATGCATATAAAGCCACAGGTTTCCACATTCACTTTTAGAGTATACTTAAGTTAAACAAGCTTAAGGCTGAACTCAGTGCTAAGAAAATGCCAATACATTGAAAACCTTTGTTTATCTATAAATCGAAATAACAATGAAATCCCTAAGTTCAAGACAAGACAAAGGTCTGTATATTTCAAGGAAGAAAGACCCTTATAACAAAATTCTACCTGTATGGTCCCTAAAAAGTCATTGTTCTAGAATCTAGCCTGAAATCACTTAATGAGTCCAATGAAAAATCATTCTTTTCTCTTTATTTCTTGGAAGAAATTCCAATTTGCCAGATGACCCCTAAATTCTCAGGGACAGAAGACAGGAATCTAGGAGGATTGAAAACAAGAAATGTTTCAGGACTGAATGCAGCAATCAATGCAAACTGAAAAGCAGCAATCAGATATTCCTATCACTTTTTAAGTGATGATTCTAAAAATTGAAAACTATAGTCTACAGGCCTCATAGGCACTGCAAAGCAAGGGAGTGGAAGGTAAGCTGCTTATATATTTTTTAAGCTGTTCGGATATACTACATTAAAAAAGTAGCTACCATAAACATACTTTGTGTTTTTAATTGATGACTATGTCTTTAAAAAGGGGGTGGGGGAGGTTTGGGGAGTAGATGGAAAGGAAGAAAAGAGAGTAAATGAATGTGTTAATTTAACTGCAAAATAACAGGATGTTAGTTCTGAGTATCCAAAGTGACTAATCAGAGCCTAAACATAGCTGAATTCCATCCCAGCCCCAGCATGTCCCTAACATGAGAATAAAACCTTCTTATCTGTTTAGCCATGTGTCCCCTTCCACAGACTGCAGAACAGAACAACGCCCAAAACCAGCTAGTCTGATTTCAACTAAGGACAGACTCTGTAGTCAGAAGTACCACAATGAAAGAACTCAGACAGCTGGCCTAGTGGGTCTGCACACTCTACAAAACAAAGCCAGGCCACATAACAGTACTTCAAACTTCAAAGTATCTTTAAAAAGCTACACTGGCACTGTTAATTTGCCAACAACTATAGAATCAGCAAAATATATCTCTAGTACATTGTAGTTTGTGAGAAATGAGGATGAGACGGGCAGGGTTGAGAAGAAGCTATGGCATCCTGGCACGGAAATGATACTAAACCAGTATTTTACCCCAACATATATTCAAATCAGGGACAATTACTCTTCTAAAGAGCACATGGATGCTTGATATTTATGGAATACATTTAAAGAAAAAGTAATGGTCACGTATGAATAATTTTCATTAAAAAAACCATTAGTAAATTTCTAAGAAACAGGCATCCATACCAGGTAGTGCTTATTAAATTGACTTTTAAAGGTTTCTTTTCTTCTAAAAAATATGTAAAATCAGGCAGCACTTGAACCAATTCAAGAATAGTAATACCCAAACCAATTCGCAGATTCATCTTATACTTAGAATCCTCATCGTTTAATCCTCTGGGCCTAGCACAGTGCCTAGCAAAGCACAGGCATTTATTCACTATGTGCTTTTTGTATATTTATATCTCCTCTAACTTATAAAAAGGACACAAATCCCAAGATTTTATTTCCAAGATAATGGAAAGAGTAAAGAAATCTCTGAGAAGCAAAGAAGAAGAAACGGCATTACTTCAGGGCTTGTGGGTGTGAGGGGAATGAGTTGATGACTCTAAATTGTGTTTCTACAAAATTAAACACCCCTATTATGAAAACTAGCAACATTACATAACTTTCTTCTAAGACTTCTTGCCTACAGGTTGAACAAACTGGAAAAAAATTGAAAAAAACAGTGTAACAATTACCCACACACCCATGAAAGTGAGTTCTCAGAAGTAAAACACCCTGAAAAAAAATGAGGATAACTAAAATCAAGAAAGCATTGTTATTCATGCTAAGTGTAATCCCAAGAAAGCTGAAAATTATTTCATTTCATTGAAAACTAAAACATATTTTTTAAAATAAGCAAAAAATAAGTATAGTTTATTTAATGGCATCTTTTTAGGTAAACATTCACTTGACGTTGGAAAGCAGCAACAGGAAGAGGAAGTTCTGTCTTTGGAGTGGCTGTTATGGTCTGATAATGGAATTTGGCCCTTTCAAAATCAACAAATGAGTCTTACAATTTAGGTGAAACTACTATTGGGAAATTCAACTATTTTCTGCAGGAGCACTACTGTTCCACTTTTCATCAAAGAGCTTTCTTTGGCCGCCTAATTGAGTTATGTGATCATTTAAAAAAATGAAGTAATAGTTTGAAGGTTGACTGAAAAAGACAAGCTGAAATCTGGTACAATGAAACAACGTCATAATTAAATTGAGAAGTAAACTGTAGTAAAAGAATTAATATGCTTTTATCGCTTAAACTAATACTCAAAAAAATATTAAGAGTAAGGGAACTCCACTTGAACCATGAATAATCTAGCTCAGTTCAACAAACACCACCAGGCAATGTAAACAAGTACTATATATAAAGGTCTCACAGAGCTTAACAAATCCACCTGCCATGCTTGTACTACATAATTCCCTGGGAATTTGTATCCCTTAAACACAAATGTTTCTGGAAAATGAAATATTAAAAATGCAGTAATTAAAATCAAGCCCCAAGATTTTCCCTCACTTTTTTCAAGCCCCGTGATATTGCCCCCAGCAAGAGCCTGTGATTTACTAGTAACTTCAACATTCTGGAAAATTATTAGATAAACACTGTGCAAGGCATCGTTAAAAGAGATCAAGTTCATAAATCATCATGCAGCAGTATCACAATTAAGTTCACAAACAGAAATTCCCCGAGTGTCTACAGAACTACAGGACAGGAGTGAAACTGATGATGCACCAATACCCAGCCAACTCCGGGCACTGAACTGAACCTTCACCCTAAATTACCTTTCTCTGGTTCCCAGACAAGAACAGAATCCTAAATGCATGCTACAGACACACCACGGTTTTACCTACCCTTTCTCTGAGAATCTGGAGGTAAGTTTCTCTCCAGAAAAAAAACTACATTTCCAAATTCAATCACCCAAGTAACTTGGCAGCAACCCTAGACTTAATTACAGAGCTCCTGAACAACCCATTCTCCTTTGCCTGTCAACTTCAGTAGTCAAAGGCAATCACTGAGTCTTCTGCTGGTTAGGGACAAATCCAGAGAGGGTAAATGCAGGTTCATACAAACCTGTCGGTGATAGTAGACTGCGTGCCACTCATTGGGGCCCTTGGCGAGAGGTCCTCCTTTTATCCAACTTGCATTTTACAGTAACACCTCCACCCTACCCCCACTGCTCTGGGACCAGGCCCGACTCCGGAAGGGGCAAAAAAGTCCAACTCAAAACTCCATTCAGTCATCTAGAACATCCGATTGAAAGGGGTCCCGGAAGGGTGATGTGGGCTGAAGCAAAACTAGTTATCTCCCAAAACAAACCGAGAAGTCCTGCCAGAAGGCAAGTTCTAGAGCTAGAGATAAATCCTTGAGAAAGCGCAAGAAGAAAACTTCTTCACGGAGGAAGTCCGCGAGCCGCAGGAAAGTGGGCCCAGGAATCCCTCTGGAGCTAGAGCAGGACCGGCTCCGGGTTGGGGGTCCACTCTTCCTCCGGGATCCTGAGGGCCTGCAAGTCCCTGCCGCCAAAGAGCTGGCCCCTCTCGCCTTCTCTATCTGGGGCTGGCAGGCGCTCGTGGCCGCAGCCTCCGCCGCGTCTCGGGCCGTCCCGCGCCAGGCTCCTCCATGTCCGCAGGCCGGAAGATCCCTGTCGTCTTCCTCGTCACCCCCACCAGGCTTTGTATACTGGGACAAGCAGGGATTCCGGGGATAAGAAGCCAGAAGTGACAGGAATCTGGACCCTCAGCGCCGCGGTTCGCTGAACATCCTTCAGAGGCCCAGACTCTTCCGCAGTCTGGAGAGGTAGCGGCAACGGCTCCTCCCAGTCGAGCTGGTAGGCGGTGATTCCCGCGAGAGGCGGGATGTTCCTGTCGGGTCAGGCCTGGAAGCGCCGGCCGCAGGTAGAGCGGGGTGGTTGTGGCAGCAGCGGTAACTCGGTTCGCAGGGTGGGATCACCAGATCCCGAGGTCCGCGAGGGAGCAACTGGGGTGGGCGGAGGAGGCCGCCTGCGGCAGAAGGAGGCGGGACAGAGGGGGGGGGGTGACAATCACCAGGCGCTGACGGGTTCCGGTTCCGGTTCTGTCTTAGACGCTGCCAGCAGTAGCGAACTTGTCCCCTCCCCCCCTGACTTTTTTGGCCACCTTCCTTCTGGAAGGCACCTCACCCGGGATCCCTCCTCCACGCCTGCTGCCACCAGTCCTGCTTGAACCGCTGTTCCGCTTTCTTTTCAGCGTTGACCCCTCCCCCAGGGTCTTGTTTGTGGGCAGAGAGAGGTGGGAGTCGTTGGACCTGGGAGCTCCACCTATCAACCCATCATCACCCAGAAGGCCCTGGGAATGCTGGAGACCTGTACTTTTGAGTTCAGCTTCAACCGGAGACCGCCAAAGACCACTCCCCCTATACCGAGAATTTCAGGATGAGCAGCTCTAGTCCTGAAAACTTTTACTCCTTAAGGGAATGTAATTCTTCTCACTCTCTGATGTTACTTACAGACTGCTTTTGACTGCTTTTTTAACCTCGAGTCCAAGTCCCTGGACACCGTCCTCTACGCTGAAGTAGAGCCCAGTAAAGAGAAGTTTTGGCCTTGGCCGAGTTACCTTGGGCACCTGCTGGCCTCGTCCCCTGACAGAGGGCTTGCAGTCCCAAGTGCTGGCTGCGGAGGAAGGTTGGTGGGCAGTGGTGTGTAGGGGTGAGGAGAAAGAAAGTTTGGAATTGGAGTCAGGATTTCTTGGTAAAAATATTGCTTTGGCAAAAGGAAATGCATTATTTGCCAAATTAAGAATGCATGGTGCTTTCTACAGCGACTTAACAAACTTGCTGTGGAAAGAAATGGTAGTAGAAAATAAAGAACATTTATCCAGTGAATAGCAACACAATTCTCTCTCAAGAGTTCCCAAAGTGTTCGAGGTATTTTTTTCCCGCTACCAGCTAGATTGAGATATCCATCTAGTTTTGTGATTGCATAATTAGGTATCGTGACAAGTTAAGTACCACATGCAGTATAGTTCCTTAATTCCCCTGCAAACATCTGAAGTGGCTATACTTTTATCCAAAATTTTTCAGACTTTGGAGTTTAAACCTATGCTGATGTGTATGGGACCTCAACCTTTTTGTGGTGGAAGAGTGAATCTCGTAAACAGTGGATTGGAGACGGGAAACAATTATCTCTTAACAATGCTGTTTCTAAAAGTCAGTCCCCAACAATTCATGAAAAGATCATTATCCCTGAATAGAGTATGATCCGAGGCTGACGTTAGAAGGGTTAAAAAAAAAAGAAAAAGATAAACAGAAGCCAAAGATGACTCTTTATTACTTGATTTTTTTTTTAAGTTAGGGCACAGCTAACTAATTTTGTAGTTAGTTGCAATTTTGTTTATTTTGGGAAAGAATAGAAGGGAATTAAGGTTCCAAGTCACTTTCCTAATGATCAGCCCAGGACACATTGCCACCTGCTGGTGTACCCTAGCATGACAATTTTATCCTGAAAACACTTCATTGCTTATTTTCTACATATAATTGGAAAGGGTTGCACCCATTTATATACAGTGACCAAAATGCAAACTTTATCCCCAAACTTGTACCTTTATTATTCATACTAAATATGTATATTTTTATATATTTTTGCCCTGTTCTAATAATTTGGCAGTGTAGGATCAAGTTAATTTGACCCAATGACTCATCAAGTAATGCATTTTAAAACTGAGATCCTTTCTTCCCTTCAAAAATGCCTCAGTACTTGAGCTTTGGGAATAAAACTGGGAAAGTTTCCTGAGTCACCTTCTTTTCCTTGCAGACTCTTGGCAGACTGCTTTCAAGATTTTTCCAAAATTAAACGGACACAGTTTTAGCTGTGGACACAGTTTTAGCTGTGGGTCTTTGCTGTGGGAATTTCAGAAAATGGTTGGCAAAGGATTTAATAAAGCCAGTTGTTATTCATCCCAGAACCATTTTTTTAATAATGAAAATCTCTGTATTCACCCACAAATCTCTAATGGTAAAAATGTCCTGAAAGCTTCCTTACAGGTGTTGGTAGATCTAGATTGTTCTAAAGCTTCTGTCTATATAATCCCCTCAGAAAGTCACATTCTCAACCCTCACCCATTCTTTCAACAGGCTTATTGAGCACCTACTATGTGTCTAACACTGTTCTAGGCATTGACAATAGTTTGAAGAGAGCCAAAGGCCCTGTTTTCATGGAGCCCACGCAACACCATTTTCACGACAACTACCCAAATGGGGCAAAATAAGAAAGAAATTAAGTTCTTCCTCTCTCTTTTGCCAAACTGTTTCTGGTATGTGGATTGCTGTTATCAGAACTAAAGAATATTAGGAATGGTTGATAAGCAGCAGATAAGAGGTGTTTCACTGGTAACTATAAACATCGTTCAACATTGCTATAGGCCAAAGACTTTTCTTTTTAACCTTTTGGCAAAATCACAACGAAAGCATAAAGGCAAACTCTGGATTGATAAAAAGCTGTTTATTTTTATAAAACAGTATAAATCTTACTGAAATATAAATTCTCTTGAGCAGTGTTAATTATCACATAGTAATCCAAATGCAAATGAGTACTTTTTATCTGGTAATTAGCCCTCATTTACCAGTGATGTGAAAACTCAGCATCTTAACTGCTGGTCATTGATTTCACATTTTTCTTTCAAAAAGGTTCCTTCATAATTATTATCTACAACATCAAGAAAAGCTGAAATGAGGGATTCTCTTTCCTTTATCATTCTTTAGGTTTCTCAAAATTCAAAAGACCTATATACATTGATATGAGAGTACCTGAAAACAAAGATCTGCAATCTCCAGTCTCTTCACTTCTGAGGAGTAAGGGGAAAAGAATTAGTACCAGATTAAGCCTTTTTGTTTGGTATAGAACAGGTTGAGCTGTGCCAAAATTTAAGAGCCAGCTTTTTTTTTCTTTTTTTTAAGTTCATGTGCCAAGCCACCTTTTTTTGCTAGGCTTTTGCTAAAATCAGCATTCCCCAGCATCCTACTTTGAGTACAGTGTTGTTGGAAAGAAACTATCCAGCATTTTAGGGACACTGATCATAAGAAAAAAGAGATGGAGATAATACTGTCAGATTATTTCCATGTCCAGCAAAACTCTTTAACCAAATGACAGTCATTTTTAAAAGATCCACTGCAAACAAATGAGCAAAACAGAACCACAGGCATGGAAACAAGGAACAAACTGACAGCGACCAGAGGGGAGGGGCGCAGGGGGATAACAGGAGAAAGAAAGGGAAAGGGCAAGCCAAAGAACATGAATAGAGGGACTCATGAGTACAGACAATGGGGGAGGCAAGATTGTCTGTGGGAATGGGGGGGGGGGGACAGGGCAGGAGAGGGCAATGGGGAAAAAGGTGGGACAGCTGTAACTGAACAATAAAAAAATAAATAAATGCATTGGGGAGGATTACCCAAAGAAGTTATATCTAGATGGGATAAGACACATTTTCCTATCATTTTGTGCTTCAGGCTACAAAAAACACGTTTCTTTTGTAATAAAACATAATTTAAAGGACAAAAAACATCCACTGTTAACATGCCCTTAAAGTTGCTTTGCTCAGAGCACCTGTGACTATGTGGTTCCAACCTCTCTGCCATGCGTAGCCAGTGACATCTTTTCTCAAGAACTCTCATAATGCTAATATTACCAGTGACCTAGGATGAGCTGACTCGTTCCACTGACCTTCAGTCTTGGTTTCAGCGGCCCTTATACACTTGCTCACCAACAAATCTAATCAATAACCACTGATCTGAATAATAAACAGCAAAGATATAAATAATGCTTCACTTTTTCATAAAAGTATACAGTAAAGACCTCCATTAATGAGATGCTACGAAATGTCTCTATGAAATACACAAATGGGGTATTTCATTCACAACAGGATTTACACTGAGGCAAAGGATAAGCGACCAGCCCAAGTGATTGGGCACGTGAGTAGCAAATTCCGTAAAAGAACTCAGGAATTCTTGATTCTAAACTTCTTGTTCTAAGCTTACATTCTTGCTTTTCCTAGGTGAGATTAGAGAGTATCCACACTAAAAAATTTTGTTTTCTTCCTAGATAGGCCTTGTCATAATATTTTATCCACAGATATTGGTACCTTTTCCAGAGAAAAGAAAAAATAGAGCACTAAAAGGGAATGTATCCGAAATCAAGCATCTCGGAGACAACAGGACTCAGAGTCACCACAAACTAGAAGGAATGCGGTTCTGATTTATTCAAACTACCACTGATTAGTTTCACTTTTTACAACTATACCACTGTAGAAGTTAGTGTTTTAATACTGGTTGGTATGTGCTCCATTTGAAAACTGACCAATAAATTTAGCCCTTTTTTGAAACCTAAGTTTGTTAAATAAGCATGATTCCAAACAGCCATATTTCCAACCCGGTTACCGATGGGAAAGTTTACCCAATCCATTAACTGAAGTAAACCTTGACTAGTTTGTTTTGAGATGTCCATTATGTTTTAGTTGCTGCTTCTCACTCTGCCTGCTTCTCCAGGCATGGTACTTCTTGACGCTTTTCCTCCAAGCAAAGCGCCAGATGCTTAACATAAAACACCAGGACACAGTGTACATGGCTATCCCCCCAGCCTTCATAAACCACCTGGGCTTGGGTGAGATCATTTCACAGAAAAGGAGGTGAGCTCCTAAGCCAATCCTCACTCCAGTGAACAGAGCCACAAACAGGAAGTCCACCACATCTCCAGTGAAACTGTGGTAGTAGCCTGTTTCACGAAGAAACCAGCGTATCTGTAGCAAGGGGTTTGTAATCTCACTTCCAAAGAGGACTGCATTGACCTCTGTGCCTGACTCTCCAAGCACCAGAGCCATGATGATGCCCAAGATACTCAGTGTGTGGTGAGCCAGCATCAGGGCACCCTCAGACTGGAAGTAGACGCACCAGCCCAAGTCAAAGATGAAGTAGCCCAAGGTGAGACACAGAACATACACTTGGAGAGGTGTATTGGGTGAGCCTGAAATAAACCAAGACAGAAACAAATTGAGTGACATGGGATGGTGCTGCCTTACACAGGGATCCTATGTTATTGTCTCTCAAACCTTTTTATTTAAAGGTTTTATTTATTAATTTTTAGAGAAGGGGAAGGAAGAGAGCAAGGGAGAGAAACATCAATGTGTGGTTGCCTCTTGTGCGCCCCCTACTGGGGACCTGGCCGGCAACCCAGGCATGTGCCCTAGGCTGGGAATCGAACCTGTGACCCTTTGGTGAGCAGGCAGCCACTCAATCCAGGGAGCCACATCAGCAAGGGATCTCAAACCTTTTTGAAAGCATTGAAATAAAAAACATTGGCAATCCCATGCTTTTTTAATGACAATCACAGAAAAAACTAAAATCTAAAACCTTGGTTTTTACCAAATCAAACAATGTTACAGGCCCTAGAATACGCTGTTCTGATGAATCAGATTTCAGTAAGTGATTTGAGCACCAACAAGGATCTCAGTACCCTCTGTATGTAGGAGCATAAAACTGAATTATTTTGTTCATTCAATTAAAATCCTACATAGTTTCTTTCTCTTCATTTCATTTTTTCTTTTCCAGCTAAAAATCTGTTTCCAAAGCTTTTAGTTATCCTGTTTTGAATGTCAGATTAATTTTGTAATTTACTGAGTTAAATTACTGGACACTGGTAACCCTAACCCATCTTAAAAGTGGACTTTGGAAAGAACTCCAGAAATTAGTGTGCTACACGTCCAAGAACATAGGGTGCAAGGATCTGACATGTTCAAATCCAGCTTAAAAGCTGCTTTTATATCAATTTGACAGTTTAGAGGGAAACTCAGAAGTTCAAAATAGATACCTAAGAAACTTTTTTTAAAAAGAATCTAAGGTAATTTTAAAAATCTTATTCTAGGGGACCTATGTCACCTCAAAATTCGTAAGTTGAAGCCCTAACCCCCAGTGCCTCAGAATGTGGCTGTATTTGGAGACAGGGCCTTTAAAGAGGTAATTAAGTTAAAATAGGGTCGTTATGGTGGGCCCTAATCCAATGTGATCGGTGCCCTTATAAACCAAGATTAGGACATAAACACACAAAAAAAGGGAAGACCATATCAGGACATAGTAAGAAGGCAGCTGTCCAAGCAAAGGAGCAAAGCCTTAGAAGAAACCAAACCAGTCAACACCCTGATCTTGGATTTCTATCCGCCAAAACTGTGTTTAAAAAAAAAAAAATTCTGTTGTTTAAGCAACCCAGTCTGTAGTATTTTGTTATGGCAGCCCCAACAAACTAACATAGGGGATACAATTTTTGTATTCTAAGAAAGTAACACTTGTACAACACCTGAAAAATTAATGTAGCTTCCCCAAACAATGATGCATTGGTTAAGTAAGTGACGGTAAATACATACAACAAAATACTATATAATAAGTAAATAGTATTTAAAAAGAGAAAGGAAAATCTATATATATAAACATGGAAAGAAGATGTCCTTTGAAAATACAATCAAGTAAAAATTGCAGGTTACCAAAAAGTACATATTATACAGTCCATTTGTGTGTTTGGAAATGGTGGAAAAGGTTGATATTGGCTTTATGTTTTGTACATTTTGATTGATTACATTATAAGAAGCATTTAAAATTTGTTTTAAAGGTAGAGCTATGGAAAGCAGAAACAATAGGTGACATATACAGCATCACAGTTAACAATGAATGAAGACTTCCAATACAAATTATAATGGCAATTATTTTTCAATATTCTTTGATATCATACAAATTCTCTGAAAAATTCCTATCCTTCTAAGACTACCCCCAAATTATAAATCCCTTAGGGAAAAATCCTCTGTCTCCCACCTACCTGGGTAGGTAAAAGGCCAAGGGCCATCAATGAAGCCAATATAAGCTGAGAGACTTATAGAGAGGACTCCATGGGCGAAGGTAACCAACCGGCAGCTCCACTCATAGCTTCGGTGCTTATTCACACAGCAGAAAGAAATGTAGAGCGAAAGCCAGCCTCCCAGGCTGCCCAGCACCTGCAGACACAGAGCTAATTCCATCCTATGATAAAAAGACCAAAGGGGGTGGGGGGGAAAAAGGATGTACCCTAAGAAAACAGCATTGGGTTCATTTATGTATAATCTTCATTTCTACTATAGAACGATACAAAAATACTGCCTTCATTGAAGTAGTGCTTCCTTATCTATATAGCCAAGACTCTTCTATTTGTTTGGCTGTATTTCTGACTCCATGTTCCTCAAAGATAACATGTTGGCAACTGGTAAATGCTGTAAACTGAAAACCAGGAACTGCATTCTGATTAGTAGACTGTATAATATAGCACACTGTTATACATAAATTTCAATAATAACCTCCTGGTGATGACTGACCTTGGACAATGATATGCAAGTAATATATGTAATATGTAACACAATTAGATGTATTAGATAATGTGTTCACATTTCAAAAATCCCTATATAAGAAGCTCGCATGAAAATATGCCACCACTATTTGTGGTCTCTGCTAGAGCTCATTTGAAACATGGCAGTTTAGTATGGTTTTAAGCTGATATTAAACTGAAGTTTGGATTTGGGTCATGAGTTTATCAGTCAAAATTAAAACCTGAGGTAAACCTAAATACAGAACTAAAAAAGAGCTCAGATATTTTGGAAGGGGGGAAAAAGTTCTAGTTCTATTCAGTTCTGAAATTCAACTCAAAGAATGACAAAGGGGGAAGCAGGATTTTGAGGTATTGTACAAGTGGAAAGTTTTTGTTGAGATACAAAAATATCTTTAAGATAATTATTTAATTAAAAATGAAAGAGTTAGAAAACCACACTTTGGAATTTTTATTGGTGATGTATCAGGACAAGAATCGTAACTAAGTCAATTTAGTCACACAGGACTAAAATCTAAAAACAACCAAGATGTTGTTATTAATATCATTAGCTCCTCTATTAAAAATAGAAGTCAAAAGCCAAAAACATTTCATGTATCTGTCTCATCTCAGCAGGAATTTTCTTCATGGCTACACTTACTGCTTAATCCTACTCTGACAAGTGAAATAGTATCTGTGGACCAACACACTTCAATATACAAGCCACTCCCAAGAATGCTATCCAGGGAAAGCTTTATGAAGGTCAAAGTTTGAACAGTTTTCACCTGAAATCAGATTTCTATTCAAGGAAACAGTAGATGTCATTCATAGACCTGAGTTCTAATTCTGTCTCTGTCCTTAACTAGCCAATAAGAGTGTAAGCAAATCTTTAACCTCTTGAGCCTCAGTTTAAAAAACAAAAGTAAATAAATAAATTTTAAAAGAAGAGAGAAAAGAAAAAACAGGACTGAAATACCATACAATTTCACTTATATGTGGAATCTAAAGAACAAAATAAATGAACAAACAAAACAGAAACAGACTCATAGACACAGAGAACTGATGGTTGCCAAATGAGAGGGAGGTTGGGGGGCTGAGTGAGAAAAGTAAAGGGATTAAGAAGTACAAATTGTTGGTTACAAAATGGTCACAGGATGTAAAGCACAGCACAGGGAATACAGTCAATAATATTGTTATAAGTATATATGGTGCCAGATGGGTACTAGACTTATGGGGGTGGGGGGAATCACTTTGTAAATTAGGTTATATTACTATTATGCTGCATATCTGAAACTAATATAATAATATTGAATGTCAAATGTAATTAATTTTTTGATTGACATTTAAAATGAGAGAAAAAAAAAAGATCAAGTCTTTAATTCGGTCCGGTTCTGAGTTAAATTTTGTAAAACATTTACGCCAATTTGCAGAGTAAGAGCCAGAAATACCAGTTCCATGAGTGAAAAGAATCACACTCTCCTATTTCCTTTTAAACGCCAGGGTCACCCACCAGTAATGCAGATCAGCTCATTTGGATATGCCGATTAGTATTTTTAAGAATACTCTTCCCTGAATCCTAATTCCTTGGCAGAGCAGAGGAAACAGTAGCCCATTTACAAATAAATTAAAGAACAGACAGCTGTAAATGGCAGATACCACTCCGTGACCTTGGGAAAGTCAATCCATCTCTGAGATTCAGCTTTTTACTCTTGGGTGAAAGAATGGAGAGTATTTAGATAGCTGTTCCAGCTCAGAATTTCAAGGCTCCTCCCCCCTCACTAGAGCTGGGAGGGCACACCTGGCTCTGGGCCTAGAAGCAGGCGTAACCGGGGCGAGCTGAGACCTGGGCGCCTCGCAGGCACCGCGAACGCGTCTTCTTGGGTCCAGCCTACCGACGGCACGCCACGCCCTGAACCGGACCTTTAGGCCGGCATCCCTCGGGCGACCAAGCCCTGCACCGAAAGGCCTCTGGCGACCAAAGGCAGAATGAGGCCCTCGCCCCTCACAGGCTAGACCACCTCCCCGCCTCTTTACCCACCAGCGGGCCGGGCAGACCGTGTCAACAGCATCCAGAGCCCAGCACGGCCGCCGGAGCGGGCAGTTTCGCGCCACAATGTTACCTGACCAAGCGAACCGCGAAACCTCGGGCTCCTGGGCTCTGGAGCTCAGGGCCCGGAATCCGGGAGCAGGAAGCAGCGGTAAGAGGGAAAGAGGATGAGGCTCTGACAGCTGAGGAGCCTGAAGCCTGGGGGCACCTGGTGGCTGGGAGGATGGAGCGCAAAGCCACAACTGGAAGAGGGAAGTTCCGAAAATGAGCGAAGGGTCTTTCTTCACCTAAGGCTAGGCTGAAGGGTGATGTGAAGTGAGGTGTGGTTTGGTGATTTCGTGGCGATGTGAGACCGGCAATCTGTTGTTCTTGCTTGTTTGTTGTCTTTTTGTTTTAATAATTATCCATTCCCCCACTTCTTCCATGGTGGAACAGCCCATCCAATAAACAGTTCTTGAGCACCTACTATGTGCTCGCATCCCTACCAGGCACTCTGGAGATGCAAGACATAGTCTCTGCCCTCATGCTTGAACCTAAGCTGTGGAACAAGCACACAAATAACTAATTTTAGAAAAGTGCTCAGGACTGAAAATTACAAGTTATTTCTTTTCCTTGCAGCCCTGTCACCAACTCGCCAGTAGAGTCTAAGACTTAAGAGTAAACCTGGCTCGATTACTGAATGTGTGTCTTTGATTAAGTTACCTAACTTTTCTGTGCCCCTGTTTTCTCATCCATAGATAAGGCATGGTAATAATAGCCATCTCATTAGGTTATTGTGAGAATTTTACTTTACATGTGTAAAGTGCTTATAACAATATCTGGCACTTGGAAATCACTATGTAAATGTAAATTATTGTTGTTATGTCACTTTGGATAAATCCTTTCTCTTCTCTGGATCTATTTTAATATCAAAGAAATTAAATTTGAAGAGATGACCAAACATAAGTATAGTGACCCAAGCAGTAAAGAGGGCAACCTGCTTGATCAGCACAGGCAATGACGGGGTACTGACAGGCCTAGACACTCATAAAAGCAAAAGACCTTGAGCAGAGGTACGAGCCTTTAGGCTAGGTCCAGGGAATAGTAAATATTAAACAGTCTTATTTTGGTCATTTGTCTTGCCAACCCTTCAAGTGTTAAGGATGGCACTATTTTCATCTTTGTTTCCCTTGAACCTGATATGAGGCAGGTTCGATAAATGTTTGCTGGTTAAATGAATAGTGTATGAATTTCGAAGAGTACATTGGAAAGATATTGTGGCTCCTAAATCTTATTGATTATGTATATCACTTGAAAAGTGTTTTTAAAATACCCTTTGTGCAGACCTTGAAGGTTATGATTTAGTAGGCCTGGAGTGTGGTCTAGGAATCTGTATCTTTAAGACCTGCCTATGGCGTCAGTGAGATGGTTAGTGACATGTGAGAACCACTGCTGTTAGAGGACCTTAAATAGCTGATGCGAGCCTAAGACACCAGGCTGAATCATCTTATTATGTGAATAACAGGAAACCTATGATGTTATTGGACAAGAAAATAATTTTATCGTGTTCTCCAAACCCTTGCTTGGAAGTATGTAGGTTCAGCAAAATCTGCACCCCCCTTGAGTTTGTTAGAAGCACAGAATCTCAGACCCTAACCCCAGACCTGCTAAATCAGATTCTGCATTTTGACAGGGTTCCCAGTGATATGTATTCACATCTGGTCGATGTTTCTCAATCTTGACAGCACAATAAATCACTGGAGCTTCTTTAAAAAAACAACAACAAAAAACGATGCCCATTCCACACCCCAAAGTAAATTAGAACCTGTGTGGGTAGCAATCTTTTTTTAAAGCTCCCCAGATGATTCCAATGTGCACCCAAAGTGGAGAATCCCTGCTATACAGACACTCAACTAAAATCATTGTAAAACGAATTGAAGAAGACAACCTGTTACAGGTAGGCTGGAATAGACCAGATAAGAGGTAATGATAACCTGAAGAAAGAAAACATGAGGAGATCCATTTCACTAAGAATGTATGCAAACCTCAACTTTTTCCCATTTGTTTTTGTTGCAGTACTTTTTTTTTCCTTCTGGTGTCTGAATGTGGAACTTCCTTCTTGCTCTTTTCCCCAGGAAAGAACAGAATATTAAAGGCTTCAGGAGTCTAAAGGCTGAGGAAATAAGGGAAGGTGCCGTTTCTTCCAATGGAGACTTTATTGAACCTTTATCCTAGAGCGATTGAGATGCCAGGTTCATACTACATTATCAGGGATTAAATTTTATTTACATATCTTTGTGCACAATTCTTGTTCCACCAAATCAAATCCTTGTCAATAATGACATCCCCCCAGAAAAGTTCTGGACTATTAGGGACAACAAGGGACAGGAAGCTCTCCCCCAATTTATTTGAATAACGATGACAATAATAATCACAATAATAACAGATAACACTTATTAATGTACCAGACATTGTTCTGTGGTAGACAGTTAGACAGGCGTGAGCACAGCAAGGATGATGTGCCAGGTACAAAAGATCACTGGGGCAGAAAGCCCAGGGTGCCTAGGAATAGGCAAAACTATGAAAATAGGTACCTTGCCCTCAGGGTTACCTTTCTTCCACTAGCATATCCCTGGTCATGTGGTTCAGGTCTATCTGGTACTTGGAAATCACTGTGCAAATGTCAATTATTATTGTTATGTCAACAATCACATAACAAGATGTAGCTTTCATATAGCTAATGATGTGGTTTAGATCCTCTCCTGACCTTTCCTCCCTTAGCATATCACTAGTCTTGCAGGTTAGACCCTGTTAGAGGAGGAACAAACAAGGGGGCGGGAGAATAGCTCTTAAGCAGTAAGCTCCCAGGACAATGAGGTTCTGACCCGCATCAAATATCATACATCTAGACCTCAGCTGTGTTTTCAGCCCCAGGCCCAAAAAAGCAGCAAAAACAAACAAGGGATGCCATGGCCAACATCAGGACCAGCTGCAGTGACTAATGATCCCTTGCCCTGGCACTGACCAATCAGTGGAGATGACAACCCTAAGAGAACACATCTGGAAAGCTGATTAATAGTCTATTGAGATCCTCCCCTAGGACCTCCCTATAATCCCCACTCTTGAAAGCCCTTAGGACAGAAGACCCAGCATGCTCTCTCTTTTGGGAGCATGCCTGAGGCTTTCCTGTCTGTCTACCACCACCTCCTTATTCCCCCAAGATGTATTACCTTTACCTTTCTTTCTCCTAAACTCCAAGGACCCTCCTTTTGCCTTTGTAACTTGTTCCTGGTACTATGCCCAGTTGCCTCACATTTCCTACCTCTGTAACTTTCTAAATAAACTTTCTCTGATAGTTTGAGCCTTGACTCTGAATTCTTTCTTAGCCAGAACTCAAGTATCAAGTTTCCTGAACCGAGGTCTGGTCTAACTCCACCAGTCTAACACTTGATCTGTTTTGCCACCAACAATTCCAAGCACGTTACTTATATGAGGGGGACCTCCAAAAAACAGAATTATCTTAGGGAGTGTGAGCCCCTTATAGTACAGGTTTGTCCTGCTAGGTAAGTATTCTAGCTCTACTAATGTACTAGCTGGAGTTGTTGTGAGAGGCTGCATTCAGCTTTAGTGGATTATTTCTGAAGACTCTTTCAATGCATTTGCCATTTCAGGATGGGTGATTTACTAGCACACCTGCCCACACCACACTAAGTGTTCAGCAGTTTTTGACAGAAAACAGCATGAACCCTGTACTCCACCCTCCCTATTCACACACTCTGGCCCCAAGCAAATTTTGTTTTTTGTTTCCCTAGATGAAAAAAGTCCTCAAAGGGAAACATTTTGCTGACATATAAGAGGTGGGGGGAAAAATGGCAGAAGCACTAAAAGGCATCAAAATCAATGATTTCAAAAGCTGTTTCAGCAGTGGAAAAAAAATTTCAGTGGGTGTGTTCTATCAAATGGAGAGTGCTTTGAAGGTGACTGAAGTTTAAACATGTAAGAATAAATACACAATTTTTAATAAATAAAATCTGGGTGTTTTGGGTCCCCCTTATATTAACCCTTTTAATTCTCAAAACTCTTTGAGTTACTCTGTTGTTACTCCCATTTTACCAGTGAGAAACTGAGGCACAGAGCTTGCCAAGGTGACATGATTAGTAGGAGGCAGATTGGTTTATGAACCAGGCAATATGGCTCTGGAGGTCATGCTTTTAATCACCAAGATATACTGCTTCCACTGGACTAGAATGTTCTCCAGATATGTACTGTAGTTTTCTATATTCACAGCTCCTTACCTCAGTGAAGGGCATTAGAAGTTGTTTAGAGAAAAAAAGATGAATTCAATTTCTTTTTATCTTGATTGCCTATTATATGTTAGTCACAATACGAGTCATGGGGTTACAAAGAAAAAGAGACAGCCTCAACTGTAAGAAGCTCCCTACAGTCTAGCAGGAGAAGCAGCAGGGTCAGCAAATGTACTATGTGACATATAACAGGAGAATTCTGAGTGCACAGTAGGGAGAGGCACTGAGCCTGAAACATGGGTGCTCAGGCCAGGATTCCTAATTTGGGACCTGGGACTAAGCTCATTCCTTGCGTTAGACCAAAAGTCTTAGGACCACAAGTCTGGAGTCAACTAAAATCTAAGCATGAAATTTGAAAAGCAGCAATTTTTCGCCCTTCTTTTCCCTAGACAATGACTGGTTATTGCCATTAGATTCTCTTGTGCCTAATTAGGTGCTGAAGAAGCTAACCCAGCTGTGGTCAAACTTTACTGGAAGTGTGAGTTTTATGAAATCATGAAGACATGAAAGGTAAACTGATGCTCACTTTCAGATTTGAATCTATTCAACAACTGTCCAAGTCAATGGACAATGAAAGCTACTGGAGGTTAAGCATTTAGACAATAATTAGGTTTATTTCTATATTTTGTCAAGCAGAGAACCCAGAAATAGACCCCCATAAATATAGTCAACTGGTCTTTGACCAAGGAGCTAAAGCAGTACAGTGGAAAAATAATAGTCTTCAACAAATGTTGCTGGAACAACTGGACATCCGCCTGCAAAAAAAAAAAAAAAAAATTTAATCTAGCCTGGCTGGTGTAGCTCAGTGGTTTGAGTGTTGGCCTGCAAACCAAAGGGTTGCCAGTTCTATTCCCTGGTGAGGGCACATACCTGGGTTGCAGGCCAGGTCCCCAGTACATGGTGTGTGAGAGGCAACCACACATTGATGTTTCTCTCCCTCTCTCTCTCCATCCCTTCTCCCTCTCTAAAAATAAATAAGTTAAATTAAAAAAAAATTAATCTAGGCACAGACATTACACCCTTCACAAAAAATGAGCTGAAATGAATGATAGAGGTAAATATAAAGAATAAAACTATAAAACTCATAGAAGATAACATAGGAGGAAACCTAGATGATCCTGGACATGATGATGACTTTTAGATACAACACCAAAGACATAATTCATGCAATAAATAATTAATAAGCTGGACTTCATTTAAATTAAAAACTTCTGCTCTACGAAATTAAATATCAAGAGAATTAGAAGACAAGCCACAGATGTGATAGAAAATGTTTTTAAAAGATGCATCTGATAAAGGACAATTATCCAAAATATTCAAAGGGCTCTTAAAACTCAACACTAAGAAAACAAACAACTGGGTTGAAAAATGGGGCAAAGACCTTAACGGACGACTCACCAAAGGAGGTATACAGATGGAAAATAAGCTTATGAAAAGATGTTCCACATCATATGTCATCAGGGAAAGGCAAATTAAAACAATGACATACCATTAAACACCTATTAAAATGGTCAAAATCTGGAACATGAAAAACAACAAACGTTGTCAAGAATGTGGAGCAACAGGAACTCTCAAACTTTGCTGGTGAGCATGCAAAATGGTACAGCCCCTTCGAAAGACAGTTTGGCAGTTTCTTATAAAACTAAATGTACTCCAAAAATCCAGCAGTTATACTCCCTGGTATTTATCCAAAGAATTGAAATTTTATGTTCACACAAAAACTTGCGCACAGATGTTTATAGCAGCTTTATTCATAATTTCCAAAACTTGGAAGCAACCAAGATGTCCTTTCGTAGGTGGATAAATGGATAAATAAACTGGTACATCCAGACAATAGAATATTATTCGGAGCTAAAAAGAAATGAGCTATCATGCCATGAAAAGACATGGAGGAACCTTAAATGCATATTATTAAGTGAAAGTTAATCTGGAAAGGCTATATACTATATGAGTCCAATTTTATGACATTCTAAAAAAGGCAAAACTATGGAGACAGTAAAAAGATCAGTGGTTGTGGGGTGGAGGTAGTGGGAGGAAAGCATGAATAGGCAGAGCACAGAGGATTTTTAGGGCAGTGAGAAATACTCAGTATTATATTATGATGATGAACATATGTCATTATACTTTTATACAAGCCTCTACAGAATGTACAACACCAAGAATAAGCTCTAAGGTAAACTATGGACTTTGGGTGATTGATTATGTGTCAGTGTATGTTCATCCTTGGTAAAAAAAAAACAAACCTTCTGATAAGTGACATTGATAGTGGGGGAGTCTATGCATGTGTGGGGACATGTGGTATATGTGAAATCTCTGTATCATCTTCTCAGTTTTGTTGTAAACCTAAAACTGCTGTAAAAAAATAAAGTGTTTTTTTTTTTAAGTTCAAATGGATGAAAACTAGAGTCTTGTACAGTGCAGATCAACTTTTATCAGTCTCCTGAATGAGATGTCAAGGTAGCCAGGATTGCTACAGAAAAGGGTCAGCTCCGGCACCCATGTGTATACAAGGGAGAGTACACATATGCCTGTGCATATATAAATATATATGCACAGATGGGCTCACAGGTAGCAGAGTAGTCCCTTTAAGTATTTAAATTACTACTGGAGGCTCCTCTTGCTGTCTTTTTTAGATACCAAGCCCCTTTCAACTAGGCTTCTCCTACTTCATGACATGAAGTATTAGTCTTCATATAAGCCCCATTGGAACTAGTCAGAAGAGTTAACTCTTAATCATCTATGTATAGATTTTCTACATGAATGTTATTATTTATGTCTAATCCCAATTTTAGTTTTTCCCCCTTCAGCCATTATATTTTTGATGGGCCTCCCTTTTCCACAAGTCAATGCTTACCTCAGGAATGGTAACTATTTAAACTTTTATTAACCCAAGAAAAGCCACAAGTATAGCTTTCTTGCCCCTTCAGGTGCTCATCAAAGTCTCAGCACATTCCAAAGCCAAATATATATGATTATTAAATTATTATTTGTCTTAAATATCTATTGCTTTCCATTGTGAGTTATGAATAATTGACCTTCAAGATATCTGAGATATGAGCTGTTAGCCTCAGCTTAAGTCTTCAAATGACTAGACCTTAAATAGTTACCATTCTCTCACAAAATGAGGAAACCAATCTCTTACCTTCTTTGCCTTCAAGGCAATTCTGTCAAAAAACAAAAACAAAAACAAACAAAACAAACCTCTAAACTCTTTACAGCCCTGCATTAATGTCTGTCACCTTTAGCATTAGTTTGGAGAGTAATACACTTAATTTGAAACATTTTTACCATCCCACTTTATCATATGCACTGACATGAACCCACAATAAAAGACATAGAACAATCATTTAAAACTCTTCTTATCAATAGTGGAATAGTTTATATTATCACTATACAAATTTATTTAGGAACAGTGAGATCCCTTTGAATCTCAGCATTTCCTTGAATATGCAGTTTTTTTAAAGTTACCATTTCTAGAATGGCTTCATGTTAATTTCAACACACTGGCTTACAAAGGAGACTTAAAATAATGATTCCAGGAACTTAACAAGGATTCCTAGCCCGTGTGGGAGCTCTTGTGGGAGCTAGCATAGTATTTCGCACTTTTCTATTTTTCATTTCTTATTTTAAAGAAGATAAAATATTACAGACATATTCAAAATTCACACCTGAGTTAACATTTTACTGGAAAATTCCACATTAAGGAGAGAAGAACAAAATGCAAAAACAGGATAGGGCTATAAACAGCTATTTTGCCAGCATAATTGTTGCATGTTTGCTTTTGTGTTTTGCCTTCTATAGCCAGGAGAAAGGAGAGAGAATAAGATAAGGAAAAACAGGGAAGGCGAGAAAAAGCAAGTGCTCCTTAACTCTGTGACAGGTGTAACAGACAGAAAACCATCTGTAGGTAGAGAAATATGCCCAGGGGACTGAGGCACTTGGAGAACAAAATCATGAATGGAGTTGGCTCTAGAAAAGGGGACAGGGCTAAAGAGAAAATTGGGTGAAAGAAGGTTTAGTCAGAAAACTTTGCTGAACAGAGAAGACATCAAGGCTTTGATGGAGACAACAGATTCAAATCTTTTCACAAATTTTAGAAGTAGTTCAGAGATTGTGGCTAAGTTCAGATTTAAAACCATTATCTTGCTTTCTGGTAGTTTGGCACACCAGGCAAATGGCTGTCCTCAGAGTGAGTTGGAGAATAACGGCAAGATGTCCTTTCTCTGAAACACCACTGCCACAATGATGCTGTCCAAAATATTTAGAGCTAGAGGATGGAGGAGGGCACAGGCAAGGAAGGTCAACTTCTAACATTGGTATATATTTCAAGAACACTAGAAGTCAACAAATGGTTCAATCACAGTTTAAATCTCCGGAGGCCCTTGTTCATTAAGAAGGCAAGAGTTTAGTTTCAGTGATAATGGGGATTCTTCTCTGCTCTTCTGAGAGTAATCTGTTCATACAGAGAAAGCATGACTCCCTTCCTTCCAATGGGGAATACAGGGCCAGGTGGAATAGGAGAAACTTTTTGGTCTCAGTGGAGGTAGGTGGGATGATTCCATCGGTACCAAGATCTGGAAGGGAGAAAAAACAAGTCAATTGTAAAACTGCTAATGTGATGAGGGAACATGGGAATGGATAGTAACTCCTAATAGGTATAGGGTTTCTTTCTGGGATGGTAAAAATGTTCTGGAATTAGATAATAATGATAGTTGCATGGCTTTGTGAATATAATAAAGACTACTGAAATATATACTTTAAAATGATAAATTTTAATGGCATATGAATTATATCTCAAACAATTTTAAAATGTACATTATATGGTTTTCTCTCCTTCTTTTTGGTGGAGGTAGCTGAGGAGCTCCAACTTTTGGGGCCATAAAACAATTGGCCAATGAGAACTGGCTGCCTTGCTGAACTACGTGGGTTTAGACAAACAGATTCATTTCTTCTGACAAGCTCAGGTCTTTAACCTATCACCTAACTTTCAAATCTCTCTTTTGTTCAGAATCAGGGAAGAATCTCTCAAGGCATCAGCTATGGAAGTACTTTTTAGAGTAGATTCTTTGACCAAAGAGGCTACTTTCCCCCAACCACATCCTAACTTCCCTCTCTCACTGTGTCAGCCACACTCGAAGCTCAAGTCCTCATTACAGCGCCCCTAGAACAGGGTTACTGGCATTAAGTAGAGAACTCCTAAGCCCAGTGAAGGGCTTGACCCCTCCTGACAGGAATGTTTGGAAATTTCCACCTTCCCAATGAGGATGTACATTTTGGCTTTGTTGACATGACCTCCTTGTCAGGAATGCTCACTAGCTGAAGCTTCTCTTTTAAATCCAACTCCCTAGGGATAAAGTCCAATTTGGCTCTCTGCTCTGTCCCCTCCCTGCCATCCCATTCCCTTTTTCCAACCCACTGACGGCTTTCTTTCCCAAGGTTTTGACCCAGTTTTTCACATGTCCCTTTGCCCTGCTGGAATGTCGCTGTTCTCTCCCCTTCCATCTTACCCTGAAGAGTTAAAAGTGGAGGAGTTCACTGCTGCTTTGGAGTTATTTTGAGATGCAGTGGGGCTGCTTGCGTGAAGTCCTGAGCTAGGAGACGAAGGCCTGCTGTTGTTCCCAGGGGAACAGGGTGATGTTACTGAGGATAAGGAGAGGCAAAAACAAGGGGAAAATAATGTGGCTGGGTCCCGCTTGGACCTTGTGGCATGGCCCTTCAAAACATGTATCCCCCAAAGGGACCTCACCCTCTCCCTACCCCCACTTATCTGTCCAGTTTCTGCCATATTAGCATCAGCACCCAGCTCCAGAAGGTTTTTCATCATGAATGCTCTCCTCAAACCAGACCCTGAAGAGTTGCATGGCTGGTTCTGCAAGTCTTAGACTTATCAAATGGAAGAAAGGTAGGTGCCAAAATCATTCTATTGCAGGACACACCCTGGGCTGGTATATGCAACCCCAGATGAAGAGGCAGGATGGGAAAAAGAATAAGAAATCTCAGGACGGAAGAGTATAGGAAAGAAAAATAAGTACATAAGGGAGGAAAAGAAAGCCTGAGAGTACAATTAAAGATTGCCAGCCTCTCCAGTGTTCTCATCTCCATAAATGAAAAGTACATGGTCTTCTAGAAAGAACACAACAAGGAATGAGGTGACCCAAGTCTAGGTCCCACACTAAGCAGCTCTGTGGCCTGTGGTTACTGGCTTCACTTCCCTGAAACTCATTTTTGTTTTCTGTAAAATGGCAGATTTAGATTAAACAGTTCTTATATTTGAGTTTTCCAAACAACGTTACATGGATAAGGTGACATATATTTTACCATCCAAAGTAAGATATTACAAAGAGTGAAGAGGAGTGCTATTGATAATTAGGTCAGGACAAGAGGCAGATACTAGGATTATCCTGGGCACACCCAGACATATGGTCACCCTATTTAGCTTTTTGAAATGCAATAGGTACTGTTTGAAAAGAAGAGTTCTGTAGAAAATTGGTTTGGAAAACCCTCCCTTCCATTAGCCTTTCATATGGCTTCTTTAGGAATGTATAATGCACATGAGTGCTGAGAAGTGCTGCAATCAAAACAAAACAAAAATAAACACTCATTTAAACTTTTCTCACTCAGTATTTCCTAAACTTACTTGATCATGGAACACTTTTTCTCCAAAACAGACTTTAATATATTTTGAAATACATTTAGGGACATAGGTAGGTACTTCTCAGTTCTAATATCCCATTATTTAAAGGAATTCTGGTGTAATTCAGAAACTTCATTTTAAAGCTCACCTGTTCCAGGCATGGTGCTATGGACGGGAGGGATGGAGAGGGGGCCCAGAGACCCAGAGGGAGAGACCTGAAAGGCAACAGAAGCATGTAAATATCCATTTCTACTCCATTCTCCAACCTTTGATGCTTCTCCCAGGATGCTGGGTCCCAGACTCTGTAGAAGCAAGGTCTTAGCTTCCTTGACAATTTCCTAGTCCAAACCTGCATCCCGCCCCATTTCATAGAAAGGCCTCTGGGCCATGTACGATATCCAGCTCCGGCTCTATACTGCTCCCACAGCTCTCTGCTGCTGACACCCAGCCCTGCCCACCCTGCTACATACCCCCTGACAAGGTTTCTTTGGAACTGCCAGGTCAAAGCTGTGTTTGAGTGCTCTAGCAATGAAAGGAGCACACCTCCTTAGACTCTGCTGTGGCAGACAGGTTTTTAGTCTTTACTTCTTCCTTGGTAAAAGAGTTTTGCTTTTGCTCAGGCAGCAGAGCACCAGTCCTAATAACCCTGTCTCAGGCCCAGCTTCATGCATGAGTGGACCATCAGTTCTCCAGAGATAACTGCAGGAGTTGAACTTTCGTTTTTGAAGGTTTTATTTTGCCCTGGAGACATCACAGCATCATCAACTCTGAGCTTTGGAAGAGACCTAAGATAGTTTAATCTCCCACAAAGTTCAGGAATCTACCCCTCAGTATTATTATCCTAGAACCTAGAAAAATGTGAAATGTAAAGAATGGAATTTGGAGTCCAACAAATCTTGGGGAAGACCTGGCTCTACCACCAACTATCTGTGTGGCTTTAGGCAAGTTACCTAACCCGATTGGGATTTGGTTTTCTCATCTGTATAACAGTACTAATACTTCCCTTATAATTCCTTTTAATTAAGATTTAATGATACAATATTCATAGAGGTTCCAACTCAATACCCGGCAGAGTGCCAGACTTGTTAAATGTGAGTTCCCTTCCTTCCTGAAAAAAGCTGTTAGCTGCCATGTCTCTAAAACCTATTCCCACTTTCATTTTAACTGAAAGCTTCATACATTCTCTCCCCTCATTCTTCTCATGCTGACAGGGGAGGCCCTGATGAATTTATTTTTTATTCTTACCTGAGAATATGTTTTCCCCAGTATATTATTTTCTTTTCTAATTGATTTTTTAGAGAGAGTAAGAAGGAGAGAGAGAGAGAGAGACATCAATGTGAGAGAGACGCATCAGTTGGTTGCCTCTCACACGTGCCCCGACCAGGGATGGAGCCTGCAACCTGTATGTGCCCTGCCCAGAATCAATGAATGCTTTTTTAGAGACATTGAGAGGAAGTTCCGCTCAGGAAGTTGTGATTTGATATTCCTTCCCTCCCATATTTGTAACATCCCATCACAGCAGGGTACAACATATACTCACTTCCTGTGGTAAGCATGGTAAGAGATGTTATCAAAAACCTCTCTCCCTTTTCTTCTCCTCCACTTCCTGCTGCCAAATCCAAGAAATTTGTTGTTTTTAAATAAATAATGTATTTAGTCACTGTGACCAGCTTCTAAGAGGTTTCCTTCTGAAGACAGGTTATGCATATGAAAGCAGACATATGTAAGGCTCCCCCTTTTTGATTTTTTGTATAAATGGTAGTATTCTGCCAACACTGGTCTGCACCATTTGCTTTTAATTTTCCTGCTGAACAATATATTTTGGGGATTATTTCATACCAGAAGCAGAAAAAGCTATGCCCTAATCCCAAGGAGACTGTCCCAAAGACACTTGAGGAAAAGATGGGGTGAGAACATTTTCTCTACCTGCTTTTGAATAACAGTGCAAGTATTAATTATTTGTATAATGTCTTCCCATTCCCACTAGGCTATGGACTTCATGTGGGCCGGATGATGCCAGTGTGGTTCACTGTTTACACCCTCAGTGTCTACTATAGTGCCTTAAACTTTGCAGGTGCTCAGCTAATATGTTTTGAATAAATGATGAGAATGAGTCAGGCTCCTTCACAACAACTTCATACCTTCACTGCTTTTCTCCATGCTGGTGTCCATGGTTGGGATTGAACCAAAGCAAAAACCTACCTCCCATCTGCTGTAAACAAAGCACCATATCTAAAGATGCCAATGTTCGTATGACATGGTCCGATTTCCTTAACATGGCCTCCAACATCCTACGTAATCCCTACCCTCTACTCCATCCTCCTTTACTCACACTCTCACTCCCTGGGTTCTAGCCCATTCAAGCTCTCTGTGCTTCCTCTCCCCACCACCCCAGCCTCAGAGCCTTTGTGCACATAGTTTCCTCTGCCTAGGATGTTTTTTCCTATTCTCTCTCCTCCCTCTCCTCCCAACCCAGACTTTTTGCCATTAATGTCCACTTATTCTTCTGCTGTCAGTTTGAACATCATTCCTCAGAAAAGCTCTGACGCTCTGAACAACTTTTGTCCCTGAAATACCCAAACATCTTCTCTGAAGGCTTCAGCACACATAGCATTTGTTTATGTCTGTTTTTCCTGCTGGACTGTAAACAGGGCTCACAGGTGTCCTGTGTTCCACTGTATCCCAGGGCCAAACGTATGGTGGGTGCTCAAGAAATGTTTAAGAAAGGAATAATGAATGACTATCGCACTGCCTCCAACTTAAAATTTTAATGGATTATCATTGTTTTTAGAGTATTTTGGTATCAAGACCTATCATGATCCAGCCCTCATCAATCTCTGTCTTTTTTCCAAACCTAGCTCCAGCCAGACTGAATTGCTGCAATCCTCCAAAAGTATCATGTTGTTTTAGAACTCCATGCTTTTCTCACAGACCATTCCTTCTTCCCTCAGTACTAATTTTCATGCTAACTTCTAATGTGTTCTTCAAATAAAATAGAGTGTCAGCCCTCTCAGACCCAATTTTGGTTCGTCATCTGTCTTCTTTCTGTAGCACTCCTATAAAGCTCCTCACACCTACTTTACCCCTTACATCTATTTCATTGCAATTTCTTGCCTTCCCCTTCTCAGTTTCTTCCCTCGATCCTCTTCTTTTGCCAATCCCCCAAATGCTAGTGTTCTACAGGGCTGAGACCTGGACTTTCCTTTTTGCTTCCTCTGTATAGACTCCACAGGTAAGCTCCTCTTCACCCAGTATTTCAACCACCATGTGTATGTTTATGACTCCCTAATCTATATCTCTATCCCAGTCTTCTTTCTCCTATCCTCCAGACCTATAATCCTAAGTGACCATGGACATTGCCACTTGGGTGTCCCACAGGCCTCAATGAACATCACAATAATGGAAAGAACTGAAGTTACCACTTTTTCCAGTTCCTAAACTAGTTCCTCCACTGTGTTTGCCTGCTCCATCCATGGCGTCATCATCTACCCAGTCAGCCCGGACTGAATTCTGAGAGTCATCTCCAAGTGTTCTTTTTCCTTCATCACTCTCCATGTCTCCACCCAATTTTCAGTTTGTTAGCCAACATCTAATAATTCTACCTTCTAAGTATGTCCTGAATCTTTCCTGTCCCCCTCATTCATACTACTTGGTTTTGCTTCAGCCCTCATTTCTCTGCTGGATAATTGCAATCAACTCCTAACTGTTCTCCCAGGCTGTCAAACCACTTATTTATACTGAAGTCAGAATGATCATTCTAAAAAGCAAGTATGACCATTCTGGTGCCATGCTTAAAAATTTTTCAGACTCCTTCAAGCCCTGACATTTTTTAGCATTGCACACAGTCCCTTCAGTATGGCCTTTGCTGATCTATCCATCCTCATCTTTCAACATTCCTCCACATGGAACCACCTGCAGTTCTGTGAATAATCCCTGATCTGTACCACTGTTCTCATACTTTGCCCCTGTGAAAACTCCACCTCCCCACTTATTTGCCTCTTCACCCTTTTTGCCTTTTACACTTAACCCATGTATGATTTATCTCCTTGGGGAAGATTTTCTAACCATTACTTCTCAAGGCTTTGTTAGCTGTGACTACTAAGTTCTATGAAAAAAATTATCATGTTGTTTATTATCTCCCTTGCTAGACAATGAGATCCTCTGGGAGAGGGGACAAATACTACCTATTTGTGTATCCCAGGACTCTGCACAAAAATCAATATGTAGTAGATAGTCAATAAATGTTTGGTGAAAGAATGAAAAATGGTGTAGTTTTATGAAACAGCTATGTCCCACCCTGGACACGGCTGAATTTTGTTTATCCTTAGTGCTAAAAGACTCAAGGACATCACCATTATCCTCAATTCCCTTAACCTTCAACCATCCCCATCCCCAAGGGTGGAGAAGAACATTCCCATGCCCACCCTCTACGCACCATCTCTCTCCTGGAGAGAGAAGATATTTCCTACACTCCAGGTCTGCCTGAAGTCCAAGTTATTCCCAGCTCTGAGTTCTTCCTTGACCACCAAAATTATAGATATAACTGTCTGCTTAACACTTCCTCTTGGATGTCTAGGAGTCATGTCCAACTTAATATGACAACTCTAAGTCCTTAGTGATTCCTTTCAAAACTGTTCCTTCTGAGTCTTCAACATCTAAAAAAAAAAAAAAGGGCAGCATCTTCTAACCAGTTACTAAGGTCAAAACCCTTGACATCATCTTTACTTCATTTCTCCTACTCCACATCTGAGCTGTAAGCACATCTTGTTGGCTCCACAGTTGAATTATATTCAGAATCCAACCACTTCTCACCACCATGGCTACCACTCTAGCCCAAGCCTCCACCATGTAGCCTGATTACTGTAATTCTCCTAGCCAGTCTCCTATTTCCACACAGATCATTTTCTGCGTAGCACCTCATGTCAGCCAGCTCAGGTTTCTCTGCTCAGAGCCCTCCAGTGGCTTATTTCATACAGACTAAAAGCCAAGGTCTTTCAATGGCCTCCAAGACCTTGGGTAGTCTGCTTCCTGTTGTTTCTCTCACTCCATCTCCTACTTTTGGCCTTCTTCCTTGCTGTCTCCAGCTATACTGGCATTCTTGCTGTTCTTCTAACATGCCAGGTAGTCTCATTTACTGGTCCCTCTGCCTGGAACACTCTTTCCTTGAGGTATTTCTCTTTCAACACTTAGATCTCTGCTCAAATGTGACCTTATCAGAGAAGTGCTTTCTGATCTATTAAAAAAAAATCTCCCCACTATAACGTTTTATCTCCTTACCCTTCTTTATTGTTTATATTAGATATTTAATATACAGCATCTATTTGCTTATTTATTTACTTCATGCACCCATCAACCCCAAACCCCAACTTCCCAGGGATGGAGAAGACCTTTTGTTCTCCAGGCATCATCCCCCGCAGTGCTTGGCAAGCAGCTTGTTTCTTGGCCACTCACCAGACGAGAAGTATAGATGGGTGTTTTAATGGGTGTGGCAACAGGACAGTTGATTCTCTTCTCCTTTTGGCGACGGTTGCAGAACCAGACCCTTACCACCTCCTTCTCCATGGACAACTGCTCTGCAATCATGGATATCTCCTCTGAGCTAGGTTTGGGATTCTACAGAGACAGAAGTGAGAGACGATGGTCAGAAAAAAAAGGAATAGGGTCAAGAATTGGGAGTGGGGGGGCAGACATTCCAAGGAAGCAGGATAGAAAAATAGATCGAAAGCTTTAGAATAGACATAAGATGGAATACTAGCTTATCACTTACTGTGTGTCCTTAAGAAATTTTCTTAACCTCTCTGAGCCTCAGTCTTATCATTAAGAAATGAGAATAATAATGCCTACCATAAAAGATTATTGTGAGGATTAAATGAGAAAACATGTGTAAACTGCCAAACCCAGGACCTGACACAAGTTCTCTTCTCTTACACCTTCCCTTCAGGGAAAGTTCTGAAAAGAACAGTCCATTGGTGAGAAATGTGGGGACAAAAAAATCCCCAGAACCCATGCTTTCCTCTGTGTTCTTCCTCATAATCTGGTATATTTTTCTTGTGGCATTGCCTCCTGTCCTACCTCAAAATAGGAAATGATAAAGCTAAAATATGTGAATCCATCAAGGCTGTGGAAATATATATCACTCTCTTGTTCTGACCCCTCCCACACCCACCCACTCCTTGATCTCAGCTCTCTTTTCCCCCTCCTACATATTCCCTCTCTTCTTGCTCTGAAAAACCTAATCAGAAGGAAAAGCCAGCCCTTGTCATGATGCCAGTAGGATGCAGCCATCAAATCTTTGAGCCAGGTGCACTGCAGAGTCTGCTGGAGGGGCAGGAGTCCTGGAGGCCTGGGGCCTGCCAGGTTGAGGTAGGCCACAGGAACTTTCTTTAGGGACCTGTGTGGTCAAGATGCAGGCTGTGGAGGCTGGTATCTAAAGGATCCTGATTAGAAACTGTTTAGGCCATATCTGTTTTTCCCTCTTCTCTCTCCCAGCTCCCATGGGGGCACACAGTTGATACTATTAGCTTCCACATAACAGGCCCAAGAATATGCTTTTGCTACAAGTTAAAAAAAATGTATTATATAATACAATTACAAGTATTTATATGTACGCGGAAAAGGAAATAGAAGGAAATACATTTAGATGGCATTTAATGATGACTGTTTTCTTTCTACATCCCTGTATTTTCCTAATTGTTTACAATAAGCATTTATTACATTTATAATTTGAAAAATACAAAAAAATGCCTAGAAAATAAAGAATTTATATACAATACCCTGGCTGTGCTCCCTTTTCTTTAACTGGGTATAGAACTATACCCTCTTCTGGGAAGCTATATCCTATTCTTTAAATCTTCCAGTGAGAGGGGGACAGCGGGCCCTAAATAGATGTTAGGGCAAGAAGGGTCAGTGGAGGGGGAAGTTCCTAGAACTTGAAATAAAGGGCAGACTTTCACTCAAACACCTGGATATCTATAGAGTGAGTGTCTTTGCTTTCTGACCCCTTCCCAAGGCAGGCGTATGGTGCTGAGGGATTAGTGCCAAGGACTTTGTATGTGCCTGCTCAAACTACCTGTGCAAGTTGGCCCACTGCTTCCACCCTGAGGAGCCACTCACATCTTGAAATCTCTTCTCCAGAGTCAGGCGAATGTTGGTCTCAATGCTGGTGCGTTTCTTCCTCTTCCGACCAAACACTTCATTGAGGGTGGGGTAGGAGGTGGGGGTGCTCACTGAGGGGTCTGATGGAGAGGATTCTGTTGGAAGGTGAAAGAGCAGAGGAAACTCAAAGAAGGGAATGGACAGCCGATCCTTTCTTCATGGACCTGAGGTCCATCAACTCTTCTTGATGGGTTCTACAGTGTATTATCAGGACTAGGCCCCTCTTTTCAACTAGGGGAACCAGACAGACCAGAAATACTGCTTATCCTCATTGCTTCAGGCAAAGATCCTTCATGACCCCCACAGCAATGCCTCCAGTGTTTGCAGCCATGGTTTAGGGACACCCAGACATCATCATCATGAGCAGGTGTGAGTGGGTATAGGCAGAGCTTCTGCAAGTAACATTCCTGAGCCTGTCTCTTATAACAGGGGTCCCCAACCTCTGGGCTGTGGACTGGTACTGGCCCAGGCCTGTTAGGAACTGGACACACAATAGGAGGTGAGCTTGAATGTAATGAACTTGAATCATCCTGAAACTATTCCTCCAACCCCTACCATCTGTGGAAAAATTGTCTTCCATGAAACCGGTCCCTGGTGCCAAAATGGTTGGGGACTGCTGTTTTATAAGTGTGGACAAACACCAAATACAATGTAAACTGGCACTTTGAACTAAAAGGAATGGTGCTTGGTGGTAGAATGTTGGTAGAAAAAGCCATTCTTTTTTTCCCAGTATAAATGTTGGAGCTAAGGCTGTTTGATTTATAGGCAGGAATACCCCTTAGGAAGGATTTAGGTGTCAGATGGGTGATCACACTTGAAATGATCTACAAGGTCCTTTCTCAAAGATCCTAAGACCCTTTGATCACATCTCTCACTTTAATACATTTTCCTTTTTTTTTGAATCCTCACCCGAGAATATGTTCATTGATGACAGAGAGAAAGAGAGAGAGAGAGATCAAACAATTGCTTCCTATATGCATCCCCCCCCGCAGCAGGATCAAACCTACAACCTAGGTACGTGCCCAACCAGGAATTGAACCTGCAACCTTTTGGTATACGAGAGGACAGTCCAACCAACTGAGCCACGTGGCCAGGGCTTCAATGCTTCAATAAAAGCTGTGAAAGGGACAGTTTGTAGGAAGGAGCTTCCTTGCCACCTCCCACATTTCCATTTGGAGGGACTTCTAAGAGGGTAACATCTCTGGCTGTCCACCTCACAATTTCCACAGTAACCACTAATTCACACATATTTACTGAATAGAACCCAGTCCTGGCACTGGTTCTGCTCTTTCCTTCTCAGCTAGACCAGTGGTTCTCAGTCAGAGGTGATTTAGCACCACCACAACTCCCCCAAGGGATATTTGGCAATATCTGGAGACATTTTGGGGTGTCTCACCTGGGGGTGGGTGATACTGGCATCTAATGGGTAGAGACTAAGGATGCTGCTAAATAGGAGAGTAACCCACAACAAAGAATTATCTGGACCAAGATATTGATAGTGCAAGAGCTGAGAAACTGTCCCTGACAACAAACTCTCCCATTCATTATTCCTAATATTTGTCCCTTAGCTTACCTTTCTGACCTGTTGGAATGCCTCCCTGGCTACCACACCTGATTGAATTCTCCTGAAACTCCCTTCTTGCTGTAAGGCTTTCCCAACCAGTCTAGCTCACAGTAACTCCCTGTCCTCTGAAAACCTACTCAAGAATTAGCTAGATAAAGACCTTCTGTTGTGTCTACTGCCTCTTCCTCCCAGTGAGACTTTAGGAAATCCACTTCCCTATCCCCCTGGCCTAGACCTAGTCCAGACAGCAATCTAGGTAAGTGTGTCTGCTCTGCAGACCCAACCCTTGTCTCTGGCCAGCTCTCCTAAAATCTGTGCTGGGAGGGTCTGGGCTATGGAAGGGAATAGGTGTAAGTCTTCATGGTCACAGACCTAAGGCCATGTCCTCCAAAGGGCTTTATGTAATAATGCTGACATTTTCATTTCCACTTGCCTGTGTCTTATTTCTCAATTGGTTCCAGACTAAGGAGGAGAAGAAAGGGGTATAATGTATTGACTGCCTAAAGTCCCAACACAGACAAGTCACTAGCCCCTTCCCTGCATAATTTTCTAGGGCATAATCCATCCTTATGTCCCTGAGGCCTACCTGCATCGCTCAACCACTTCTCCAGCAGTGGCTTGAGCTTGCACATGTTCTTGAAGCTCAGATTGAGGGCCTCAAATCGTGAGATGGTGGTCTGGCTAAAGTCGTTGCCATACAGCTTTCCCATTGCCAGCCCCACGTCTCCCTGTGAGTGGGATTGAAAGGAAGTAACTTGAGAAACAGGCTGGCTTGTCTTCTTGGTCCACATTCCCCACCATCCTAGCAGCAATCACACACCCAATGAAATGTCAAGAACCCACCCATCACTTTGGCTCCTTTCTAGGTTTTTTTCCTCTCTAAGATGGAGATGCTGAGTGGGCCATACCCACATGCCTAACTCCTTGTCTAGGTCTCATTTATTTCTCTTGCCTCCACCAGCAATGTCCTCAGTTTCTCTACCAACAGCAACTGTGCCCCTATTTTCAGGGAACACAGGAACATGATGGGATTGCCCCAAACACATCAAGCCTCAGGTTGCTCTTGAAACCTGCACTCGGGAAGCCTAGTTTCCACTCACTCAACCCAATTTCTTCCATCTTCTCCCACCAAACCAAACCTGTGTGAAGCCCAGCTTAATGCGCCTCTGCTTGAAGGTCTTGGCAAACTTTTCCAGCTCCTCCAGGTCACTGGGCTCATCAACCCCTCCACTGCTGGGCAGATGTTTAGGCAATGGCAGATGCTGGGACACTTCCAGGTGGGGTTCTAAAGAGGATCCTGGCAGCCCTGGGCGTCCAACTGCCTAAAAGGGAACACAAGCCAACCAGATCCACAAATAGTCAACATATCAAATGGCATTTTCTCATATTTTGTACCAATAGGCTCATTCAAAGGATGACAGCTCCCTGGCTACACTGGGTTCTTATTTTTGCAATGGCATGGAAGTGGAAACCAGAGTTTCTATGAAGGGATAGCAAATACCTAGAATAACTGGGGTAGAAACAGTAGGAGTGTGGGACAGGGAGGTAGCCTTCTGAGTTTTATTCTATGACTCACTGACTCTGAGCAGTTATCTTCCTCCTTTCAGTTTTCCATCATAAAAGGAGCTTTCAGGGGTGTTTACAAAGATTTTAAAAAGAAGTCTCCGGACAAGGAAAAGGTTGTTTGCTTTGTCTGTTCTTTTCCAACAAAGCAAAGTTACTGAGGTGTTCAACAGGCATTAAATGAAGATAACAGAGGACATCTGAGACTCATTACATGAATAGAACTTCCATAAAATTTCAAACTCTTGTGACTACCATTTTACTTTCTAAACCATCATTTTCTTTCATGAGAGAGTTTTGGGTTTTGCTTTTTTTTTTTTTAATCAAAGGCATTCTAATGCTATCTAAATGAACCTTGATCTCATTCATTGTTGTCAGGAGAAATTGTTTCTTTAGTTTATTTTCATAGGAAAATGGCCTCTTAAACCTAGAATCCATGTTGTACTCATTTGAGGTCAGGAGTGAATTGAACTCATGAAAATATTTATCATTCCACAAATAAGGAATGAAACTCAGGCCTACAGGCCCAAGCATTGTGTCCAGTGCAGGGGCCACTGCCTGTGTGGACAATGTAGCCTAAGTCCACCCTCTTCTCTCTCCTTCACAGTTCAATCTTTTCTTAGACTGGGGTTAACATTATTCGTTTTCTCATCAAAAATATTCAGTTTACCATTCAGACAGGCATCCTTATGATGAGAAAGGTAAAAGGACCTGAAAGAAGATAAGGACTCTTTTTCCCCAGTGAAGGGTCTTTTAGGCCAGGATAACTTAAAACCATTATAGATTTGATCCTGTTTTGCAGGGAGGGAATAGCTTAGACCAGACCTTCAACACAAAGCCTCAGTCTTCTTTAGGGCTTCCTTTTCATTAATTTATTTGTTCTTTCATTTGACAAACACTTACTAACTTCTTTGTTAGACTTTCACTCTCCCCTCTTCGCATCCAGTTAGATGTACCAAATTGCATTGATTCGACTTCCCCAAACATTTCCTCCTTGATCCTCTCCCCTTTATTCTTATTGTTATAATCCTAAGCCAGTCCTTTATTACCACTGTCCAGGATGATCTTAATAACTTTCTCTCCTGGTTCTCATATTATAAGATGTGAGTTGATCTTGAGGAAAGCCATCAAGGAAGAAATAGAAAAACTTATGACTCGTGTCCCCATTTCTATTAGCCACTAGATGGCATCCTCTTTCCAGATATCTTTAGTGGACTCCAGCCTTCTACAGCCAGGGTCCTTGGTGATCCATGGAGACATCTTAGCATAGAGAAGGGACATTAGAATCTCTGCAATCTTCTGCACATCCATTTCTGCACAGCCATCTCATGCAGTGTGCAGGTTAACTGTGCAGATAAGGGAGGAGTTGCAGCTACAGTACAGTTCCAACTACTCTCGCCAAGCCATACACCCTGACATGAGGCCACATCTAGCCAGAGGAAGAGGTACCTTTTATTCGAATTGGAAAACAGGTGCTGTGTAGAACTACAGCAGCTCTCCAAATGGCCCCTGTTGCAGACCTCAGTCCTTCTGATCCACACATATGCCTAGTGCAGTAGGTAATCTAGAATAGGTCTTAAGTGAGGCTCAGAGGTAAGAGCCACTGGCTTTGCCGTCTTGAGACATCAGGCCTATGGGACTCTGGTCTTTCCCTGGGGCTAGTGAGCACCCAGGCTGGGCCAACCATTACCTTGGCATCCCTGGGAAGTTAGCTGGCCTTTGGTTTTGAAGTAAGAGACTCTAGGTTCTGACTGGGGACTGAGTGGTGTGCCTGCATAATGGAGCAAGCTAGCCCAGGAGCTGAGATCTCTGGTTCTCATTCTGACTCCACCAGTGTCAGTGGGTCAGTAATTTTCTCTGGCTGTGGCTTTAATTTTCCCATGAGCCAACAGGGCTAATACCCTGTTATTCCTTCTTCCCAGAGGGGTAAGAGCAGCTTTAAGGAATTGGGAGAAAACCAATGAGCTTAGCTCCATGAAAAGCTGAGGAATTCCTAGAGCAAATGGGAAAAATGTTGTGGTTTACCTGGGATGCCAGACCAGATCCAGTCTGTGGGAGGAGGAGAGAGCTTTGTTGCTGTGGAAAGGGGAGAAGATTTGGCTGCAGACCTGGATGAGAGGGGAGGGACAAAGGAATACATGAATAAAATCCAGGCCATCTGAAAGACATGCTCTGCAACTTTGAAACCATGACAGCTCTCATCACCCCCTACTAAGTAATTAAGTCCCTCAACCCACCCCAGGCCCTGTGGAGAGGCCCCCACAGGTACTGCCAGACATTGTTACACACAGGCAGAGGCAAATCAGACATAGGGATAAACAGATATAAACAGCAGTCCCCAAACCAGTCTTTCTGCTTGCACCCCTACCTGGGGTGGTACAAAGGCTGAGGAGGGTCAAAACAATCTGCTCTGGGATCTGGTAACCAGGGCTGGAGAAATCCAAAAGGCAAGAAGATGTAGGCTGAATACTAAGAATTCGACCTGAAGCTGAGAATTTCCGTTTTGACTGCAGAAGTAGCTAGGACAGCTACATAGGCCCAGCCAAATCTGCAAGTGCGTCAGAACAAGTGGATGGGGCCACACAGCTCCAAAGGGCAGTGAACCATTGACCAGAGGTTCTTGGCAGGACATTTTACACTTAGGAGGAAGGACTGAGAGAGAAGGGGAGACCAGAAGCTGAGCCTCTGGAAACTATCTGGTGGTATGGACTCTACCTGCTCAGTGCGCTGCCTGAGCATTGCTTCCTCCTTCCCTCTCCTGTCAACTGTCCATGAAGGAATCTTCTCTGGTTGGTGGTTGTGACAGTGGCCTTCCTCTAGGAAAGGTCAAAGCCAATCCTCTCACTTCCACTGCAGGGAGGGGCCATCAAACTATCAAAGCAGACAATGGGGTGTGTTGCCTCAATCACTCAGCACAGAGCAGAACCTTGGGGTTTCTGCTGTCCTTAAGCAATTTTAGGTTACTGATGTACAGTATCAGCTAATGCTGACCTTTATGCTCCTCAGGCTAAAAAAACGTCATACTTAATTTTTTCTTATTAAAATAAATGGGCAAGAATCCTGGACTGGGAGTTCAGAGGCCTGAGTACTAACTGTAATCCAACATTTACTGTATATTGTGTTTTAAAGGGTACAAAGCCTTTTCACATGCATTTTTTTCAAATAACCCTCAATAACCTTGTGAAGTAGAGTTTTACTATTTTTCCATTTTTATGGAGGAGGAAATAAAACCTCAAAGAAATTAAGGTAAGTTTCCTAAGGGTGCACAGCTAGCAAATTTTACCAATGACTTTTTTTGACTCCAAATTTTGAACTGGGCTTTTGTTGTTTTGGGTCCCCCACCCCGCCCGCCCCGTGTTATATGTTGGCCTTATCTGTTATATGCCTAGGCCAATTTCATATCACTATCTACCAAAAAGAAACAATTAAATGTTATCTTCTCTTTTCTATTCCAGGAGTATGATATACATTATTTAGCCAAGATAAATGCTTAAAGTTTCAAATACGTTCTCATTCTTCATTATAGTAATATTCTAAGATGCCTCGGACACTGAGGATAGGGACTGAAATTTAGGTAAGTGCTAAAGGCAGAAGGAACAGTTCCATTTTGTTTGGATTCTGGAGCGTATACTTCTTCCATCACTTTTGGATCTCCTTGGTGGAGATAGGAGAGGGAGAGGTAGTAGGGTGGATGGCCAAGAGCATGAGTTTTAGACAGACTGTTCTAGAACTTTCTAGTAGGTCACCAAAGACATAATATGTTACCTACTGCATAAGGCTATTTTGAAAATTAAATCAGGAAAATTATTCACCAGAGCCTGTGGTGCATTATCCTCAAGAAATGTTAACTATTGTTATAAATATTCTAATCCCTTTGTTCTTAGTCAAGTTATCTGGAAGTTAATTTCCCAGCCAAAGAAAACCTGAAAACCTGTGGGTGGCACTGCTACTCTACCCAAATAGAATCACAGTCAAGCTTCCTGAGTGGTTTCCAAGGAATTGAGACTTCTCTGTACTACATTTCCCAAGGAGCTACTCTTTCCTGGTACTGCCTCAGTTCTGTGCCACCCTCGTACCTTCAGTCTCAACTGACCATGAAATTAAGAAGATGAGAAAGTGAGGCAGAGAAGGAGACTCAGCCTAGAGATGCAATGACAGGGTCCCTTCCTCAGGCCTTGATGTGCAAAAGGTGGTTTTAATATCAGAGGGCTAAACCACTTGCCCATGTCCCAAATTTGGGCTTTCTCACCCAGTAAGCAGCAGCACTTTACTGTACTTGGTCTACGTGGAAACCCCGGGATTCTTACCTTGCTGCCCAGGCTGGGTCTGAGATAGCAGAAACTGGGATACAGACTGTAGGTGGCCAGGAACCAGTACGAGCTGCTGGAGGGGATGAAGGGGAGTCACATCCTGCGTGTGGGGAGACACACACATTACAGAATTTACAAGCTGGGTTGCCAGCTCCAGCTACCTTCTGCCCATCTGTCCCATGGGTCTCCAGATTCTGAGAGTTTGTAGGCAGTGACCCTGCCTTATGCCTCTGTGTATCACCAAGGTCTGCTACATAGTAGCTACTCCATTAATGCTAGTGGTATTACAGCTCAAACAAGCAGTGCCTTGCAACCTTTTGTCACTTAAACCTTGCCTTGTTATTTAACTTTTGTGTGTGTCAGTCCTGTCTCCCAGCTAGACAGTAAATGCCCTGAGGGTACAGACTAAGTATTACCCTTCTCTCAGTTGTTTACCCTAAAAATGACACGCAATCCCAATTGTCCAATTTTTTAAAAAGTTTGTGGAATTTTATTGTGATAAAAGCTATGTCTTGGACATTTTCTGTGCCTGAACCTTCCCTGGAGGAAGAAGGAAAGTTATTAGCTCTTAATAAAGTCAGTTTCATTAAAGAGAAAGTCCATTTTCCCTGTGGGTCTCCCACCAGCCAAGGAAATAGAAACTCCAATCCCGATGCTTGGGGAATCTGGGAGTCCTCCGATGCTTGAGATCTCCAGCATCTTGTGCCCTCACTATGCAGAAATGAGCTTTGTACCCAAATAAAAAACTTGGTAAACTCTTGCTGAATAAAGAAGTGAAGAAATGGATGCATATTCTAGTCTTAAATATGACCAGAGAAGGGGTGTCTCTTTCTTCCCTGGATGATCCAGACCAAGAAAGGAGTTTACCACAGGAATGCCTTCTCAGACATTTGCGGGTACTGTCTGAGGACATCTCTTTCTTCTCTGCACCACTGCTCTGTTCTAGTTTGGCTTTGATGTAAAAACTTGTGGGGGGAAGGGAGCACTAGGGACAGAAACACCCTATAGGTCTCCCCTGAATGTGGCTGGCAGACAACAGCCCCACAACTGCTAGGTCTGTGTTTTTTGTTTGATTTGTTTTGTTTTGTTTTCTTGGCAAGATTACTTCCTTTTTCTTCCAGGGAGGTAGAAACCTTTTCACATAACCAGCTAGGCTTTATCTTTAAGAGGACTATATATTTTTTTTAATTTTTAAATTGATTTTTAAATAGAGAGAAGGGGTAGAGAGAGAGAGAGAGAGAGAGAGAGAGCGCAATTTGTTGTTCCACTTACTTAAAAATTCATTGGTTGATTCTTGTATGTGTCCTAACTGGGGATCAAACCCATAGGCTTGGTGTACTGGGAAAAAGCTCCACCCAATTGGGACTGTTTTTAACCCCACCCCCCACAACCTGGACCCCAGGCCCCCAATCTCTCTCACATTCCCCTAAGGGGGTTCTTTAGACCAATATAGATTCCCTGAGTGCCAAGTCTAGAGGTCAAGCATTTTGCAAAAGGCTTGAATTAAACTCACTGGCCCATTGAGAATGTCAGGGCTCCCTGACATGGGCTGGCATTTACCCCAGACATCTGGTTTCCGGACATCATGGCAGGTCCTTGACTCAGGTGGCATGGCCTATGTGAGAGGGTCTGCTGCAGGGAGTCATTGAGGTTCTCAGTTTTAATCTGTAAGTGGAGGCAGAAGGTGAATATCAGTTCTGAGCCTCACCAGGCCAACAGAAGTGGAAACTTAGAGAAGATCAAGGCAGGAAATGAGTCATAAGCCCAAAGAGTAAAGAGCTAGCTCAGAGCCTACTGGGCTGCACCTTGATTTTCCTGCCTGTGTGTGCTCTTCAGACCAGGGAGGCTAGTAGGAGACAGAGGTGAGTGGCCCTCTGGAGTACCAGTTTGCAAGATGGGGACTGCACTTAGATCCATCATTCCCAAATGTCATTCTGGGAGCTGTGCTGATACACAATACATCCTCTTCCTCATTGAAATGAGAAAAAAATAATTGTAGTGCCTTAAATTTTTTATTTTGAACCTGAAATGATATTCTTTTATGAGGGGAGCAGATATGTTAGAATGCCTTTTATGAAAAAATGCAATCCTAAATGATATTTTTAAAACTCTCCACCTCACAAAGTATAAAATTGGCAACCCTTTATCAACCTCCACCATGTTCTGGTTTTAATATTCTTGGTCCACAAAGTCCCAAAGTCTGGTAACCACTGATATGAAAGACCAGCTTCCCCTTTATCCCCCTTTGTTTTTCACACCTCTCTGTCCTCTGCATGCAAGGCTGTCTCTGTAGCTGGTCCCCTTTGGTGACGGTCTTTGCCTGTCTCCCTGCAGGCGGGGACATGTCTCCCTCATAGTCACTGCGGCAGTTGCAGCCTGAGGGGCCTGTGGTGGTTTCCAAACTTTCTACAGCCTCTACCACTCTTCAGTGACAGCACCAACCACCCACTCATGGGTTTCCAGGTGTCCAAGAGCAGGGCAGCAATCACTACTTGTGCCCACCTCTCCTCCCACCCTGAGAACAACTACCCTCAAGCAACTTTCAGAAAGTCCATGGAGATGGGGCAGCTAAGTGACTTTGAGTTCATATAATACGGCGAAGAGAACAGGATCTGGACCATGCCTTACAAAAGACATTAGAGACCCTGGCTTAAACCATTTTCTTGGTCTACACTGTGAAACTCACTGACATCCTGGAATCTCCCCTGTTTTCATTAGTTTAACCCAAGATAAAGGTTCAGGCCAACAGCTACACTTGTGCTTAATCCCTGTAGAAAAATAGTGCTTTGGGTCACTAGAGGAAAAATTCTCTTTGGTTGGAGAGTAAGGAAGATCCTATCAAGTGACCATGAGAGACAGAGGAAGAATATGGTGCCTTGCAGAGAGTGGGAACCCAAAGCATGTTAATTAAATAAAAGACACAAACAGAACCCATCTCTCTTTAGTTTCCAGGGGGATAAGTAAAGATGGAGCCAGACATTTCTTCCCATCCTATTTCTGACTTTAAATTACAATGTAACCTTGAACAATCGTTCAGCCTCTATGGAACTCAAGTTCCCCATCGGTTACATAATTCTGCATGATCTTTTTTTCTTTCAGTTCTAAAATATAATTGCAAATTCCAATCCCACAATGTATTTGGCATACTGGGCTAGTCCAGTTTGCTTCAGTGCTCTTAGACAAAGCAGATCTAAACAGCAACAAGGAGCCCTAGTTGTGCAGAAATTGGTAAGAGGATGCTTCTTGCAGGGATAGTTTTTACAAATTGTTTCTCTCTTTTCTTCTCACCTAAGGAGACTATTCTGGAGCCTTGAAAACACAGAGGTGGAAGGGAGAGAGAGAGGAAGTAGCATAGTAGGATCAGAGAATGAGGATTTCTGAAAACTCAAAAAGCATGGCCAACCAGGAGTGATCTCCATCACAGTCCCAGCCCCTGCCCCCAGCGCCCCCCAGCTCTTTCCACCCACACTTAGTATCACAGTCTAAGAAACCCTGGTATTCTGATTCTTCCCCCACAAATTGGAGTTCTCACAGTCTAAATTACAGGGAAACATTTTAAAAAGCTAGAAATAAATAATAAACTATTTACTTAAAACCACCAACAACAACTGTAAGGTTTGCTCTGAAAGGAGATTTTACTTATGGAAAACGTTTTAGGCCAGCCTCCCCTCCCCATCTCTCTCTTCTCTATCTGTCATCCCAGAGTGGGCACACATGAGGCAGGCTGGAGGAAGGGAACAGAGAGAGAACATGGAACACTGGAGCTGAAATCAGGCTAGTGGAACCACCTCAGGCAGTTTGGCCACACTCCAGCTAGAAGGCAAGTGGCAGGGTTCCTTTATAGACTCATTATGCTCAGTGGAGAGATAAGGAGGTGCAGCTATGACAGAGTTTAAAAACATGCGCTTTGCCTCCAACCTAAGTGCTATCTGTTAGAATCAGTGCCAGGTTTTCCTACAACACTTAATTTCAGAAATCAGAGCCATCATAAAAGAAAAGTCACCTTTTCATCTGCTCCTGGATCAATTGTCCTTCAAACTCTTTTAGGGGCACTGCCTACCTCCCAATTCTGAAAATAAAGTGCCTGACTGCAAAAAATTTCTCTGGGTGTCAGTCTGTGTATTCCGACAACTCTATGGGTTATTCTTCTGAGTTTTTTCTTTGCCAACCTTTTACTCTTTCATTTTTCATAATTCATTACCCCATTGGGTATGAGCTGCTGACAGTAACTCCCAAAAAGACAATCTTAAACAAACCAAAGTTAAAGATAATAAAGGGTTCTTCCTCTTCTATGACAAGCTCTAAAATGTCCTCTTTGGTTGGTGGGTCTCAGAAAGAGCAGAGCTGGGATAAAAGGGAAGCAGATACATCAACAACTCTTAATAGACTCTAGCATACTTCTCTGACTATTCTCTGAGATTTCAAGGGCCCAGAAACTAAGAAATTCAGAAATAAAGTTCCCCTGATCAAAAAATCCCTTTCACAGCTGTCGAATGGAAAAGACTGGAGCCTTTCCAGGCAACTGGGTGTTGGCTGTGGATCTGGAAGATGAGATAGGGAGACTGCTGTTAGATCCCATTGACTTCTAATGTGGAAACCGGAGGCAAATTGGATGAAAACCTAATTTCCCCCATACTTGTGGAAACCCAACCAAACCCACAGCCTGCCTAGAATTGTGAAGATCATCTCCAGAGTCCCTTTGGTGGTTCTTCTCAAGCAAATGGAATATTTTTCGAAACTCTGCTTAGGATGAACTAATCCCTGGTTACGTGGGTCAACACAGAGAGCTCTGCCCTGTCACAGCTATTGATCATCCTGTTCATATATTAGACAAAGTTTGTTAGCTTAGAATCTTCTCCACTACTGTACTGTGCAAAAGGTATTACTCTGAGTTTGGGCAGTGACCAGGAAGGTAAAAAGGTATCATGGGTGCTTATCTTTTCTAATCCAAGTGAACTCCCTGACATTACCTGCTTTAGAAAGCAGTGGCCTCATTCTGGAAGGAGAGAGCCCCTTTTGAGGAGCTGGAAGCCCTTCATACATTCCTTAGTTGGCTTCATCTCCCAGCCAGGAGGTGTGGGGACAAGTGCTTAAATTCCCAGCTCAGGAAGGCCCAGAGAGCTCCACAGATGGGTCTAAAGTCACATAACAAAATGCTGGCAAAACTGACAAGGGAATGGTCCTCTGATCCTCCCCTGATGCTCTTTCTGCCAGAGATGGAAGAGAGAATAGACCACAGGTGATGGAAAAGAGGGTGTTCTGGCCCAGCCATACACTTGGGCCTCCTTATTAACCATCTGTTTTGGGGTCATGCAATGGGGCATGGGGAGACTGGGGTGCTCGTCCATACCCCACTCCCCATGATATTTCACATGGCTCTCTCTAAGGGGAAAACAGACCAACACTAATGAATATATCACTGGTGATGAAAATGATCAAAGCTGTTGTCCCAGTTGCATAACTCGTTTGTGGAAAATGTTTCATAAACATTTCACAAGAAGGAGAATTTCAAAGCATGAACATCTCTCAACCTGCCTTCAATTACAGGCAAGATTTTTTTTCTTTCTCCCCCTTCTACATTTCTGCCTAGCAGTGAGGAACAGTTTCTGTTTTGTAACTGATTTATAAAGGGTTGGCAAACATGTTGCTCATGAAAATACCCTAAAAATATATTCCAAGCGGCTGAGTGGGGAGGCAGGTAACTCATCTCAGGTGAATAAGGCTAAAAGTGCCCCAAGAGATGTTGATTTTATTTTCATTTAGGGGAGTCTCTTCTCTCTGTGGCTCTTAACAATTACCCGTGATCCAGGTTTTTGCCTCTTTAGAGGCCTCTGAAAGTGCCCAGGGAGATGGCCTCATCCAGTCCCTGATTTCTGTTCAGACCCATGACAGGCCAATCTATGCACATCTTTGCCCATGCACACTAGGATCTTCTCCCTGACAGCACCAAACTTCTAGACAAAGGAGTGATGCAAGACAGGAGACATGGGGTCCTTTAATAAACCAATGGCTCTTTAGGAAGTTGGGGCCACTTGAAGTTGCTATCTCCTGAAAAGAAACTTTCCAAAAAAGGCATCCTTGTTTTTCCTGCTTGCACCTACTCTGGAAATGTAATAAGTTCATCAGTCATGTTATTTAATGCTTTGGCTTCAGTACTTAGGACATGGCATTGCTAGTGCTAACACATATGTGAAAAAACCCATCATTTTAAGCACATAAAAGTTTTCTTCTCTCTTTGCATTTAAGGCCATGAATTCAAGTTTAAAACCTTTGGGAAATGGGGTTGTGCCCTCATTGAGAATGCATCCTCACAAATGCCGTGGTGCCCAAGATTTGAGCAACTTTAACCACTGCATTGCCTCACAGACCTCCTGAGATGCCAGCAACGTCCCCCTGCAGTTGGGAGCTGGAGTGATGACAGTTCGCTTGTTTGATCCTGATACCCTTTAGTCACAGTCTTCTGATTCTCCTGGTAGTCTCCTTGGAGCTCCTATTGTCTAGGGAGGAACTGCTCCGGCATGGAACTGCTGATTTGCCCACACAGAGGGCTGTTTTGCCTCTAAATAAGTAAAATGGCAGGAAGTAGGGGGTACAGTGGGGGAAAGAAATGCTGAGTATGATCTTTGAATTAAACTCTGAAAACTGTTTCTGAGTCCAGTGGTTATTCTTGGGAAGAGTCTGATGTGTAAGTGCAGTTTGTCATCTCACTGGGTCTTCTGCATATACCTGGGCTGCCTATCATTGAAGGACTTTGATGTCCTTCTAAGAGCAGGGGATAATTAAAAAAAAAAAGAAAGAAAGAAAGAAAGAAAGAAAGAAAAAAAAGATGCTCAGGAGACAAGGGCAAAGCTCAAAATCAACTAGGAGACCTGACTTCAGATTCCATTCCTACCTCTAACTAGTTGCATGATCTAATGTTAAATTATCTTACTCATTTCTGTAGGCCTTGGTTACTCCCCCTCATTAGGAGGAAAATAGACTAGATAGAATCTACTTGAGAAATTTATAATGTATTAAAGAGACAGTGGGAGCAGACTTGTGAGCATATAAATATGTTTGTTGTATTACTCAACCCACTTTACAGATAAAAAGACTGAGGTTTGGAAATGTTAGGAAACTTGCTTAAAGTCACACTACTGATAAATAGTAGAACTGAGATTTCAATCCAAGTTTAGCTGTACATAGAGTTCTTCTACATAAACCTAACTCTCACTGTGTGTGACAGAATCATAGAATCATAGACTCTTAAGGCAGCTTACAGTAGACAGTGCCAGGTGCATGGTTGATATTCAGCTAATGTTGATTCCCCTCCTTCCACATTAGAACTGGAAGAAAATGTAGATATCACCTGGTCAAAAAGGTTAGTTTCACAGCTATGACTCCTGAAGACCAGAGAGGGGAAACAATGTGCTCAGGCCAACACAGCAGGAAACTGCAGCCAAGCCTCACCTGGAGATCAAGTCAGGGCCAGTTAGGATGGGTCTCCTAACTACCCACCCAGAATGCAGCCCATTCCATTGTACTGTGTTCTGGCTCTACTTCCTATTTCTATCACTCTGATATTGTTGCCTACTGAGGCTCCTGTAATAACTCAGTAGTAATCCCAATCCCATTGCTCTAATGAGATTTAATCTCAGTCAAAAGAAAAGTCTCCACCCAGAGTTTTCAATTACTGTACAGGGCAAGGTTTAGATATAAACAAAACATACATCTAGTTGATATGATAACATAATGTACTTAGCCTGGGAACCAGCATTGTGTATTTCCTTGATTCTCACATGTATCCATTAACTCTAGGGCTTTGATATTTGCTCTTTCCCTCTCTCATTATGAGGAAGATAGGTAGGGAGGGGGAAAAGGCTCAGTTATGCCATGAAATCCCTGTCTTAGTGTTTATTTTATTAATGAGAATTTCTGGAGGAGACTAATGAAAGGAAGGGCAGATACACTGCTCATCCTCTACACCCCCCCCCCCGCCCCCGACACACATACAACACCAACTTGTGGCTGTGAAGCACTACACAGATTAGTTCCATGAGCATCAGCTCAAGAGAGAAAGTAATATATTTTGGCACTTTAGAGATTAAGGGGCACTTTCAAATGTATCATTATTTATTCTTCATGATAATTCAATGAGGATAATGACCTTATCAAACTGTTTTTACAGCTGTAAGAACTAAGACAAGGAGAATTTAACTAACATGCTTACTGTCACACAGCCAGGAGGAACAGAGCCTGACTTTCTACTCAGGTCTTTGGCCTCTAGACCCTCCCCTATTCTGCCTATCCCACTCTGCGAGGCAGCCACACTGAGCTCTCCTCCTCCAGAATTTCCCACCCAGAAATGTGCTTATTGTCAGATACATTTCTCCTCTCTGTCCCATGTTTTCATGTGTAGTGCATACACAGTGACCAGTGTAGCCTGGGACTTTCACATGTATGTGGGACTTACATTTACTGAAAGTCAAGTTTGCAAAAAGTCTGACTGAGGTTGTCTTTGGCATTTCCTGGGTGCCTGTTTGTGATCTGGAAACCTGTCCCCAAAAGTCAGATCATTGCCTATAAATACAAATAAACTATTTTCTCTGGTAATTTTCATCTTTAAGAATAGTCTTCTAATAAGACTGAGGTCCTTGTCTCTTGTATTTTTGTGGCATCCCAAAGCAAGGCACCTCTTATGGCCCCTTGATACCAGGTCAGCTCTGACAGCTGTGGGGCAGATAGTCTTCCATGTGACATGCTTTAAACACAGGCTTCCTCCTTCAGAAAGACCTCCTTCCCAGTTCAGTTTGGCTCAACATTTAGTATGCACCTGCTGTATACAGAGAGAAACTAGGGACATAAAGATGAATAGGAAACACACAGATTAATAAGGAGATGGCAAGTAAAAAAGCAATTAGAAGTATGTACAGTCGTAGCAGGGAAAGGTTGTGATTTTCTCTGTCAGGGCAGAGGATATCTAGAAAAAGGAGAATGAAACATGGAAAGCTCCACAAAAGCGAAGTCCTTCTGAGCAGCCCAGAAGAAGGTAAAAAAGGACATGCCAGGAAGTAGGAGCAGCTTGTCCAAAGTCATAGAGGGTAAAACAGCACTTCATGTTTAGAAGGACCAAGCAGCGCAGCAGTGCTACAGCCTGGGGTGGGAAAGGCCTGGGCCAGTAGCCAGGGCTTGACGACAGAGCCTTGTGTGTCATGCACGGAAAGGGCTTTAGACTAGACTCCGGGAGCCAAGTGTAACTAGAGTAAAGGGAAATAACATGGTGAGATATTTTTTGTTGTTGTTTAGTTCAACTATGCTAACAGCTGTGTGAAATATGGATTTAAAGCGAGTACAACTGTAAACAGGGCAACTAGTGAAACAGCTGTTTATTGCAATAGTCTAGGTAAGAACTAGTGAGCATGTACTTAAGACCAAAATAACAAGAATGGAGCTAAAGAGTCAGATGAAGAGTTTTTTGGATAGAAAATGTGTTTCCACCCCTAAAGGTTTATTCTTTATAACAAAGGACTCTTTTTTTCAGGAATTCCCTGTTGAAATGCTTGCACAACTGAAAGGACACAGAAAAGAATCTGAAAGACCACAGCCAACCAGACTGCTAATGACAGATGGAGTGGATGGCATTCAGTGTGTAGAGGTATTTAATTTCTAAAACACATATTTCTGCAGTGTTCAACTTTTAAAAGCTAATTATTCATTTTAAGCTAAAAAAGTAAGATTAAAAATAGTAAGCACTGAAAGTTTTATATATATGTATAGGACTTTTTAGTTTGTAAGGTGGTGGTTTTCTTTTGCCTGGTAAAAGGGTGTCTTGAGAAGTTTAGGGGAGCCTTATCTAAGTAAACAAACACATTCATGCATATATGCAGATATATATAGTTTGTTTATATATGCATATGTATTTTTTTAAAGCAATAATTGGAAATCCAACTCATTCTCTCACTGCATCCTGAGGTGTTATTTTCAGCAAGCAACACCTGGAATCTGGCCTGCAGACCTCACATATATTTTCACGATGTTCTACAGTTTACAAAGCACTTTCAGACACATCATTTTGGTTCATTTTCAGAATAGTCCCATGATACCGAAAAGGCAGATACTGTTATTACTATTTTACAGTAGAGGAAACCAAAGTTCACAAAAGATAGCAAATTTATCCAAGGTATATGGCTAGCTAGTAGGATAGCTATAATTTGAACCCAAGTCACTTAAAATTCAACACATCTTTCAAATTCCTAGGATTTTCTGAGTCAGCCTTCCCAAATAAGTGGATTTTCAAAGTCACTAAAATCTCTCCCTTATAGCTCCAAAGCCTTTGTTCTAGTTTTGGATCTATATTTATTGGTTTCATTTTGAATAGAGATCTTGCTAAAAAGTATTATATACAGAACTACTTTCCCTTAAAAAGTACCTGCAAGATAATTAAGTCAATGACTCAAGCCATAACTGTGAACTCCTTTTAAAAGCAATCATGCCCTTTGGGGATACTGAAGTGTTTGGCCTCAGTTGGCTGTGGCCCTAAATTGCTTTTTTTTTTTCAGCTCTTTTTTTACTTCTTTCTCACAACCAGTTTTTTCTTTTTTTTAATCTTGTAGTCCCCTACTCCACCTCAAATTTGCAGCTTTTATTTGTGAAGGGCTGGAAAAAAACAGATAAGTAAGCTAATTACAACTGTTTCTAAAATAAAAATTTAAGGCTCTGTGAAAGGGCTTGGCTTCAGGTCTTATTTTGCTTCCTTCTAATTCTCAGCTGGGTTCTAAAAAGGCAATGCTGCTGGCATTCAGGATAAGTGAGACGCTGAAGAAGTTCTGTATCTTTCTGTAACAATGGGTTTGTCCCTGGTTTAATTTCTATTGAGTACATATCTATCTTGTTTCCCCTTATTAGCCTGGGACAGGGCTCCAAGCATAATAGTTAGTTAAACCCACACAATTGACAGTGTAAGCTAAGTTTTCTATGGCTAGGGAGCAGTTTAGCAAATCTGTTACCAAAAGCCCCAGTGAACTTGAGCCAAGGGATTCTCTACAAATATGCAAGGTCTGTCCAGAAAATGTCCAACCATTGTTAATATAACAAGAATGGTTTGTACAACATCAATGTACCCTGGCAGCCGAGAAGAGTGGACTGGAATGCACATGTATGAACAAGGATGACTTCACTGGGGGGCAGTGAAGGGCAGTCAACATCATTGAGTGAGCATGTGTACTGTGTGGCTGTTGCATTCAAAATGACTGGGTGAGTAGTGTAATGAATCTGCATCAAATTTTGTGTTAAGCTTGAACATTTCTGTCACAGAAACTCTTCAGATGATTCAGAAGGCTGCAGCTATGGGCAACTGGTGATTGGTAGCTTCATCACGACAACTCACCCACTCATACATCACTTCTTGTGCAGAGTTTTTTGGTAAAACATCAATCACCAGGTGACTCAGCCCCCCTACAGCCCAGATTTGGTGCTCTGAGACTTCTGGCTTTTCTCAAAACTAAAATCACCTCTGAAAGAGAAGAGATTTCAGACCATCGATAAGATTCAGGAAAATACGATGGGGCAGCTGATGGTGAGTGGGAGAACTGTGTGAGGTCCCAAGGTGCCTACTTAGAAGGGGGCTGAGGCATCATTGTCCTATGTACAATGTTTCTTGTATCTTGAATCATCTTCAATATATGGCCCTAGGGAATGGCTGGATACTTTCTGGACAGGCCCACGTGTGTTTCCTTACTTATAATTTCTGCTTCTTACCCAGGTCTCATATATGAAGATAATGATTCTTCACATTTATTACCTAGAAGACCTATGTTGCTTACTATGCCTGCTCAGCACAGAGCATAATGCCGATCATTTAGAAAGTGCTTATTAAATGTATGGAGAATATGCATAAATACTTTTAACAATCCTAGAATATAGGAAACTGGGTTGCAGAGAAGTCAAGTGATTTCTCAAAGGCCATACAGCTAGGATGTTACAGAACCTGAATCTGAACTTGGGTCTGACTGGATTCAGAATGAACTCTTCATCATATCACACTGACTTAAAAAAGTCATGACCAACTAGACTCATTTCTTTTCATATAGGGTTCCTAGAAATGAAGATCAGGTGAATGCTCTAATTATTTTATAAAGTATGTATGTATTGTCCCGGAGGTCAAGATGAGGTCATATGGGCTGAGATAGGGTTGACTAATAATGGGTCACTGTTATCCAGAAGGGACATTTCCAATGGTTGGGTGAAGATGTAGCACGCTTAGTTATAAAATCTCTGTATGAGGAGCAGAGATAGCTAGTACTTTGCACAAGGCCCAACATTTTTTTTAAGGCTTGAAAATATAAAAGGAAGGGAAGAAAGTAATAAGATAGAACATAAGAGCAAATGTAGAACTCCTTAGAATACGAAAATTAACTGTATAAGTGAAGGCAACAGTTTATATTTAAAAAGACTTGAGAGGTGTTAACTGACTCCAAGAGCATGGAAGTTGACAGTGTGATATAATTATCACTAAAACAACCTGTAGGATAGACTGTACTAAAGGAAGTAGAATAACAAGAGAGGTTCTCCTACTTTACCATGAAAGTTACATGAGGACAGGCCTACTACTTTCTTATCTGTTCCTGGCATGACTGGATTCAGGGCACAATAAAGTATAGTGCTTGCTCAATAAAAATTTACTGAATGAGTACATAAAGGAATAAACAAATGCTTCCACTGTGTTCTGGCCTAGCTTGATGTCATCTGAGCATCGAAGGTTGTACACTTTGTGGATTCTAAAGATGGTGACTGGCAGACTGAAAGATATGCTTATAAGAAGACATTATGGCACAAACAAGTTCAAAGAGTTCACCACAGTATTGGTAAAACACATTTGAGGCAACCTAATGTCCACTAATAGGGCAATGGAAAAGTAAAAGTACATTAAAATAATAGAATATTATGTGGTCATTAACAAAAATAATATAACTCTATATGTACTGCCATGAAACAACCTATGCATTTTATTTGTAAGTTTAAAAAGAAAGTCACACACAGCACTATATACACACACGAATGCACACAAAGGGACCCCCCAAAATCTTGATTATCTTCTGGAGGGTAGGCCCCTCATAGTACGGATTTCCCCCGCTAGGTTCTAGGAACCCATCTGTATCAGTGTACCAGCTGGTGTTGTTGTGAGAGGCTGTGTTTAGCTTCAGTGAACCTTTTTGAAGATTCTTTCAGTGCATTTGCCCATTTCATGACTGGTGATTTACAAGCACACCTGCCCATACCATGTTGAATGTTCAGCAATTTTTGACCAAAAACAGCATGACCCCTATGCCCCACCCTCCCTTTTCACCCAATATGGTCCCAAGTGATGTTTTTGTTTGTTTCCCCAGATGAAAAAAGTCCTTAAAGGGAGACATTTTGCCAATGTGGAAGAGGTGAAACAAAAAACAGCAGAAGCACTAAAAGGCATTAAAATTGACGAGTTTAAAAACTGTTTTGAACAGTGGAAAAAAAATATCTTGATAGGTGTATTGCATCAAATGGAGAGTAATTTGAAGGTGACTGAAATTTAAACATGCAAGAATAAACACACAATTTTTAATAAATTCTGGGTTTGGGGGGCCCCCCCTTTGTATATGTACATACATGCATCTTTAAAATTCCACATTTATACATTTTCATTTGAACCCATATTCATGTGAATGCAGAGAAAGAAGTCTTCTAGAAATATATGTATACATACACGTATACATACACATGCACACACACACACACTACACTAATACTATACTGATAACAGGAGTTACCTTTGGGGACAGTGCTGGGACTGAACAGGGATCTAAAGTCTTCTTTTTCTAATCTCTATTATTAAATTTTTTTACACCAAGAAAACATTCATGTATCATGTGTATACTTGCTTTAAGTAAGGCAATGAGAAGCTTGATATGTGAAATCATTTAGGAAACTCTGGATATTTACATAGAAAGGGGAAGATTTTGGTGTGATAGCTTTTCTCAAATATTTAAGGGTTGTCAAGTGAATATAAAAATTTATAAAATTTGCTACATTTTCTTCTTTTAAAAGGTCACTGCAGCCAGTGAAAACTCAGTCATAAGACATTATATTATGCATAAAGGTCTTACCCAAGATAGAAAGGAGGAAGAAGAAAGCCTTGTGTCAGATATTAAAGATCTGTGGAGCTTTTCTGGGGATGGAGGTCAGATGATCAGAGGGATTCTTCAGCCCTACGAGTCTATGTCTCTGACTCCCACCAGGCTTAGAGGCTCAACCCCAATTTGTCTATGTTTTTCTTTTAATTTACTTTTATTTATTTTCTTATTGGCATATTTTATTGAGTAAGTTATTACAGCTGTCCCATTTCCCCCCCATATCCAGTCCACCCTGCACCCATTTCATTATCCCCACACCCCTTAGTCCATGTCCATGGGCTGCACACAGGAGTTCTTTGGCTTCTTAATTTCCCGCACTTTTAAATTTACTTTTAGAAAGAGGGGAAGGGAGGAAGAAAGAGGAGAGAAACATCATTGCGCGAGAAATGCATCAATTGGTTGCTTCTCACACACCCCAACCAGGGACCTGGCCTGCGACCCAGGCATATGCCCTGACTGGGAATTGAATTGGTGATCTTTTGGTTTACAGGTCCCTCACTCAATCCACTGAGCCACCAGCCAGGGCTGTCTCCATTGTTTATGAACAATAAAGTTACAGTGACAACAGGTGTCATTGGATACCCCCAATCATACCGTTTCTACTTAAATGGCCAAATGTGGTAGCCTCAGGAATGCTACATTTCTCCCTGAGGGGCCTGTTTCTGGCTTCAATGAGTAGCTTGCTGCTGAACTCCCAACCTCAAAGAGTTTGGAAAACTGGGTTGGTCAGAGTACTATACACAGGCCCTGGGTCCATAGAGAATAGGCCCTAAGAACCTAGTAACAACTGAGCAAACAACTGAGCTGCCTCAGCTAACAGCTCCCGAGTGTTAGCCAGAAGTGGCGGGGTTGGGAAATATTTACTTGAGCTAACTGGATGGAGCCCACTGCACACTCTGTTTGCATAAACCCAACAAGCTCACCTTCCTGGGAAAGGAAGTGAGTGTGGATCACTGGCTGAAAGAAAGACAGCAGGGAGTAGAGCAGCATGAAGAACAGAAGACCCTGCAAAGCATAGAGATGGGCACCCAGAATGGAGGGAGGGTAGGGAGGTGGGTAGGTTCATTCCAATTACCCATCAATCCATTTGTTTAGGAAACACTGATTGAATGTGTACTCTGTGCTAGGCATTGCTGCACTATAGTAACAAAAATATAGATTCTTTCCTCAAGTATTTCACAGTCTGGTGGGAGAGGCAGATACACATACAGCAGAAGCCTGTCAAGGTGAAGAAGGTAGAGGGGATGGTCACAGAGGGCTACCTGGAGAACAAGACACTAGAGCTGAATTTGGAAATGCAGGAATATGGAGAGTAGGAGTAAGGGTGGGGATAGGGGCTGGTGCCAGGGCTCATTCAAAACAGAATTAAGATACCTATCTATTCCTCTGTTCCTTCCTATCTTCAGACACATCCCTCATTTCAAAGAGGATTCTCATTACTTCTTACAAGCACACGGGTGGTACTTGAAAGTTCCTTAGGACCTGGGAAGAGGGGGCCTAGAAGCCTTTTGCGAAGTTGGAAGCCCAGATCCTGTTCCCTGAAAAGTCTGCCTGAGCAGAATGGGGCAGCCCACCCTAAGAATGCTGAAACTTGGCCAAATTCCCAATTTCTAGGCAAAGTCCCATATCCCAGGTCCTGTCACCTTTTTTTATGCCAGAAAAATGTCTGTCCCTCCCAGTCCCCCAAGCAGTGTCAGACTCTGGCGAGTGACCCACTAGCCAGGAACCTGCCGTCTGTGCTATTAGACTTAGTGAAAGGGGAAACACCAAATCCTCAGAAAGGAAGTTGGTTCTGATTTAGGTGGGAGAGGAAGAGAGAACTAGACTCATTGCCTTTGAGCAGCTGACTGCCTCCGCCTCCAGGCAGAGTGGTGTCAACCCTTTCTGGCCTGATGTCTCACCCTAACAACTTGATTGTTCCTCTTTTCCCAACCTAGAGCGAAGGACACAGAAGTACCCCACCACCGGCCCCTGCAGGAATCAACAATCACCCCTACTGACTGTATGTTAACCTTTCCAGGCCTCAGTTTACCAGGTATATAAGTGACCCACAAAACCCACTTCCAAATCCTCAGATAAGCCCATCTACAGGGATGGACTAAAATTTTTAAATGTCCTTGTTAGGAATAACATACTCTCTTTGAGAAGATTTCATCAGGGGGGAAAAGCAAATTTTTAAAAAGATTTTATTTATTTATTTTAGAGAGAGGGGAAGGGAAGGAGAAAGAGAGGGAGAAAAACATCAACATGTGGTTGCTTCTCACGAGCACCCAGCTGGGGACCCGGCCTGCAAGCCGGGCATGTGCCCTGAATGGGAATCGAACCAGGGACCCTTTGGTTTACAGGCCTGTGCTCAATCCACTGAGCCACACCAGCCAGGTCAGCAAATTAATATATGACTCACTTTAAGCAAACTGTATAGGTGATCTTTGCCTCTAAATGACCATAAAAGGCATTCTTTCTTCTTTGAAGAGATTCGTTCTAATATTCCTTTAAAAAGCAGGCTCTCACAGTAAAGAAAAATAAAATTTAACTTACGAAACTTTGGCTTATGTACAATATTTCTAAAACTGGAGCTGATGTGAAACAGGGTAGCTAGAATCAATATTGTTGCAATAGCAATAATAATTCATGTTGATTGAGCACTTACTATGTCTCAGATACTTTACATTCAAGATCTCATTTAATTCCCTACGAACACCATAAGGTTGATGCTATTATTTCTCTCCAGTTTACAGTGGCAGAAATGGAGGCTTGGACAGGGTGAGAGACAAAGTTACATAGCTCCTGCTGGTAGAGCTAAATTCATATCCAGGTCTATGGAATGCCAGAGCTGGACTTCTGACCACTACACTGTCATTTGCAAGCCTAAAACCAGGGACACCTTGCAGCAGCCCATACCAATGAAGACTGTGGAGAAAATGTTAGAAGATGCCAGCCCTGAGAAGTGGCTGCCAAGAAAGAAAAGCAAAACAGGATGTGAACCAAGGATGCTTGAGGTATGGGAGCCAAGGGGCTTTTAGTGATCACACAGGAGAGAGAGAGGGGCATCCTGACATTTGATCTGGACATAAGGAGCAGAGGTCTAGGGGGGTATGGGGGTGGGGAGGGTATCTGGAATTAGTAGAATAAGATGGATTTGGAAGCAACAGACCAGCAATGAATACAGTGCCTATTATCATATAGGCACTGAAAAAAGATAAATTGATTAAGTCTCAGCTCTGCCACTTAATTCAAGTCACTTTACCATTTTGAACCTTAGTTCCTTTATTTTTCAAATTAGGATAATAACACCCGCTTCATACAGTTGTTGTGAGAGGAAAGTCCTATTGGCTTAATGAAGTCCCTCAGAGGGACATGAAATGATAAGTGATCTGGTTCACAAAGTAGACACATAGAAACAGTTCCTGAGCCCTAAGAGTGACCTTCAAAGACACTCTTGGGTTTGACTTTCTTGAGACGGAAAAAGTTTATTTTCAGCAGCAGCTGTGATCCTGAGAGAAGTAGAATCTCCTGGTTATTAGAGCTGCCTTGACAGCCCACTGATTGGCGGGGGGGGGGGGGGGGGGGGGGGGGGAGAAAAAGAAAGCCAAGCTCCACCCCCTGCCCCGCAGGCATGCACACGGGAAAACACTCCTCTTCTCCTTGCACCCTTCTCACGCACAGGCCCAGGGAGGTGCTTCTCATGGGGCCAGGGGAACCCTCTGGGTGGGAACCCTCTTTCACCCCACCCTTTACCTGGCAACCTTCCCTAAGTCTACAGATACTATCTCTACCATCCCAGCTGGCAAGTCCCAGCTGTGAAAGGTCTGCAGGAATCAGTACAGGTGAGAGGGCTCTGGAAATGTGGAAAAGTACCTGGTACCTGTATAAATGTCAAATGAGGGTCTCCAAATAACTTTAGGTCACATCTCATTTGCAAGAGTGTGCTCTCTCTGAAAAGCAACTTGGTACAGTGCAGTCAGACAGGCCTGTTGTATATCTGGGCTCCACCTTGGGTAAGTTACTTCACCTCTCTGAGCTATATAGTTTCCCCAGCTATATAATGGGAATAATAATGCTTACCTCACCAGGCTGTCATAAGGATTAAGTAATATCAAATAAGACATAACTTTATGTAAAGTGCCTGGCACATCCCATCATCCTTGGTTTGAATCTTGGCTCTAAGCAAGTTCCTTGACCTTTCCCAGCCTCGGTTTTCTTTTCTATAAAATAGTGATTATAAAGCCCTCGCTTGAATAATGGCCTGCAAAGTTGTCAAAAGAGACTTTGCAGAGGTGATTAAGGTTAAGAACATTGAGATGGGGAGATTATTCTGAATTATCCAGGTGAGCTCCATCTAATCACATGAGTCATTAAAAGTGGAGTCTTTCTTTTCTGGCTGTCATTAGAAAGAGGTGACAACAGAAGGGTCATTAAGGTAGGCAAAGAAATGGACTCTCCGGAGCCTCCAGAGGGAAGGCAGCCCTGCTGACATTCATTTTGCCATAGGAGACCCATGTCCGACTTCCGACCTCCAGAACTATAAGGCAATAAATTTGTATTGTTAAATCATCAAAAATATAAACAAACAAACTCGGGGTTAGTGTAAAGTTCAAATGATGTGCTGCTTTTAAGGACTCAGCCCACCCAGTGCCTGTTAAAGTAGGGGTATTAATGCTTCTGTGATTGTCTGGGGCCAAACCCAGCTTCCCTTTCAAGACCCTTGCTCCGGGCCCTGCACAGGAAGGGGAAGAGCTGGCCCTGCGTTTAGTCTTACTAAAGGCAATTTCTGAAATCTCTGAAGAAAACCCACTTTTGGATTTCCACAGAATCAAGGGGAGGATACAGGCACTTTCCTCTCCTATTTGCATTCTCACTGCTCTCTACTCCATACCTGAACAGAGAGAAACATTTCATTTGCATTCCTTGTCTAGATGGATCCATGGCCTTGTGCAAATACTGGAGCCTGAATGAGTTAAGCCTCAGATCCAGTGCTCCAGAGGGATTCTGTGGTGCTATCTGGGGGTTTGTCTGGTAAACTAGGGTTTACTAGGGACAGGTCTCTGGAGAACCCACAGCTGTTTCTGTTCCTATCTCTTCTCACTGTCCTGTTCTCAGCAAGGCTCAGTCTACCCTGTACTGGGGCTATTGCCCTGTCCACAACAAGAAAGAGTTGACGTCTGAGCCTCAGGCCAAAGAAAGACAAATTCCACCTCTCCAAAAGCAAAGATACTTATCAGCTTCCCATCCAGGCTTGTGGGGGTGGGGATGCTTAGATTGACACATCACAGATCTCAGAAAACATTACCTTTCTAGTAGCATCTGCAGCCCATTTAAACTGGTGCAAGCACAGCTCAGCAGCCACACAGGGAGAGAAGAGGAAGAAAAAATTATGGGCTCTCATTCATCAGAAAATAATAGGAGCTAATGTTTATTGGTTGATTACTGTATATCAGAGACTATTCTAATTATATATCTTAACTATAATTAATCCTTACAACATGCCTTCCTAGAAGTAGACACGACATAGGCAGAATCCAATAAATACAATTATTATTATATTATCTTAACTACAGTGGGGAAATTACTTTTGAGAAGGGGGGTGATATTTAATCTCAGCAATTACCTCCTGCCTGAAAATTCTGTTGTGTCTACCTAGTTACTCACCAAGCTTATTTCCTGTGGAGCCGGCACTGGTTTACATACCCCTTGTTCTGCATTGTTAGGAACTTTTCAGACTTGTATCCCTCTTTGGATAGCAATTAAGTTCTCTGAGGGCAGAGGCTATGTGTGTCATTTCTGGGGTGCCCCTTTCCAGTGTTGGGGGAGCTCCATTTTCCACTACCTTGTATTCTATGTGGAACATCTTGCTCTTTGCCTCCTGGTAGAAGTGACCTATCTCCCTGGTGGGTCTAGGTCAGCTGCCCTTACTGGGGGTAATAGCAAGCCAGGAAATCATTTCTGAAATCTGTGGGGTGGTTACTCTGGTTGTCTTAATAATTAGGAGGCTCAATTTGCATTTACTGAGCAGAGGGCAGGCATTCTGGACATCCTGCAATGCAGAAGATTATATAAAATAAGAAATACTTGCTCATGTTCCACACAACTTTCATATGACTTTCCAATATGTCACTGGACATCTGTGTCAGTAAATAGCTTGCCTATAATCATATGAGCCTAAAACCCAATTCCATTTTTATGCAAGCACAAAGTATTGTTTTTACACTTTTAATATGCACTGACTTTTTTCAGGAATGCCATTTTCTGTGTACATTGAGGAAATATTACCTTTTATTTTGTTAGAGATTTACCAAGAGTTGTTTAGCATTTTGGAAAATTACAGCTTTTGAACTGCCAATATAGTATACTAGTCAGTCTGTATTTGTGTCTGTCTCATTTATATAGGTATAAGCATCCTAATATCTTGTTAAACCTTTGAGGGTGCCTAAGGACTTACTTGCTGAAATACATATTATTTCATTTTAAATTATTTTTCATTCTCTCTTATGCAAATTGAGTATATCACTGATTTTTGTTTTCTCTAAATATTTTTCTAGGATATTAAAGGGGCTTTATAGAACCCTTATTACAAGGGACATTGGATCTGATAAGGTTAAAAACCGTGTTTTTTTTTTAATTGTTCAATTACAGTTAGACTTTTTCCTGCATTGCTCTCCCTTGTCCCATAGGTTTAGAAGGAAGTGGGTGTGTGTGGGACTCCTTGACCCCTTCTGGGGCCTGCCTCGTTGGCTTAGGAGGGTACTTTAAAGTCTGTTCTCCACCCACTCTATCTGTGCCTGGTAGATTCATTTAATTCTAGAGTGAGGTCTTTGAAAGCCCATTATGGATTTAAATCAAAACCATATCCCCACTGCAGCTCTACCTGTCATCCTCCTGTACCTATTTTTCAACTGTGTATGGTGCTGTGGAGGGGAAAAAAAGGAGGGATAATATGTACCCACATTCTAAAACCCAGCCCTCCAGAGTAGGGTTGAGCAAAATGTGGTTTGCTAGCTCCTCATCCTTTTCTCTCTCTTAGCCTGCCTGACCCCTCAAAATCCTGCCTCTACCTGGAAGTATGGGTTCAGAAACTGTATCTGGAGCAAAGGAAAACAAGCCTCAGAGGATCCAGAGTCTCATGTCCTTAATTCTCATCTTTCAAGGTCTTTCACAGGGATGCCTCAGAGCCTCCCTCTGGATAACTAAACCCGCCATCTGGTTTTATTCAACCTGCCTGGCTTTCTTAGACTCACTGAACGAGCCCCATGGGCATTACCTTAGTACAGGGCCCCTCCCTGTCCTCCACAGTCTTTACTGTATTTTCTTCCCACTGAATGGGTGCTCCTGTGAGCAGAGACTGTGTTCTATGCACCTCCCCCCCCCCACCACCACACTGCCCGCTGACTCTTCACTAAGCAGCTAAGTACAGATTTGTGGAAATGAAGGGAAACGCAATTAGTTAATTTCTTCCCTTGCCCTCTCCTACTCAGCTGCTCTGGGGTGGTTCTCTGAGGCTTTTGCCGGGAGGGGGATGGAGGAGGGAGTTTACTATGCTATCACTGCCAGACCCTCACCAGCTAGCTTGAGAATCTGACCTGCCTACCCTATGTCACCTTGGAGAAGCCTCACCATCATTTTGAATCCTTAGAGAACTTTCCTTAGGCTGAATTTTGTTTATTTTAGAGATGTCCAATTAAGCCAAATAAATACTACAAATCAACATATGCCAGGAGCAGCCAGAGAACCACAATAGTTCACATTTTTAAAAAATGAAGAAAAATTACATCTGATTTACAGCTAAATACTATATGGGGGCACACTGGGGCAACTGCTCTGGACTCGCTAGCATGGGGTCTAGGGAGAGGCACAGGAGGTGAGATGTTGGTATATTGGTGCAGGTGAACTGAGAATGCTGCCAAGCCCAGGACTGAGAAAAACCATAGGACACTGATTCTCAAGTTTGGGGTAGGAACCTTAGGAATAAGGATACCTGCCAACTTGCTTCAGACTCTCTTCTGGCCTCAGAGACTTTCGGGCAGTCTTTGAGCAAGATGGCATCCAAAACATAGCTGGAAACATTGTTTTGATCATGGCCCTGGATGATGAGGAGTTCAGAAGTCACCAGGACAAAGCAGTGTGAGGCTCCCCAGGTGTGCACCTGTCCTTATGGACTGTCCGAGACACTTTAAGTCAATTCTACCTACCAATGTCCTTCTGAAGTGAGTTCTTTGCCCAGGAAATGAAAGTAGAGAAACTGTCTGACCAGGAGAGCCGGACCTTCGTTTCCTGAATTCACCAAAAGGGCACTCAGTCCTATCTCCCTTTCAGAGGAACCCTTCTTCTCTTCTAAGCTAAACCCTTCAGTGGGCCTGCCCTCCATGCATTTCTCTCTTTTCTGCATCTCTTATCTCTTTTCCAGGCCCACACCATCAAAGTCTCCTTTATCTCCAGAAGGCTTTTCTTCACACTGTCTCCATTTCAGGCCAACACCTCCATCTCTTTGTCACCCCATTCCTTGAAAGGGAAGTTCTTGTCTTCATCATTTCCTTAACCCCTATTTACCCCTCAGCTGCAGCAATCTGGCATCTGTTCTCACCTCAGACACTGGGATAAGGCAATCACTATTTCCTTTATTGTTTAACCATAGCCCATTTTCAGGCTTTGGTGTCTACAGAATCTCTGCATGCTCTGATGCTGTTGGCTACCCCTACCTTCATGAAAATCTCCCTTTTGTGAGTATGATTCTACTCCCATCCCTCTCACAATTCCCTCTTCATTTCATCTATAGGCACCCAGTCCTCAGCCTGTCCCTTATGTGTTCCTTCTCCTCTGGATCTGCCCTTGATCCTCATCACATTCTGCACATCTTCCCTCAGTGACCTCACTGCCTCCCATCACTTCAATTAATAACGTTCAATGGTGACTCCGAACTCTGCATTCTGACCTGTCTCCTGGATTTGAGATCCAAATTTCTCACCATGTATTGGGTGCCTATAGCCTGTTATCTGCCAATCCTCCTCCCTCAGTCATCTGGACAGATTTGTTCTACCTCTAGTCCTCTTGATTGCTGGTTGCAGTACCACTAATACTCAGCATCTCAAGCCAGGAATCTAAGAATCATGCTGGACCTTTCTCTGTCCTTTGTTGCCCATGTCTAACCTATTGCCAAAATCCTCTTGATCTTATACCAGAAATATCTTTCAAATCTGAGTCTCTCCAGGCCTACTGACATAGTAATAATAAGAGCAAATACTTATATAGTATATAGGATGGTGCGAGAGTAGGTTTACAGTTGTTTGTATGGAAAATAATAAAATAATTGATAAATAATAAGAATAAACTCCATTTAACCTACTCACAACTGTAAACCTACTTTTGCTGCACCATGTATGTGTTCTAGACACTTGTCTAAGAGGTGTACACACACATACTTACACTCACTCATTTGACCCTCGCAATAACCCTGTGAGAAAGGTATCATTATTGTCCCCATTTTATAGATGAGAACAAGGGGTACAAAAGTTGAAGAATTTGCCCAAGGTCACACAATTCAAGGCAAAACCAAGAATTCAAACCCAGGCAGCCTGGTTTTATGTTGGTGTGCTTATTATCTTTGCTATAATCTCTTTCCTTAGGATTGCCTACTTCTTCCTACTATAATAGCATTCTATCAGGCCACTCTTGCATCAGTCTTTCATTCATCCTCCTCACCCACACCCCCTTCCAATGCACTTCCATTAAATGAAACTAGTCATGCTTGAAAATGCCCACTATTTGAAAGTGTTCCCTACTGTCCACAGGATAAAATTCTTTGATGGGCATTCAAAGTTCTTCATAATCTGGGCTAACCCACAGTTCCAGCCTCATCTTCCACCATCTCATCTCATGCTGATCTCTCGTCTTCCCTGAAGCCGTGCCCTTTCACAATAGTGAGCCTTCAAGCACACCATCACCTATGCCTGACATATTCTTTCTGTCCCTCTCTGCCAGTCATATCCCCTACTTTTATGTTGTAATCCACTTCCGACATCTTCTCTTCAATGACATCCTCAGAGAGTATCCCAGAGCTCAGCACTCTTACATCTCTCACCGAATTCAGTGCACAGTATCACAACTTATCTTCTTACAAATGACACCATCTATCTAGAGCTTAGGAGTCGCTAGATATGCAGACAATGAATGGTTGGCCTCAGATCCAGCCTGCTGGGTCTTTCTGTCTCTGTCCCTAAATTTTAAATAATTCTTTTCACTGGATTACACAAGGGCATAAAGGCTGAAAAAAATTCTATATTCCATATTTCCCCTCACTTTCTACATCTCAAGGTGAAGAAATGGACACACTCTTCCTCATTTCTCTTTAAATAAAGAAAATGAAAGGAGAGTGGAAGTCAAATTAACCAGTAGAATATGATATGACAAAAATGATGGGACCATGATACACAGACTGCCAGGGCCTTAGACATTATCTCATACAAACTTATTCATTTTACTCTTGAGTAAACTGAGGTACAGAAAAATAAAGGCAGCAACTAGCAAGGAGCAGAAAGAGCATTGGCACCCGGGACTTTTGACTTCTGATTTGGCCTTATTCTATTGCCTCTCAACTTTTCTTATCTTTTTGGGAGACTGGTAGTGACCCTGCTTCTAGAGCCCCCAATTATCCCTACACAGGCTCAGACTGCTTTCTTGGGACCAGGAAATTAACAGGCTCACTTGAAACTGCCTGATGAGCCAACAGCCCTTGCTTATGCAACTTCGGGACTGCATTTTACCCCGTACTTGGCTGTAACTCCCACTTGTACCAGCTAGCTTGGGGCCTTCCAGTCGGAGCTTCACCAAGGGCAGTGGCTCATCTTTTGCTCTCCTATGTCTGCTAACACCTCTGTATTACACACAAAGGTTGTTCCTACACAACCACTCTTTTTTCTTCTCCCCACTCCCTCTACCTCCCATTTCCTCCCAGTTAGTCACGATGAGGTCACACTCATGCTCTGGCTCCCAGGCCTCTCCCTAAAGATGGTGTGTATGTACAAGGAGTGGGGAGTTGAGAGACTGTAGAGGAAGATTCATCAAGGGATCATGAGAAAAAATGAGCTTGGGAGTGAAAGAGATGTGGGTTCAATTCTTGACTCTGCCAACTGGCCAATTGTGAGACCTTCAGCAAATTACTTAATCTCTCAAATCTTTCACCAAAAAAGGTGGGCTGTCTGGGAAGCAGTTTCCTTGCCTATATAACTGGGGTAGTAACACTTGGTTTATGGTGAGAATTAATGAAATAAAGTGCCAAAAGCCTCCCACACAGAGCCTGGTGCTCAACAAAATGTTGGTTTTGTCAATGCAGTGGCCTGAGAAATCCTGGGTGCCTACCTGTAGGCCTGCAGATGAGCTAGCATGAATGAGAGCATGTGGGTGTCAGTATCTGATGGCATCTGAGGTATGAAGTGAGAAGGAGTGAGGAGAAACCTTAGGGAGGGTGTGGGTATATGTGGTTATGAACCAAGAAGAGCTCCAGTATCAGCGTGTAAATAAGTGTGACCTGGCTGAGACTTTCTTTCTCCAAAATTCCCCCTCTTTAAAGAAAATCTATGCCCATTCTTGTCAGTAACAAGAAATCAAAAAACCCTTCCCAGGGAAGGGAAGGAATGATCCACTCCACAAGTGAAGCAAACTCAAGAGAGGTTGTGTCCCAGTAGAAGCCAGGATACTTTCTCCAAGTTTGTGGGGAAACCATCCCCAAAAGATGTTCAAAGGGGCCATGACCTCTCTGTTGGCTGCCCCCAGCCTTGTCCTGAGTGTACAGGTTTCTCAAGCTTCAGAAAGATTACATAGGAAGCCAAACCCACTGTGCCTGTGAAGTGGGCACCTCTGGGCTGGGCTGGTGGGGCCATATTTGGTGTAGGATAGGCACCTCCCTGTATGTCTTATTCAAACACCTGTGGCTTGCATCCTCAGTCCTCAGGAAAGAAAGCACAAGGCACAGGACCCATCCCAGCCTGCTTAGGACACTCCTTCAGGACACAGAATCCTTGGGAATCCACCTCCATCTTCCTGCCCTTGAAGTAAGTCTGGCCCAACTATTCTTAGATAGGAATCTATCTCATATTGAAAGACCATGAGTAAGAAAGTGATTCTAACAGTCCCCCTCCCTTGGTAGCTGTTTCAGTGTTTAACAAACCAATTGGCTACAAGTACTTCCTCATAGCCAACCCAGATGACTCCTTAACTGAAGTGTATCTCTGTTTTAGTCTTGAGTGAAGAGGGAGAGTAGTTGGACTCCACTTGTTTGCAAACTTCCCCAATGAACAAAATTGCAGAGGGTGCCTCCATAAGAGGTTTTGGTTTAGGATTAAAGTTTATTCCTCTTTCTTACTGTGAAGGGTGTGTCCAGAGTTAACAACCCTTTAGAAAATGTTAGTAGTGACATCAAATTACTGTACAGATAAAGGACAAAAACATGTCTGAGTTTCACGTCTAGCTTCCCCCACCCCCCATCCAGACTTCCATCTAAACCTGGACTCAGAATTTCAGAGTGGGAAGGAACCCTAATGGTTATCCAATTCACCACCACATTGGGATTTCTTCCCTTCCCCATGGCTATTCCCCTCTCCAGTCTACTTTGCTCTGCCTGACAAACTTCTACTCACTGTTAAGAGCTAAATACAAATATTACCTCCCTCATGAAGCCTGCCCTGAGATCCCGGGAGTAATGAACTCTTCCCATTTCTGTTTGACACCATGCTTTTTACATACCTCTAGGTAGCATGAATAAGACAGTACTATAAGTATTCATTGAAGATGTAACGGGGTGCAGAGTGGGGTGGGAGTTCCCAAAAATGTTCCCCACAGCCCATGGTTGGGGGATGGGGAAAGGGATGATATAGCAGTTAAGATACTTTTCATAACAATAGCTAGTTGATAGCTGTGCTGCCACCCTGGGTAAAAGGTCTACATGACTTTCAGACTGTATAGCAACTTGTGCCACAGCTGCGGGACCTTATACAGCACCTGCATGAGAGGCAGGGAGGTGGAGGCTCCCTTGTCATGGAGTACTCTTGCCCTGACTAAAGGTAGCAGCTGAAAGAAGCCACCTTCTTTCATACAGGGGAACTGGCAAAAAATAGCTCATTGTAGAAGGGGCCAGATATGAGGTCACATAGGAAGGTCTGGGACAGCACTTAAAATTAGGGCAGGTAGAAAGAGAAGGAGCTGGTTCGCCATGAAAGCTGAGAGAGTAGGTAGCAACCATGAGGAAGGAGCCACGATGTAGGGGGATCTGGCCATAACATCTGAGAGAGGAAGCAGCAAGCAGTAGTAGGATTTATAGTCAGGATTCCACCATGAGGGCTGGTATATAAGGTAGAAGGCATGCTGACTGGCAGTCAGGATTTTGCCATGAGGGCTGAGGAAAGGGTATAAGGAGAGAGCTGATGGGGCTATATGGGGATCTGGCAAAGCTGATGGAGCTGTGCAGGAATCTGTTGAACTAAGCACAGATTAGTGGGAGACACCTGGAATGCTGAACTGTGGCTGGGAATGCTAAGACTGTAGACTTTTACTTCTTTGAAGGACGTACAGGGAAGCCACTTTCTTGGGATGTGTGCCTTCCTGTACTCCATCATAATCCAGTGTAACACAACACATGTTTTCCTGGACTAGTACATGGAGGCTGAGGACAATGTACCCCAGATCCTGAAGGAGAGACCTGCTGCTAGAAGATGGCGACTCTGAAACCCACAACTGCAGATTCCAGGTGGGATGAAGAACTGTGGGCACCACTGGTGTAAGAAGAGATAAGGATAGGGGGAACTTTTGGGCATGTTTTTGGCTTATAGCCTGGTGGGGAGCAAAGGAAGTGCTGGGCCTCGTGGGAGAACAGGGCTCTGAGCAGGACTGCTCCCAGCACCCCTGAGATTGGATTCCTGCAAATAAAAATCTATTTCCTTCAACACTAATTGTTGGGTCATGCATCAAGATGACACATAGATGGGTCCTGGTTTGCCTGGCTACAAAGACTCTTACTCCCACTCTCCCTTGCTCCCTCCCTCCCTCCCTTTCCTTCTCATTCTCCCTTTATGTCTATTCTCCCATACTTCATACTAGACTGTGAGTTACTCCAGGGCAGAAACCATGTCTTAATTTTCTTTGTATTTCCACATGTGACATAGTGCATGTTTCCCCCATCCCTGCCCCAAATTTATGAAATAAAATAATTCTTCAGCTGAGAAAATTCAGACCAAATATATTAAGTACCTTGACCAAGGTTATATAGCTGGTTAGAGGCAGAAACAGGACCAAAACCCAGGTTTCTGATTTTGTATCTAATTCTCACATCTTTGATTCACTCTATAGTCCTCCATTATTGCTCTTGGCTTGTCTCCACCTTAGACTTCCTCCTCTCAACAAACCCTAATACCTTCTGCTACTGACATCATACCCTGGTCCAGCCCTCTCCCCCATGCTTCCCATTAGCCTTTGACCCTAAGGGAAAAGTCCTTTCTTTCCTCTTTACTCTCTTTTCTACACGTCCACATCCATTCATTCTGCCACCCATCCAGCGCAGCCTTATCCCACCCAAAGCCCTCCCTGATTAATTCCAACCCACCCAACTTGATTTCCTTCAAAGGCACCAAGCTGTGCCTACATTGTCCCACTGAGCTGGGTCATTCTCTCCTTTTGGAGCTCTTTCTGTTCTGTTTCCTCTGTTTTGTCCACTATCTTCTTCCTGTAAATCAGGAGCTCTATGAGGAACCCAGGTACTCTATAATTTGTACCTCCATAAATTCCTCTACACATAGTCAGACCATGTAAACATACTTGTTCAAGAGGCAACTCAGGTTCAGCTTTGTCAGGAAAATAGCTGTTGTCTTAGATTCTGACCATATCTGGCATACAGTCAATTCTAAATTGGTGCTACATTTGTCAGTACTCTTTTGAGGGCAGTGAAAAGGAGACCCAGACATTGGATTGTGGGTTGAAGAGGGGATAGAGGTAAAAGCCCTTTAAAGGCCACTCCCAATCCTCAAAGGTATAAGTCTCTGAATAACACCCTCAAACTTCACTTAATCTTCTTCTTTTCTTCCATGCTTGACAGTACACATGACCCTCAAAATTTATAGAATAAAGGTTTTTTTCTGGAAGTCCTTACCTGCCTGTTGAAATCTAGGCTGTTTCGATCATTTCCTGGAAGAGATAAAAATAAAAATATTAGTTGCTAGCAGGATTAGAAGAGACTGAAGGTTAGAGGAAAACTAGGATGTTGAGAGAAGTTTGTCTTTATTTTGAAAAAGAATACCCACTTTACCTATGACCAGGCCCCTCCTGCTTATCCTGTTTCCTAAAAAGGTTTTGGAAAATTTTATCCAGAAAGGTAGCTAACCAGAGAAATGGTAGACTGACTTGCCCAATGTCACAAAAGTCAACTGGAATTAGAACTTGCCATACCAGATTGTGGGTTCTGTGGCACTCCCTCAGACAGTAGCGATTACAGATGTTTTCATGTGTAAGCAAGGAATGACCAGCCATGCATCCTAAAGGAACTTCATAAAGCAAGAAGTCCTCCCACATCCTAGCCCTCCAGGGATAATGACATCTAAGTCATGCCAGGTAGACAGGTGTCAGCCCTGTTTCTTCCTACCTCATAACTTTCATTTCTTGTCTTGGTCATCTTTTTCCTTTTACAATAAATTTTGGTTGAAAAAGTAAAGGTGTAGTTAATGAAGTAAACTTTTGGCACATGAAAAGTACATAGTAGCAGAAAAATTACTCTGCTGAAAGGCGACTGTAATTAATATTTTTGTATATTTTACAGTTGTTTTATGCTTTTTTTCCCTCATTGATAAACACTACTGTGCATTGATTATTACCATAGTTTTATTAGTGAGCATCACAAATATTTCTCCTACACTATTAAGGAGCATTAAAAATATTTCCCGATGCTAGCAAACATAATTTTTAATGGCTACCTAATATTCCACTCTATGTACATATATACCATGATTTACTTAAACTTATAACTATTGTTTGGGAAGTTATTTCCATTCTTTGCTGAGATAAAGTTTTCTATTCATTTAGCTTTCTAGGGCAGCAGTGGCTAACACTTCTTTAAGCCCCATGGATTGTTGGCTTTATAAAGCCAAGGAAAATAACTATTTATTCCCAGACAAGAAAAAGCTAAAGGACTTCACCACTACCAAATATTAATGGAATTTTTTTAGAAGAAAAATATGGTAAAAATGGCAGCATAGGTAAACATGGCTCGCCTCCTCACACAACCACATCAAAATTACAACCAAAATACAGAATGCCCAACACTCAGAACCAATAGAAATTGAGTTCGATGAAAGTCTGACAACTGCAGAATTAAAAAACCACATCCATCCAGACTGGTAGGAAGGGTGGAGACATGGAAAGGACTGGTCCCACATCTATGTGTGATGCATAAAAGTTTAGGAGGTGTATCTCAAGAGAGAGAAGACCAAGCTCCACACCAGGATCCTCAGCCCAGAATTTCAGTGCCAGGAAGATAAGTCCCCATAACTTCTGCCTGCAAAAAACAGTGGGGATTGTCAGTGGAAGAAACTTCTGGAGTCCCAAGCAGTTCCCCCTAAAGAACCCACATACAGACTTACTCAGACTTACTCAGTCTCACTCCCTCTGTACTCTAGCACCTGGGTAGCAATTTGAAAGGCACCACTGGCATAAAGGAGGGAACAGAAGTGTCTGGCATAAAGGTAGGAGTTGAGGGACAGCTTTCTCCCAGGCAGAAAGGTGGGCAGAAAAGGCCATTGTCTCTTTTCTGAGCCCTCCCCCAAAGAGCCACAGACCCAGCAGGCAGGTGCCATATCTGGGTCTCCATCAACCTGGCTAACACTGTTTGACCTGCTCTGGAGATCCCCTGGGACTCCATCCCACCCAACTTATAGGCCCATCCAAACTGTTAACCATGACTTTTCCATATGAATGGCTGGAATTGGCTCATGCTTCACAACTTCCACAATCCTTCAAACAAGTAACAGTCAGCCTAAGTAAGCCCCTAGCCCCTATACATTTTGCTAAGTGGCCCCAGGCCAGGTACTAGCAGTGGCCAGCCTAGATTCATAGCTTCACTTAACCTGGGCTTATTCAAGCCCAGCACAAGTAGCAGCCTTCTCAGATTGCTTTATAGCTCAGGCAGGGTGGCCCTGGGCAGAACACAGGTTGGGGCTTACTTGGGCCTGTACTACCTGGGCCACGTCCGTGGACAGAACAGACCATATTGCAGCACCACCACCCTTCCCCTGCACAGATGATCCTCCATGGAGAGCAGAGGTTGCTGGTCAGTAGGCACGACTAGTCCTTGCAACTGACTGGCCTGCACAAATCCTTCCCATTGACCTGGCAACAGCAATCAAGGCTCAACTACAAAGAGGAGGGTGTACTCAGATCACATGAAAGGCACACCTCGAGAATCCAGCTTGGGTGATAGGGGAGGCTATGCCACAAGACCCTATAGGACACCTACTACATTAGGCCACACCACCAAGACAGGGAAGCATAGTAACTCTACCTAATACATAGAAACAAACACAGGGAGACTGCCAAAGAGAGAAAAAAAACATGGCCCAAATGAAAGAACAGATAAAAACTCCAGAAAAAGAGCTAAATGAAAAGTAGATAAGCAATCTGTCAGATGCAGATTTCAAAACACTGGTTATAAGAATGTTCGAGGAACTTAGTAAGGATCTCAGCAGAATAATAATAAAAAAAAAGATCCAGGTAGAAATGAAGGAAAAGTAATTCAAAGTAAGAAAAATTTAGAGAGACACAATAGTAGAGTGGATGAAGCTGAGAATCAAATCAATGATTTGGAACATAAGAAAGCAAAAAACAACTGATCAGAACAACAAGGGAAACAAGAATCCAAAAAAATGAGGATGGTGTAAGCAGCCTCTGGGACAACTTCAAGCATTTCAACATTCACATCATAAAGGTGCCATAAGGAGAAGAAAAAGAGCAAGAAATTGGAAATCTGTTTGAAAAAAACAGTGAAAGACGATTTCCATAATTTGGTGAAGGAAATAGACATGCAAGTCCTGGAAGCACAGAGAGTCCCAAACAAGTTGGACCCAAAGAAGCCTGCTCCAAGACCCATCATAATTAAATTGCTAAATGTTAACAATAAAGAGAGGATCTTAAAAGCAGCAAGAGAAAAGCAGTTAGTTACCTACAAGGGAGTTCCCATAAGACTGTCAGCTGATTTCTCAAAAGAAACTTTGCAGGCTAGAAGGGATTGGCAAGAAATATTCAAAGTCATGAAATGCTGAAACATACAGCCAAGATTGCTCTATCCAGTAAAGCTCTCATTTAGAATGGGAGGGCAGATAAAGAGCTTCCAAAACAAGAAAAAAATAAAGGAGTTTATCTTTACCAATTAATTATTATATGAAATGTTAGAAACTTATTTAAGAAGAAGATCAAAATTATGAACAATAAAATGGCAATAAATACATATCTAACAACAATTGAGTCTAAAAAACAAACTAAGCAAAGAAGAACAGAGATAGAATCATGGATACAGAGAGAATTTCGATGGTTGCCAGATGGGAGGGGGTGTGTGGGAGAATGGATGAAGAGGTGAAGAGATTAAGAAGTACAAATAGGTAGTTATAGAATAGCTGTGGGGATGTAAAGTACACTATAGGAAATGGAGTAGCCAAAGAACTTACATGCATGACCCACGGACATGAACAATGGTGTGGGGATTGACTGAGGGAGTTGGGGTGCTGGGTAGAAGGGGGAAAAGGGAAAAATTGGGACAACTGTAACAGCATAATCAATACAACATAATTTAAAAGAAATAAAGAAAACAAAAAAATATGAATAATAAAATGGCAATAAGTACATACCTATCAATAATTACTTTAAATTTAAGTAAAATAAGTGTTCCAGTCAAAGGGTGGCTAAATAGACCAGTAAGCAAGGCCCATACACATGCCACCTACAAGAGACCCACTTCAGATTAAAAGTGGGTCTGACCACAGACTGAATGTAAAGAGATGGAAAAAATATTTTATATGAAAGCAGAAAAAATAGGGCAACAATACTTATATCAGACAAAATGGACTTTAAAACAAAGGCAATGAGAAAACACACAAAACACATTTTTATGGTAAAGCTATCAGCCCAACAAGAGGATATAAGCTTTGTAAACATTTATGCACCCACTGTTGGAGCACCTGAATATATAAAACAAATATTAATGGACATAAAGAGATGGATCCATAATATATTGTAATGGTAGAGGACTTAATACCCCACTGATGTCCATGGATAGGTCATTCAGACAGAAAATAGAAAAGAAAACAGTGGCTTTAAATAGCAAAATAGACCAGATGAATTTAATTAATGTTGTTTGAACATTTCATGTCAAAGTAGCAGAATATACATTCTTTTCAAGTGCACATGGAATATTTTCCAGAATGTACCACATCTTAGGTCACAAAACATGTCTCAACAATTTTAAGAAGTCTGAAATAAGATCAAGCATCTTTTCCAATCATGATATGCAATTAGAAGCCAATAACAAAAAGAAAACTGAAAAACGCACAAACACATGGAGGCCAAGTAACATGCTAGTAAACAATGAGTGGGTTACCAATAAGATCAAAGAAAAAACTGAAAGAGACCTTAAGACAAAGGAAAATGAAAAATGCAACAACCACAAATTTATGGGAGTCAGCCAGAGAAGTTCTAAGAGGAAACTCATAGCAATACATGCCAACCTCAAGAAGTAAGAAAAATTTCAAATAAACAGTCTAATCTTATACCTAAAAGAAGTAGAAAAAATAACAACAAACAAAGAAAAAGTGGGTGGAAGGAAAGAATAAAGATCAGAGCAAAAATAATGAAAACAGAGTCTAAAAACATACAAAAGATCAGTGAAAACAAGAGCTGGATCTTTGAAAAGATAAATAACATTAATAAACCCTTAACCAGACTCATTAAGAAAAAGAGAGAGAGATAGAGATCAAATAAATATAGCCAGAAATAAAAATTTCTGTGTTGTTGGACTAGTGACAACCAACACCACAGAAATACAAAAAATGAGATGAAAATTCTACAAACAATTATATGACAACTAATTGGACAATCAAGAAGGATGGATGAATTCCTAAAACCATACAATCTTCTGAATAAAGAAGACTGAATAAAGAAGACATAGAAAATCTGAACAGACTGATAACTAGAATATAACTAGCATAATCAAGAAAATATGAAATTGAATTTGTATTAAAAAAACTCCCAACAAATAAAAGTCATGGACCAGATGGCTTTACAAGTGAATTTTATCAAATAATTCAAAGAAGAATTAACACCTATCCTTTTCAAACTACTCCCAAAAATTGAAGAGGAGGGAAGGCTCCTAAGCTCATTTAATGAAGCCAGCATTATCCTGATTCTAAAGCCAGATGAAGGCACTACAAAACAAACAAACAAACAAACAAACAAAAAACCAAAACTCAATCATCCTGATGATCAGAGATGCAAAAAATCCTCAAAAATATTAGCAAACCAAATTCAGTAATACATTAAAAAGATTAGTGCTGGCTGGGCTGGTGTGGCTCAGTGGATTGAGCACCAGACTGCTAAACAAAGGGTCATTTGTTCGATTCCCAGTCAGGGCACAGGCCTGGGTTGCAGGTCAGCTCCCCAGTAGGGGCTGCATGAGAGGCAACCACACATTGATGTTTCTCTCCCTCTCTTCCTCCCTTCCCCTCTCTCTAAAAATAAATAATAAATAGAAAAGATTATATACCACAATCAAGTAGGATTTATTCCTGGGATGCAAGGTTTGTTTAATACTTGCAAATCAATGAATGCAATACACCACATACATATAATGAAGGAGAAAAACCACATGACCATATCAATATTTGAAGAAATAGCATTTGACAAAATTCATCATCCATTTATGATAAACACTCTCAGAAAAGTAGTAATAGAGGGAATGTACCTCAATATAATGAAGGCCATATGTGACAAACCCGCAGCTAACATCATATTCAATGATGAAAATCTAAAAGCATTTTTAGGAAGAAGACAAGATTGTCCACTTTCACCACTTTTATTCAGTATAGTAGTGGAAGTCCTAGACACAGCAATCAGACAAGAAAAATAAAAAGCATTCAAACTGATAAAGACAAAGTAACTTATTATTTGTAGGTGACATAATACTATACATAGAAAACCCTAAAGACTTCACCAAAAAACTACAAGAACTGACAATGAAATCAGTAACGTAGCAGGATACAAAATTAATATTCAGATAGCAGTTGCATTTTTATACACTAATGATGAACTATCAGAAAGAGAAATCAAGAAAACAATCCCCCTGTTTTTCTTCTTGGCTGCTTAAAGACTGGCCACTATCATGAACAGCACACTAACTATCCAGACCAGAAGCTCATGACCAATAGCTATGGCAGCAGAAACAAAGATCATTGACATCCTTTACACTGGGAAGCCAACAGTACTTAAGACAGAAATATGGGAAAGACTAGCCAAAATGTACAAGGCCATGGCAGGTGTCATCTTTGTATTTGAATTCAGAAAACACTTTGGTGGTGGCAAAACAACTGACTTTGGCACGATTTATAATTCTTTGAATTACACAAAGGAAAAATGAACCCAAACATAGATTTGTAAGCCATGGCCTGTATGAGATTAAGACCTCAAGAAAACACCAAAAAGTGTGCAAGAAAGGGATGAAGAAAGTTGGGGGGACTGCAAAGGTCCCTGGTGGTGTGCAAAAAGTGAGCTGGAGATTAGACAACAGAAGGAGTAAAGATTCTTCAGTGACTTTAGCTGTGGTGGTTATGCAGATTTTTCATGAGAAAACTGATAAACTAAAAACTTTTATGTGAAAAAGAAAACAATCCCATTTGCAATTGCATAAAAAAAAACCACCTAGAAATAAATTTAACCAAGAAGGTAAAAGACCTGTCCTGAGAAAATCATAAGACACTGAAGAAAGAAATTGAAGAAGACACAAATAAATGGAAGCATATACTCTGTTCATGGATAGGAAGAATTAATATTGTTAAAATGTCTATACCACCCAAAGCAATCTGCAGAGTCAATGCAATCACTATCAAAATACTAAACGCTTTTTTCAGAGAACTAGAACAAATAATCCTAAACTTTACATGGAACCCAAAAAGACCCTGCATAGTCAAAGCAATTTTGAGGAAGAAGAATGAGCTGGAGGAATCACACTACCTGATATCAAATAATACTACAAAGCTATAGTAATCAAAACAGTGTGGTACTGGAATACAAACAGACACATCCATCAATGGAACAGAGGAGAGACTCCAGAAATAAATCCACAGCAGTATAGTTAATAAATCTATGACAAAGGAGGTAAGAATACACAATGGGGTAAAGACACTCTCTTCAATAAATGGTGTCAGGAAAACTAGACAGACACATGCAAAAGAATAAAACTGGATCACTTTCCTATACTATACACAAGAATAAACCCAAAATGGATTACAGACTTAAATGTAAGACCTGAAACCATAAAACTCCTAGAAGAAAAATGTAGTCCATAAACTCTCTGATAGTGCTCTTAGTAATATTTTTTGGTATGTATTCTCAAGCAAGGGAAATTAAAAAAAAAAACTAAACAAATGAGACTATGTGAAACTAAACCATTTTGTACAGTGAAGGAAACTATCAACAAAACAAAAAGACAACCTACCAAATATGAAAAGATATTTGCCAATGAAACACCTGATAAGAAGTTAATATTCAAAATACATAAGGAACTCATACAACTTTACACCTGAAAGGCAAACAATCTGATTAAAAATGGGCAGAGGGCACTGAATAGACACTTTTCCAAAGAGGATATACAGATGGACAATACACATATAAAAAGATGCTCAACATCACTAATCTACAGGGAAAACGCAAGTTCAAATCACAGCAAGATATCACCTCACAGATGTCAGAATAGCAACCATCAGTAAATCAACAAATAACAAGAGAACAAGTGTTGTTGAAGATGTGGAGAAAAGGGAACTCTTATGCACTGTTAGTGGGATTGAAAACTGGGACAGCCACTATAAATAAAAACAGTATGGAATTTCCTCAAATATTTAAGAATAGAGCCACTGTATAACCCACAAATTTCACTCCTGGGTATTTATCAAAGAAATCCAAAACACTAATTCCAAAAGACATATGAACCCCTATGTTTATTGCAGCATTATTTACAATAGCCAAGATATGGAAGCAACCTAAGTGTCCGTTCCTAGATGTATGGATAAAAAAGATGTGGTACATATAGACTATGGAGTATTACTCAGCCAAAAAAGATGAAATTTTGCCATGTGCATCAACATGAATGGATCTAGAGGGTATCATGCTAAGTGAAATAGATCACACAGAAAAAAAAATACACTATGATTTCACTTATATGTGGAATCTAAAAAACAAACAAACAAAACAAAAACAAACATAAATACAGAGAGCAAAATGATGATTGCTAAAGGAAAAGGGGGTTGAGGGACTGGGTGAAAAGGGTGAAGGGATTGAGAAGTACAAATTGGCAGTTATAAAACAGTCATGGGGATCTAAAGGACAGTACAGGGAATATAATCAATAATATTGCCAAAACTATGTATCGTGTCAGAGGAATATTAGACTTATCAAGGTGGTCATGTTATAAGTTATATAAATGTCAATTCACTATACTGTACACCTGAAACTAATATAATATTGTATGTCAACTGTAATTGAAAATTTTTTAAATAAAAAGGAGAAGAAAATGAGTACTATATACCGTATACTCAGAGCCTAGTACTCTGCTTAGCACATAACAGGAGCTCAAAATATATTGATTGAATTAATGAATAAATGAACAAGCGAATTAATTCAGGACTCGCAATCAGAAAATTCTTCCTTTTTTAACTGAATCATCAACAGTTTTGAAATAAAGTTCAAATTTCTTTGCATAACATATAATTAACTCACCAGGGATGACTGTCCCTGGTTTGTCTTCTGCCATTCACGGTCCCTCTCCCTTTCTCCCAGGTGCCCTGCACTGCAGCCAACACAATATGCATTCATGTCCAAATACCCCGCAGCTCTCACATTTCCATGCCTTCATGCACTGTCCCCTTTCACCAAGTTAGTCCCCATCTCCTGTGGAATCCAGTAGCCCTCTCTACCAGCCACATGGTACTTATCTTGTAACTCCTTATTTGTCTTCATACTTCTTTCTCTCACTAGTCTATGAATTCCTTGAAAACTGGGAAAATGATATTCATGTTTATATCATCAATGGCTACCACAGTTTCAAACACAGATCAGAAGCTCAAGAAACGCCTGTATCCCTGGTCAGTGTGGCTCAGTTCGTTGAAGCATCTTCCTGTAACCAAAAGGTTGCAGGTTTGACCCCCAGTCCAGGTGTATATGATCCTGGGTCCAGAGGGATCCAGAGGCAGCCAATCAATGTTTCTTTCTCACACTGATGTTTCTCCCTCTCCCTTCCTCTCTCCCTTCTCTCTCTAAAAGCAATAAAAACATGTCCTTGGGTGAGGATTAAAAAAAAAGAAGAAGAAATGCCTATAGATGAAAAATCCCACCTATATGACTCCCTGCCTTCTCTGAAGTTATATAATGTTTTCCCTTACTATAGACCAAATTATCATTACTCAGTTAAAGGTTATTTTGTGTTATACACACACATATACACACACACACACACAAACACAAAATGCTTGTAGATGAATGGTCTTTAAGACAATCTTCTAGAGTTTTAACTTAAGCCCCTTTCCCTCTGTTGTTCTAAACAATGGCAAAGCGTGGCTTTTCCTGTATGGTTTTGCAACATTTCTGAGAGCAACTGGGCCTGCAGGATGAGAGCAGAGGATCTATGGGGTCCCAAGAAAGAGGAATATGGCAAGATCAAGTGATCTCCGACTAGCAGCCTGCTTTAGAGATCAACTAAGAGGATATATAAAATCTGTGAGGGAAGCTAGAGCTGGGAAGGGCCCACAGACTACAAATAGTTGCCTTTGAAAGGGTAGACTTAAAGGTAAAATTTCTTTATCTTTAAAAAAATCTTTTCATGACATTTTAAAGGTGGCCTAATAAGGGGTAATTTTAAAATTTGACCAAAAAACCCCAAATGTATTCATTCCACAAGTATATATTGAGCATACTCTATATGCCAGACACTGTTCTTGTCTCTGGGAATATAATATTGAACAAGACAGATGGACATTCCTGACCTTATGGAGCTTACTTTCTAGTTGAGGAGACATAAAAGGAATAAGAAAAAAATATATAACATAATTTCATTTAGAAGTAATTAGTGGGGGAACAAATAATACATTGCCTGGAAAAGAGTGTGAGAGGGATTGTTGGTAAGTAGGGTGGTCTAGGGAGGCCACTCAGGGGAGGTGGCATTTTCACTGAATGAAGTGAGGACCCAACCATTTGAGGGCCTCGAGAAGATTATTCCAGAAGAGGGATTGGGACCTTAAGCAAGAACAGGCTTGTATACTGAGGAACAGTAATGAAGCAAGTATGGACAAAGAGAAGTGGATGGGGGGTAGGTAACTAGGGACAAGATGACTTGCTTGGATCTGACAGATGGGTCATGGCAAAGATTTCAGCTTTTATGCCAAGGATGATGGGAAGTGATGGACTGTTTTGAGCAGAGGAGTAACATGATCAGACTTAAGCGTTTAACCCTGCAGTGATCCACTGTAGGGAGTAAAAGAGTAGTAAGGAGACCAACTGGGAGGCTGTTGCAGTGGCTCAGCTGAGAGATGGATGGTGAGCTGGACTGGATGTAAGGGTAGCAGAGAAGGTAGTAAGAAGGGCCTAGATTTAGAATATGTTTTGAATTGATAAGCTGAGTAGCTGATGATAGGAGGTGGGGTTCAAGGGAAGGAGAAGAATCAAGATTGATTCCCAGGGGTTTGGCTTTCTTGAAGAAATGAGTGGTGGTGCCATTACCTGAGATGGGGTGACTCGAGGAGGAGTAGGCTGGTAGTAGAAAATTGAAAGCTACATTTTTGACCAAGTTAAGCTTGAGATGCCAATTAGATATCCCAGTGGAGGTGGGGAAATGAGTTTGGATATATATATCAGCTTATGAGTTTGGAAATGAGTTTGGATATATATATCAGCTTATGTTTAGCCAGAGGACTCAGTGAGGTTACAAAGGAACCGAATCCACATGAAGAAGTGAAACTTGCTTCATTTTACTCCTATTCTCATAGAAGTAAAAATGGTTAAGGTTGGGATGATGATAAGGAGCCAGCAAAGGAGACTGAGGAGGAATGGGCATCAAAGTAGGAGGAAGATCAGGCAGATATGGTGTCTGGAAGGCAAGAAGAGAAGATGCGTGTGGAAGGAGCTAATAGCAAACATGTGAACAAAACCTAGATGGTGAAAGAAACACCGCGGGGCCAAAACAGTTTGACTTGGAGGGGTCACCATGTTTATGGACAATTTAAAAAGGACTTTGCTTTTGATTTCTGTGAATGCCACTTTCATGTTGTTTGTGAGATCCACAAAATAAAAAGTGAGCAAGCAGAATTCAGACATTAATTTTAAAACTCCAGCCCACAAAATTAGTCATGTCTCTTGCTTAGAAATTTTTCTTTGGCCTTTCTCAAGAGGCCTCTCTTATTGTGAGGATGCACATGCTACATTTAGAGCCTGTTTCCTATTCTCATAAAATTCATTATTACCTGCATTGGTATCTCTGCCTAATTTTCCTGGAATCCTGGTTTAACTAAATGGTTGGACTGGAGGTTCCTGGGCCAGCAAGGATCTCTCAAGAGACTGACCCCACAACACTCCAGGAAACTGGAGAGTGACACATAGTTCAGCACTGGGCATTTAGTAGGGGTTCAGTTCCACAGAGTGATTCCCATTCTGATTCTGATTCCACTGCTAAGCAGGTAAGAGTGTTCTCAGGAAACATGACTTTTCTCATGGCCCACAACCTGTGAGAAGGAGTTCAGAGTATTTGGGGGTTTAGGCCAAGCCTCGATGATATAGTCTAAAGGAGGCACTAGTTAATATATGATAACACAGTTGATTCTCTCTCCCAATCTGGCTGAAGGGAACCACCTCAGCCCACATTTTACTGCTGAGCTTGTTCCTGCTTTTTTCCCATGGTCCACTGGACTCATTCCACCTGGCATCTCTCCCCACCCAGTCTACAAGAAAGGCCTGGGAGATGGTGCCTGGAAACTCTGTGCGAAGATCTAACTCACTGGGTTTCTGCTGCTGCCCTAATGCTTAGATTGAGAGGTGGCTGGCAAGTCCTTCCCAGACTCAATTTATTCATCTTTCAGTGAGGAGTATGGTCCTCTTACCCAGAGATAGGAAGGGATGCAATTATATCATGTGAAATACTGGTGCACGAACACCAGAAACTTTAAGATGTTACACGGAGGAACAGTAGAATGTACTTGTAAAGAATTCCAGACCTGAAGTCAAAGGACTGGGGTTCAAGCCTTGGCTCCACTACTCCCAAGCTGTGTAGTCAAGGCATGAAGTTCTGGAGACTCGGGTTTATCGATGGCAAAATAAGGTCACAATTCCAAATCCAACCACTTCCCAGAAATGTGGTGAAGCTCAAGTGAGATAAAGCTGGTGACCATGCTTCGTAAGCTGGGAAGCATTATCCAGCTGTGGACCTGGGCTCCAGACATCCTGGGCTACTTCTCAAGTAGGTTGAGCCTGGTCCCATGTTAGGGACTTTGCACATTTTGTTTCCTCTGACTGGAATTCCCTTTTCGCCTTAGAAAATACGCAATCATCCTCCAAAACCAACTCGAATGTCATGTCCTCCATGAAACTTATCCAAAGGAAAACAAGAGATTTCCTCCCTGTGTTTCCACATTTCTTATTTATATCCCTTATAGCACATATCACATTTTTTAGAGTGTGTCTGTTTCCCCTATGAAAGTGTGAGTTCCTATAGACCTTATTATATCTTATTATATATGGGTATCTTGAGTGACTAAACGTGTCCAACACATAGTAGGTGCTCAATGACTATGTATTTGATCCAAGTTACCAAGAAACTACTATAAAAACAAATCTTCTACTGAGATCTAAGAAATTGCAGGTGCCATCGTTTGCAGAAACCTGAACACATTTTATTTCCAAGCCCTGGTCCCCTCTTTGGAAAGCAGTGACTGCCTGCAGAAAAAACAAAGCGAGACACAATCATGTATAGGTCAGGAACATTATTTTTAGAATTGGAAAAACACTAAAGTCCAACCTCAGAGAAGGAGCACCTTGCCAAGGTGACACAGTTTCAGAGAACATGAATCAGGACCAAAACTCATATTTCTCAACTCCTATACTTACACAATTTTCCCAATAAACGCACTGCATTCAGTGTCCAACACAGAAAGACCGAGTATTAGATTTTAATCAACAGCTCAGGCAAATAAACAGGATAGATGATGCTTGAATCTGGGAGTCATTCAAAGCAGAGAGTAAGATTAATACAGAAAACTGGATAATGGAATTAGGATTAGAAAATATTTTGGTAGATTCTAATCAGAGTACCAAACCAACAAGATAAAATATAATAGGAATTAATGCATTTAGGTTAAAATATCAACTGTACAAATAAAAGATAGGAGAAGGTAAAATATATGCTTAGAAATTGTTAAGGTAGCAAATCTTATGTTTAAATTTTAGGTTTTGCTTAAATTTTATTTTATGCGTTTTTTGCTCTCAATAAAAATTATAAAGAAAAAAGTAAACCAAAGATTTTTATTTTAATTAAGGAATTCTGTTTTGCAAATACCCTAACCCCAAAATTGACTTTTGTAATTTATATTGGGTAATAAACTAAAGTAGTCAAATTATACAAAGGTATGCCCTATCTTTAAGACTATCTTCTAAATATGATCCAGTAACCCTACTTCTGGGCATATATCCAAAGAAAATGAAAATAGGGTGTGAAAGAGATATCTGCACTTCCATGCTCATTGCAGCATTATTCACAATAGCCAAAATATGGACACAACCTATGTGTCCATCATCAGATGACTGTATAGAGAATATATGGTATACTATATATACAATAAAATAATATTCAGCTACGAGAAAGAAGGGAATCTTGCTATGTGCAACAACATAGATAGACCTTGAGGATGTTATGCTAAGTGAAATAAGCCACACACAAAAAAGACAATATTGTCAGCATGTACAGTGTCACGTATATGTGGAATAAAAAAAAAAAAAGTCAAACCCATAGAAACAGAGAGTAGAAAAGTGGTTGCCAGGAGCTGAGAGTAGGGACATAGGGAGAGGTTGGTCAGAAGGTACAAATTTCCACTACAAGATGAATAAGTTCTGAGGATTTCATGTAAACATGGTGATTATAGTTGACAACGCTGTATTGTACAATTGAAGTCTAAGAGAGTAGAAGTTAAATGTTCTCATACACACATAAATAAATGTGAGGTGATGGATGAGATAACTAACTAGATGGGGGAATCCTTTCACAATGTATACATATGTCAAATCACCATGAGGTACATACCTTATGATTTCCTTTGTCATTACACCTCAATAAAGCTGGGGAAAAAGCCTATATGCTACAATGTGAAGCCCAATAAAAAGTTTCTTCACCATTACCAGTAACTAACCTCAAACTGGCATTAACAATAAAAATAATCACAGCTGATACATATAGTGATTAAAAATTCAAGGGTACATAGTTTAAGATACTTGACCATTAAAATATCTATATACTGTATTTTATATTTTTAAAGAGGCTAAATCTTCAAAAGAAATCTAATATAGTCCTACTCCCAAAGAAAAAAAATATTAAAAATTGATTCCCATTTCTGTTTATTGGTATTGTTTGGAAATAAACAGTCTGTATTTCCTTGGGGATAAAAGAAGATAGGGGAGTTGTCATTAGAGTATCTGATGGGACCCCAAAACCCCAAAACAACAAAAAAAGAGTTCTTGTTGACTGAAGCTCAGTACTGGCCCAAAACGTGCTGCACATGCGTGCTTAAAAAGCTAATGCTGTCCTATGCATTAGCAGACATGCAGATCATTATGTTACCAGACATGGGTCTGGCCTGAGTAGGTCTGCCTAGGGCCAGCTGCAGTGTGTGGGTTCTCGACTTCAGGTAGGAAAGATTTCACAACATAAGTCCAGATGACTATGAAAATTTGTTTATTAAAGCTGAGGACAGAGAAACAAGGAAGGGTTTAGCACAGAGGAAACAACAGGAGAGCCTAGGTTGGGCTGCCTTAGCTCACTGTGAAGCTGGAGAGAAGGAGGTTTTGGGGACAGGTTCAGGAGATCAACCCAGGGCAAGCTGCCCACTGCCCATTGCCTTAGAGTTTAGGAGACGTGTGCCTGTGAAGAAAGAAGTGGGGGAAGAAGAAGGGAATAGCTCAGGCTGCTCCCCACATGGAGAGAGCATGAACTGGGTTTTTGTCTTGAGGCTTTTATGTCTTTCTTAACAGGCAGGCAGGAATCTTAGGGGAGAGAGGTCTCCAGGGAGAGTTTCAGCAGAATATTCATCAGTTTTCCAGTTGTGCCCTTTCAGGGTCATGGTTTCCACTGATTGATCAGTGTCAGGTGGAGGGGGGTGGTCTCTAGTCATTGTAGTGGGTCCTGGCTTGCCCACCTGATTTTGCTGACTTTCTGGGCCTGGAGCTGAAATACAACAGAGGCCTAGATGTTATGTCTAGGGAGGTGGCATTGTGTTTCTGGCTGTAATTTGCTTGGCCAGTTTGTTCAGCTATCTGTCTGAGTTTTCCTATTCCACTTGCTAAGGAATTTTCCTAGCTTCTTACTATCCTGTCTCAATTACAGATCTTTGCCTACAAGCATCATGCCCAGGTCACGGCACCATTTTAAAAAGGGCTCCTAATGAACTGGACAAAGAATGTGAGAAAAAGATGGTAAAGAACCCAGGCATCATACCAGTTGAAGAGAGGATATTTAGCCTCCCTAGAGAAGGGAACGTTTGCCTTCAGATAAAACCTTCTTCATAGGATTGCCATGAGAATTAAGATTCTTTTTTTTTTTTAAAGTGTGATAATCTTATTGTACTTAAAGACGGAAAATGTCCTTATGTTTTAGAGATGCATACTGCCATATTTAGCATTGAAATGTTATAATGTCCTTAATTTATAAGAAAATTTTCCAGCAACAAGAATAACAGAAATTTGATTGTTGTTAAGAGTAAGCAATGAGTATATGGGGTCTCACTGTATTTGTCTCTCCTTTTTTAAAAAAGATTTTATTTATCTATTTTTAGAGAGAGGGGAAGAGAGGGAGAAAGAGAGGGAGAGACACATCAATGTGCAGTTGCTTCTTACATTCCCCCCACCGAGGACCTGGCCCACAACCCAGGCATGTGCCCTGACTAGGAATCAAACCAGGGACCCTTTGGTTCTCAGGCCGGCACTCAATCCACTGAGCCACATCAGCCAGGGCTGTCTCTGCTTTTGTGTATATTTGAAAATGTCTACAATAGAAAGTTAAAAATAAAATATTTTTTAAAAAATGGATGGAGCAAATATGGTAAAAATGTTAACGATTATTAAATTATTAGTTAAACTTATTTTCTCTCCTTTCTGTATGTATGTAGGTTTTTAAAATAGAAGTTTTAAAAAACAATTCAATAAGGAAACATTTGAAGTCAGTTGGCACAATGCCTGGTACATAGTAAGGGCTTAAATAAATGTCAGTGGACTTTTCCTTTCTCCCCAAATATTGGCATGGAAGTGAAGCAGGCTTAGCCTGTAGCTCCAAAAGGTTGAATAAGAGCCAATAGTAGAAGCTTCTGGGAAGCAAGTTTCATCTTATTTTAAGGAAGAATTTTTTAACAAGTGGAACTACCCAGCAATGAAACCTGCAATTTCACATTGACAGAGTGTCCACTGCTAGGAATATTTGAGCAAAGGCTGCTTATTTCAAGGATGTTACAGAAGTGATTTTTTAATTGGGGCAATTTGATATCATCAAGAGGGGGCTCTTGCGTGATCTCTGAAATTCTTTCCATCTCTGAAATCTTAGGGTTCAATGCAAATGACTGAAATATCTAGGACTTTTTCTTCCTCTTCTAGAAGTTGGTCACTTTCTATGCATAAAGAGTCAAAGGAAGGACCAAAGAACTCTTCTTATCATTTTCCTCTGTCCTGTCTGTTCTTCACACAAATAAAAAATAAGGACACAGAGAGGAAAGGTAGGGGAGAAAGGGATCACAAAGGAAGCTTCAGAATCCCCAATTTGAAGGTCTTGGCGGGGCTAAAAGGTGATATTTGTACCAAGCTGGAAGGGCCACCAGTTGGGGTCTCTCCAGGCCTTTTTGATTCTCATGGTCCCCTGGGAATCTCTGGGCCATGAGATCCTAGCACGAAAGCAGGAAGAGAGGCAGCACATTAAAACCCTGGCTCATGGGGCTAGGAGGGGCCTCAGAAGATCATCAGGGTAAGTTCTCTGCCTTTGATAAGATGATGTGTTATTATTCATCTCATTTTATAGGTGAAGAAACTGAGTCTCAACAAGGTTAAGTGATATGCACAAACTGACAGAGCTTTTAAAGTACAGGTATGTATTGGAAATGATCGTCAAGGAGAAACAAAAGCAATGTCTCCAATCCCAATGTGGTATATTCTTCCCACTCTAGCATGAACCCATTATTAGCATCTGAGGACTCCATCAGAAACCCAATTGAGCTCCCCCAACTCCTACGTCTCCCTGGTCCCACACAGTACACAGACCTGTTCATCTATGCTGAAAGCTTTCCACAAAGTGAGAAGCTAGGGCTGCAGGTAGAGGGAGTCAGGTTAAATATGAACATCACATACTCACCCATAGAAAATGATAATAAGTGATCAAAAGGGGGGAAAAGTCACCCTGAATTAGTGGGGAGCCCAGGATTCTAGGCAGAGTCTCCTTAGGCCAGCATGGCCATAATATCCAGCAGAGTCCTGATGAAAAAGATCAAGGATAGGTCCCTGAGAAGTACTGGGAGTCAAGAGCAACTTCAACTTCTGCCTCTCTTCTCATGACATCTGGTGGGCACCAGGTCAGCAGTGTTGAGCTGCCTTGTCCAGTACCCCTGTCAAAAAGTAGATGGTGGGAGTCCTCCTGGCGCCAGCCTTCTGCCTTTCCCCCTCTAAGACTGCAGCCTTCAAGGCCCCACTGATTTGCATAGCTTTGGCAGCACTAGAGTGTGAGTTTGCCTGGGGAGTTATTCTCTGAGTGAGGGAGGTGGCAGCACAAGAATGAAGAACTGTTCCAGCAGGATTTTTCACTTCTGCCTGGTAAACAATGCAGAGAGCATTCGGCATTGAGGCTAAACCTCTCCCATTTCTGGACTGCTTCTCTTCTCACAAGCTCCGTTCCCAGTATAACCCAGTAAGACTTCCAGTGATACTTTCCCAGTAAGACTTCCAGTGATACTTTATAGCCACTTGGCAACTTTCTGGCACTTCCTTGGCCAGCCACCAGAGCAAACCAAAGGACTGCCCAGTGTGGTCATTTAAACCAGTCCAAAGAGATTTTTCCAGGACCCTCAACACACCATGCCTACCTATTTTATACTTGAGATTCCTCCTAGGAGCTGGGAAATATTACCTAATGATCAGAGGTTTATATAGACACTGCACAGTAAACTGATCTTGAGGGTTACTTCAGAAGCTGTTTCACACTGGACTTTGGACAAGTGGCTTAGTCTCAGTAGCTTTCAATTTCCATTAATTATTAAAACAAAAAAGTTTCTGTCTGCATTCCTGCCATCTCCTATGCAGGGGTGAGAAACCCTTGAGGAACCCGAGGACAACCCTGAAACCAACTGAAGAACAGGACACAAAAGGACCTGGGATAGAGTGTGGGAGAGCACTGAGAGAGCTGGGAGATCTGAGTTTCAGTTCTCCACTAGCTGAGTGTCCTTGGTCAAGTCACTTTACTTCTAGGGGTATAGATAACAATAGCAAAAATGGAGCGTGCATGCAAGCCATGCCCAGGGAAGATATCACTAATGGATTCCTGTACCCTTTTCCTTTTCCAAAACTCAGTGCTCAGTGAACCAGTGATGATCAGGATTAGTTCTCCTGAAGAAACCCATTTACTCCTCTCCCAGGACAAGATGACCTCTCAGGTTCCCTCTACCTCTGAAAGTCTATGGATTTAGAAATTTTCATGATTTAAAGCAAAGTAAACATGACTGACCTCAGGGCTTCCTTGAGATATGGCCTATGTGAGCATCCTGATGACTTTTCCACATGTACGGTTATGAGATGGAACCCCTAGGCCTTGCTCTTCAGTATGTTTCCACAGATATCAGAGGCCTGGGGCCATGCCATGGGGGACAGAGGGCTCCTGGCTTCCATCTGCAATTTGTCACGTCAATCTTTAATAAATGAAAGAGTCCTCACCAAGGTCTTCGAGTTTTTTGAGGAAATACAATCCCCATTTCTTCTCAGTCTGAGCTACAGATGGGCCTTTCAGGGCTCCCCTGTATTGCTCCCTTATCTCTTGCTGGATTCACACTGATGCTGTGGTCATCACTACAACTGCCCAGGATGCTTTCCTGTGGTCAGGGGTAACTTGAAGAAGCATCCTGGGCAGTCATGCCAGGTCCCAGGAAAAGAGGTCAGCGAGTCAGGCCACTGCAGCAACATACGGGGCCAGAGGAGCCAGGTTTCCCACCAAGGTCTCAACTCATAGTACCCTGACCCTGGAAAAACAACAAAAATCCACCTTTAAAGGAAGAGCTTTGTTAAATAAACCCAGGGTTGTGGTTGCACCCAATATGCATATCTCAGAGAAGCACCTCAGCTGCTATTTTTCTTTCAGAACATTTTTGTGTTTGAGGGAACCGCAGAGATTCCTGGCATTGCACATACCATTTATAGGTGAGGAAACAGTTCCACAGAGAAATGGGGCACTAAAGATCATGCCGGCAACAAATATAAAAGCAGGAACAAGTCTCCAGAGCTCCATGTCTAGACTTGACTCTTTCCATAACATCCCACAGGGTCCTTTCACTAGTCAACTTCAGACTAGCACACTCTCCCCACCTCACCCAGACTTGAGAGGGGAAGACGTTCAAATTGGTTCAAGGCCAGTAAGAGACCAAGGGCTTGTGTCCTCACTTTCTTCCCAGAGTGGAGTGAAGCAAGGTGAGAAGGGGTGGGAAAGAAGGTCAGGGGAGCTACTAGAGGAGGCATGTGGTCAGGCTCTGGTTCTCGTGCAGGCATACAGATGTCCTCTGTGCAGCTCAGAGGGGCATGTGTGTAGTAAGAGAGCTTAGATGGGAGAAGTTATCACACATTTGTAGAACAACTCACATTTCCAAAAGCTTCCAAGATATATCCTCCTTTTATTTATTCTTCACAGCTCATTTATGAATAAGGAAATTGAGGCAGGGTCATAGCAACAGAGCTAGAGGGAAGGAACTAAAATCTTAATGACCTGGCTCCTGGGACAATGTGCCTGCCACCATACATGGGTCATGAAGACATGTACAGGGTTTCTTCCTTTGCTTTTCAGTTCACTTTTATATCCTCAGAGCACTTTTTATAATCCTTACCCCACCTGTGAGGGCTACAGGGCTGGAATGACAGAACTCCTATTTTGCCAGAGATGTCACACAGCCATCTTCTGAGTCTAGACACCATGTCCCTTCCCTCAAGTGGTACAATGCTGCAAGGGTCACATCTTCCCCTCCTCCCTGGGACCTGTGTTCCTGAGGTATGAGGAGCCACTCCTGAGGGAATGGTGGTGGGAAAAGCTTTGTCCAACAACACAACAAAACAAAACAAAACAAAAGATGGAGGGCTTGCCTCTAGTGTGGGGAAAGGACTCCTAAAGAAACATTGGTTTCAAGCCCTCGCCTTGGGAAAATCATTCCCTTTTTCTGACCCCAGTCTCTTTCCCCATAAAATAGGAGAGTAGGACTAGATCAGAGAATTTTAAAACATTTGGCAGCAAAATGCTGTTTTCAAATAATAAGAACTAATTAATAGCTGACATTTATTGAGTATTTACTATGCACCAAGCTCTGTAGTAAACATTTTATACATATGACAGCATTTAATCCTCACAACAACCTTATGAGTAGGTGCTCTTATTAGTCCCATTATACAGATGAGGAAAGTTGAGTCTCAAAGGGGTTAATCAACTTTTCCAAGGTTACTGATTAGTAAATCACTAAGTAGAAACTGAAACCCATGTCCGTTCACCGGCTAAAGCTGTCCATATCATACCATGCTATCTCCAAATAAACTTCATAGGGAATTGATACTGAAACTCAAGGGTTAAAAAGGACCTTTAGCTTTTCCAGAACTATAAATATCCTCTAGTCTCACTGACTCTGTCCCATTTCAGCACAGGGTCCTAGGAGAGGGGGATTGGCCCATCAGCTCTCTGCCCTTCTTCCTGCCATTACCCTACTTCCTGAGAAGTAAAGACAAACTTGAGTCAGGATGGATACCAGGAGACCACATTGGGTTCAGGTGACAGAAAACTCCACCTGTGTGGGCTCTTGGTGGGGTGACCACTAAACTTTGATAGCTGTTCCTGGAGCCCTTTGCTGAAGCATGCTTCCTGCTCCCAAACACAAATGAATATGGCAATGTGTTGGCCACAAGTGAATCAATTGATAGGCAGGGCTACTGAGGGGACAGTCTGTATTTCTAATTCAGTTTCCCTGGATTAGCTGCTGGGTCACTGCCCCATCATGTGGACACTCTGTCCTTCTGATAGTAATACTAGCAAATAGCATTACTCTGTAGGAGGCCCTGTTCTAAGTATGGAGCAAATGTTCTTGACTCCTTTAATCCTCACAGCAACCTTAGGAGACAGGCGCCGTGATTACCACCATTTTACAGCCAGGAAGCTGAGCAGCAAGGCTCTAAGCAATCCAAGATCATATGCATAACTAGTATAGAGAAGCTGGGATCTAAATTCATACTCTAGCTCCAAAGTCTATGGTCTTAATGACTGCACCTTGGTAAACTGAGGAGTAGGGGTGTCTTTCCCAACACATTAGAGGAACTGAGGAGTGTAGCAGTTCATGTCAAAATGTCTTATAAATAATAACTAGTGTGTGCAAAGGATCAGAGTGTGTTCAGAGATCATGACACCTCTTGGAGTTAGAAGTGATTTTAGAGACTCTCAAGTTCAGACCCTTCATCTTATGTATAAACTCATGCCCAAAGAAGGGAAGCTGAGCTGACTAGTCCAAGGGCACAGATTAGCCGTACAGATGAATTCAGAGTCCACTTGTCCTTCTAGCTCCTCCGCCTAACAAGGAAGCACAGACTGTCTCGCCAATCTCACAGTCACCAGAAGGAGGTAGAGCAGAGCCCAGAACTAGAACTTGCTCAATAGTTCTCATGAACTCAAGCATCCTCAGGACACAGAGGTAAATTGAGTCCAGGGACAGGAGGGGATAAAGACCTAGTTGGTTGATCCTAATACGCAGCCTAGCCAGACCACCAGCAGATATCCAGGGCCTTCAGAGATGGGTGGGAGGGACCCAGCTAAGTGCTGTTTCCCATTTAATAACTTTGAGCCAGAGCAGACTTTTACCAGCTAGCTTAACCCCTTTTGTCCAGGCTTTCCTCCACAAGAAAACCTTAATCATCCTCATTTGAATTTCAAATGACCTCTCCCCTCTCCCTTTCTCTGCCCCAACAGGTTTTGAGGCAGGGATATGGAAATTCACCCAGAAGTATGGAAATCACCTCCCTATGCAAATCAGATGCCCAGACCCCGTCCTCATAGCCACCACTGAGCTTCCTCTCTTTTCAGCAACTCTCTCTGGCTTCCAGCCTAAGCAGGCTCAAAAAGAGGCAGGGTCAGGGGTAGAGGTAATCCCCCTGCTGGGTAGGCCTCACTGCAGGTATGTAGGGTGCCCCTAACTGAGGTGCCCCTAACCAAGGTGCCCAGCAAGGCCCGGGTCTGCCAGGCTGCCTGCCTGCACCTCTCTGGCAAACCTGGATCAGGCACACCCAAGTAAGGCCAACCACTGTTCCCCCACCCCTCTCTGGGCTAATCCAAGGATGGTTAGGTGGTGGTAGGGAGTTTTGAAGTCTGGAGGACACACAGCAATGCCCTTACTCTGGGGACAGGAAAGGGGAGACTGAGGGGTCTTTGGAGGTGTCAGTGGCACAAGGTGAAAAGCACAGCATGAAACCTGTATGTAAAAGGTCATGCAAATTAACACCTATTATTTTTTGAGTCAATAGCACTGGTGCTTTTTGGGAGATGACTGCAGCTCAGTTTCCCATGCTCCTGGCTTGGTACAAAGACCTGACCCCCCCACTCCCTGAGTCTCCCAGGGCCCTGCTGTTACCCACGAAGCATCCTCCCCCAACCCCTAGCACTGAGCATTAGTCCATGGAGGTGCCAGGAGGGCACTTTGAAGTGTAGTGGCTAAAGTCCCTGGAAATGAAATTCAGACTTTGGGGGTCTCTTCATTCCCTGATCCTGGCCTGCCCTGCCAGGCCCTTAGGATCCAGTAAGGGGGGAAATATCTTCACTTGGGATGACTGTATACAGCTTCCCTTTGAAGGACACTAAGTTGATTCTTTCCCCACTTCTCAGATCAAAGACTGTGGGGAGCAGGGATGAGAGGGAAACCATACCAAGCTTCTCCCCTCAGCAACTCTTCCTAATGGTGGGTCATTCTAGGCAATGCCTTTGCCTGGGGGAGGGATTTAAACTCAAGAGATCCACCATCAAGAGCTGGCTGAGACTCCAACTTCCATTTCCCTGCTACCCGTTTAGCTTCCCAAGCCCCCTCAAGGGCCCAAGCTCGCCTTTGCCAGAGCAGCCTGGACCTGAAAGAAAGACTGCCAGTGGGTCCACCCCTCAGCCTTTCAGAGGGTTAGGAGGTGGGGATTTTGTGAGTGTGAGTGTGTGTGTGTGTGTGTGTGTGTGTGTCCATGTAGTTGTAGGATGGGGCAGAATAAAATGTAACTGCATTTCAGTTGCCTGGATCTTGGCTGCTCCTGAAGACCCCAAGACACACTAATTTGGTTACTTATTTTACTTTAAATTCTTTTTCCACTTATTTAGCACTTTTCCACACCAGGTGTTCATTGCCCTAATTGTTTCTTGAGGAAGAGGATGGACCCAAGACACCAGAGGCATTTACTCATAGCTGGGGAGGAGGGGTGCTACAATTTTGGTGACTTAGTGAAGGGCTGAGGCCCAGAAAGCTGCAATGGCCTGAGTCTCAGGATGCTCCTCAATATCAAGTCTCTTGGCCTTGTGTGTGGGTATTATCAGTCCACCCCTGACAACAAAGGATAGCCTGGGACTCCCTGGTGGACCTCCTCTCATCACTCCAACAACACCCACAGTAGGAGTAGAAGGAATGTTAAGATGGTCTTAAGGTGTACCCAGGGTCAGCTGTAGCCATTGCTCATGGAATGTCAAAGGAAAGAGATATTCTGATACACACTGCAAACTCCTCCAAGGCAGAGCACCTCAGTGTGCTCCACTGTCCAGAGGTGGTCTGTGAACTGTCCATTAAGGTGTAAGACCAGATATGTATAAACACAGAGAGTAAGAATTTAGAAATGTTAAGAGCACCCCAAGCACATGATTAGTAGGCTCCTCCTACGGATGCAGGTGTAGAGCAATTTGGGTTCTGTTGAATGCACGTGGTGGGTGCCAGCTGTGTGCCAGTACTGCACAATCAGACCCAGTACTGGTCTATGACAGTCTGGAAGCAAAACATCTGGTCCTGTACCCCAGATTGCATGGCAAGCAATGCTCTAAAGAATGAACACTGATGAAACTAAGTGGAGCTCAGGCTGGTAAAGACAGCACAGGGCTGCCCGCCAATAGGTCCTTCTATTTGTTCCCTCATAGGTTGAAAGAAAGGAGGTCCATGTTTTCTGGGGGCCAAACAGATGGCAGCGGGGCTCAGGGGGGAGGTTGGGTAGGGGGAGGAGCATTTCCTTCAACAGGCCTCCAAAAGGGAGAGGAACTGATACCAGGCAGGACTGGCCCAGCCATCCACAGCTCACCTGAGCAATACGGGCCTGCTTGTCTACCCTGTGGGCTTGGGTTTGAGAATCTATGAACACAAAAATAAATTTTATGTGAGTTGTAAGGTGTGGTACAGGTGTGAGAGGATGTTGCAGCTATTTTATCTGCTAAGGTCCTCTGAGTGCTGGAGGCAGATAGGGGATTTCTGACAACAGGCTGCTCTCCTGAGATCTCGAGCACACAGAGCCATAGTATGAAGCCTATGTAATCAATGAGACCTAATCTCCCTGTCACAGAAAATGTAAACAAGGTGGGATGGAAGCCACTCCAGTCTGAAAAGGTTAAAATCAGAGGCAATGGGCTTATGCTGCAGCATGAATGTCTTCAGTGAGAGATAAGAAAGCACTTTCAGGCACTGAGGGTTATATCCTACAAGAATAGGGAACCAAGAGAAATTGTGGGGTTAGCTTTTCTTAAGAGAGGAGGATAGATGAAGGGAAAAAAATCTCTAAGGACAGTAGATTTTTTTCATTTTCCAGAGATGGTTTTAAAATGTCTCCAGAGGAAGAGAGAGGTATAAATAAGATGTCCTCTCAGAATCCTTACATCCTCAGAAATCCCTCCCTGGATGTCCGGAGGGATTTTAGCTTCATTTTTCTCTTCCTGAGAGGTGAGAGAGGGAGTAGGTGCAAACTGAGGCACAGGACCAGAGTCAAGGCTCAAATCCTGGGACCATCGAGCCCACCCCCTTCATTCTACTCCTGCAGCACTTTTCTCCCCACATCACAAGGAGAAAACTTAAATCCACAGTACAAGCAGTTTTGTCCCAAATCATTCAGTGACAGAGCTCTTTATCTTGCCTCCTGAATGTTTCCAGTAATTATCAACCTACTGATAGATTGTATTTGTAATGTGGTATACACTTTACAAAGCTCTGAGCCACAGTTTCCTTATTGGTAAAAACAGGAATGGTAGTAATGAAAAATGAGATGATGTATATAAAGTTTTTGGTACATATACATGTGCCTGGGTATGCGGAGGAGGCTCCATGAATATAACTGCTCTTTCTCTTTTTCCTGAGCCTACCAAATTTGTCTGCCTCTAAGTTGAGGCTATGCTGAGACCACTGTGGTCTAAAGTCATAGGGTTAGCTGCATAGGTATGTGGGGGTTGTCAGTTACATACCTGGCTTTTGAAACGTGTGTTGGGTATACCCTTATCAACCACACAATTGATGACAAGAACAAAAAAATGCTGTCAGTCTCCAAAATGAAGGAAAAGCAACAACAGGTAGGGAGATAAAAGGAATTGACAGGAAAGCTGATAGTATAGGAATCTAGAAACAGCTTGGCTTCAGTCCTCTGAAGGGTATAGAAGGAGCACTGCACAGGGGACTGGGAGCCTCCTCTGGTCCCTAGTGCTGTCATACTCTGAGGCATTGGGCAGTTTATCCTTCATCTATGCTTTAATTGGGATAGGAAAAAGAAAGGGAAAAAAGACCTGCCTTACCAGGTCTCTACCAACCAGGAGGTCTATGTCTGCACCTGAGAATGCTCTCCTTTGCAGTCTGGGCCAGTGTGGTTGGGAAAAGTCACCTCCTTTCCCAGCTCCCCCTCAACTTGTGCCCCTTGGGGATTTCACACAATACAGAGGGTGCTCTCAGGGAGCTGAGGCTTTCTGGGTCATCTTTGTTTGTAGTTCCTTTAAACCCAGACACAAACCCCTTAATTCATGCACTGCTGGGAAGGGTAATCTGCCTTTTAAAAATCCAAAGAAAGTCATAAAACCAAGTTGGTAATCACTGACTCATAATAAGCTCTCCCCTGTAAAAAATGAGTCAGAATGACTTTCCAGGAAGTTTGGTTACTTTAATTAGCTACCTCTTTTTTCTTGCCCTTAAAAAACATTCAGTACTTTGGTGATCACATAAGTATGGGTGCTACCAGCCACTGAGATGAGCCCCGTAAGTGAAAGACTAGGGGTGGAGAAGTTTGAGACAGCATGGGCTTCACAATCTGATTGGAGTTAAGAAGACACACAGAATCATTTACTGCATGGTGAAAGGAGAAAAATCAACCTCTGGGGCCGATCCACTTATCCTGAATGAAGTGGGGAAGGACACCCTAGCTATCTGCAGCCCCAACGCAGTAAGCACTGATGCTCGTTCTGTATATTACAGAATCACAGAATCCTAATGATGCCATTAGAGGTAACAATGATCACAGGTGCCATGTGCCAAGCGCTGTACTAAGGTGTTTAAGCATAATCTCAGCTCTCAACCCCTTCTCAAAGATATGCACTAATAGTTCCTCTTTACAGAAGAGACAAGGCTAAATTAACTTATCAGATCGTGCAACCAGTAAGCAGCAGGGCTGTGATTTTTATCCCAGGTCTGTTTAATTCTAAATCCGATCTTCAAAAGTCATCTGTTCCTGTCTTCTAAGGAGGTGAAGTGGCTCATCTAAGGTCATATATTGAATTGGCAGTAACCTTGGGATGACAGTCAAATTCCAAAAGTCCCAGCTTATATATGAATTACTTCTCCTTAGAATCTAGTCTGTACATAGCTCTCACAGTCCCAGGCAGGAGGCCAGGACTTGCCTGGATTGTCAATAATACCTTAACCTTCCTAATCTCAACCCAGGATCTGAACTTCCTCCCTCTCCTGGTTCACCTTTTGGGGCTCTGTGTAGTTCCTTCTTACCCTCAACATGGTTACCCTGAGTTGGTCATGTAACTAATAGAGTATGAGCTCCAGCCTGCTAAGTGTGGTCTTCTACCCACATTAATATTCTCTTAGCCGAGTCCCCATGTACCTGGGGCAATATACCTGGCTCAAGTGAACAGAGTTGGTTCCAGCCAGCCAGTAAAGTGTGACCCAACTTCTTAATCCTGGCTTCTAGACTTGAATTTTTCTCTAGGGCAGAATGTCAGAGCCTAGGCTATGCCTATAAGTCTCCAACTGGACTGGGGTTTTTGAGGCTGGAGAGAATTTTCTTCTCAACTAAGTGGAACAGGTGTCCTACCCCACAGAACCTTAGGAAAATATACTCAGATAATTCAATTGCAAAATGGATACAACTGGGCCATATTCTCCTGGTTCAGCTGTCCCTATACATAAAGCAAAAAAGCTCTACCTGTGCAAATAGATACTGTTTTAATATTAAATTAGGGGCAGAAAAGTTTATGGTAAATGCATCTTGCAGATGCCCCACTCCCCAAGACCCCAGTTATTTCTGTCCCTTATTCCAAGTCTTTTAGTTTCAAGAGTGGAACTAGGCTGCACCTGAAGACCTATAAAAAGATTTTAGCTCTGAGGGACTTCGATTTTCTTCCACTTCTAATTTCTACATCTCCAATGGTCCAGTTGAAAGTCTAATTGAGGTCTTATTAGGATGTTTTTAAAGTTATTTGGTGGTGGTACAAATTATACTCAATTTTCTCTATTTTTGATTATATAGAGTTTTCAAAGCAAGACTTGGACTATAGAGTTAAAAGCAGACAGGTATGAAACTTTCTTCTCAATTCTCCCCTGTCCTCTTTTTCTTCTTCATAAAGCAAAGTCATCTCCAGCCACCAACCCTTTCTCTCTGATTCTATTCACCACCCACGTGCCTTCCATTATTTGGAAGAGGAACACTTGGCACAGGGTGTCTTTGGCTAGTTCCTTGATTAGGACTATTGAGAAATCTGGGGTTAAAAGGCTCTAGTTACCATTTACTAGACAGGTTCTGCCTTCTGTCAGTCAGTAGCAGCTAGGAACACAGCCTGCTGCGTTCCTAGGGGTGTTAGAATTGTGCATCAAGAAGTGAAACTTCTGCCTAAATTTTTTGTTTTGTTTTTAAAGATTCGGCCCTTTTCTAACCTAGTTCCAGAGGTTTTGTTCTACTGCAGACCAATGTGTACTGTTCGAAGGCTGCAGTGACATATCCCATGTCTCTAGAGAAGTCCTTCATTCCCTAGGATCCAACTTTTGGGTTTGATTGGCTAAAAGACCAAACAAGAAGAGATACCATATTGTTCGAAGATTTTTAACAACTTTCCCACTAGCTGTTTTCCTGTTCCATTCCCCAGGAGAGAAGACCCTTACCTGTCTCCACCTGGTTGAGAGCACTGCGAACATCTGTGGAATCTGCTACATCCCCACTCATCTTGATATCTACAGGGAAAACACAACCCTGATTTTAATAACAGGTCACAATTTTTCTTGCTATGACATATTTGGCTTTAACAGCAAAGATGAATGTGTAATTACAACAACCATCGGGCTTTCAAATTCCTGACTCCTAAACACCTAACTATTAGAATAATAAGCTCCGGGCACATATCCCCTCCTCCCATGCTTGGCCCCTTTCCCTTGCCTTTCTTTTCCCTTTCTCCCATACTACTGCAAGGTCTCTTACCTTTTGCATCATTTATGGCTATTTCCTTCTACCACCAAGCCCTGTTGGTAAAAATTTAACAAGGGGAGGGGTATAGTGGAGGTGAGGGAGAATGCTTTCCATTCTTAATCCTCACTTCATTTTGGATTCGGGGAATTTATTTTACTTTCTAATTTAGCATAAGAAATATCCATCTTTCCTCCTTCCCCCATAATAACCCTGCCCTGGAAGGCTTCACCTTCTCATATTTCTTCTCCAATTCCTACCTCTGTTCTCTGGGTCCACTCTTTAGGAATCAAACCCTAGCTCCTCTGCGGTTCTCCTTGGAGATTCTGTTCTTTTGGGGATCCTTACTTACCTTCTTTCCTACACTTCCAATGCGCTCAGTGAAAAGTGGTTGGTAGATAGGGCAGTACCCTTGCAGAGAGAGAAGACCTAAGCAAGATCTATTTCTGCCCCCAAGTGCTGTGAGTTTGGCCTCTCTGCCTTGCTTCATTTCAATAAACTAAACATTTACCCACAACAGATAGTGGCCATCATCTAAGAGGCCTCTAAGTCTCCTCTAGAGTCAGAAGAGAGAAGGAAAGAGGCAAATTTGAACTGCCAGTAACTCACTCTCTCAATTAACCTCCTTATTAAACTACCCAAATACTGAAGGCTTAAAGGCAGAAAAATATTTTATACAAATCACGTTGACTCTCACCTCCCCACCATCTTCTCTGGTGAAGCATTTTAACTCTTTCAAACCCAATAAAATCTGGATGAGCTAATTTACATACCTGGTTGCCAGCCAATCCCAGTTAAGCAGGCAGTCTTAATTTGCATGAAGTAATCAGGCAGTTGGCAGCCTGGCCACCCAGAGACCTGGAGATGATCAGGATGAGGGGAAAGGGTGGACCTCCACTCCAGGGAAAATGGGGAGAAATCTACTTATTATTTTTTTAGGGCAATAATGTGTGTGGCTCTGGCAGAGATTTAAATTGTGGCCTCTGAGGGTGTAGTGACTATAGGGTAGGAGGGGTGACTGTCCTGCCAAGCAAGACAGAGATGAGGAGTCCAGAGGCTCTGCAACCCTTAGAACACTCCAGAAGCAGGGGAGGAAGTAAGCAACCCTGGGAGCCACTGTGGTTTGAGTAATGTTTTTGAGATATGACAGTGACAACTCTCAGTAAGTACTTGGAACTCCATACAGCCTTCCCCAGACCCCCATTGTCCTTCATGGACATGTCCTGCATGTCCTGCATAGACCTCAACGGGAAATCCTGCAACCACACTCTGCCACCTCTCCCAGTGTACTACATTAGGGAAAGCATTCCTTGAGCCGAAGTCCTTCCTACTGCAGTTTGAAATTCTCTATATAGTCTGTCATGCATGAATATGCAGACTAGTGTGGGCCACCTGGACACATCTGCAAAGGGCTTCTGCTGCTGCTCACCTTCACGCCAATGGAAAAATTGGCTTTGCTTCATCCCTCCCCTAAGTACTACCCCTGGAGCTGGGCATGACCTAACACAGACATGCTCAGCTCTCATTTTCCCATAGGGATTCTTTGGCAGTGCTGAGAAAAATCAGAGACTGCTGGGAAGAAGTGGAAGGGGGGAAGTTCTCCCCCTGGTGATTTTTTAATCTGCTTCAGTAGTGCCTGGAATTCAGAGCAGGGGTTCTGGTGGCAGAGAGACCTGGATTCAATTCCAGTGCCATTGCTAACTAGCTGGGGGACCCTAGTCACATACTTGAACCTCAGTTTTCTCAACTAAAAGAATGGGAATAAAGATACTTCCCAGGCTTATTGTGAGGAGCAAATGAAAACTGCCTGGCACAAAGTAAGTATGTGATAAATGAATTAACTGAACAGATACTTAGGTTTTGATATTGGTCCTCTTCTCCTGGTTCAAGAAACAGCTTTACTTTTTTCTGTCTTCACACTATTATAATTTGTCTATTACCGGGGGAACCACTGGTAGTCTCCAAATTCTGACTTCATAGGAAAAATGCTCATGGGAACAGGAAGAGTTCAAGATGCAGTAAGGCAGGAATGATGACCAGATTTTCTGAATCAGCTTATTTCAAACTCATGACATTTAAGAAGGGTAACTTTTTAGCTAAATCATAACTTTATGTCTATAATCCAAACTCTCTTTCGACCCCCATCTTCTGCATTGCCTTTAAACATACCCAAAAGACATCTCACTCATCCTTTCAATATGCTTAAAAGGTAGTCCTAATCATATCTAAAAATAACTTTGAAGGAGTTAAAGACCCCATAGTCTGCCAGGACATCTACTCATTTGATGTAGCCATTATGGAAGCGACACTGACGCTTCTGGATTGGACAGAGATTTGAGCCTGAATAGAGGGGTAGGCTGAGATAATCTGTAAAACCTCTTCTAAGTTCCATAGGATGCTAAGGTACTAACAACCTGTTCCTATTGGGTATGAGACTGAATTTAATGGGTGGGACAAGCTTTTGGGTTTCAGCCTAAAAATGGGCCAATACCGAAACTCCCCAAGACGCCATAACCCTTCACCTGTCAGACAGCACTTGCAGGGGTGAGTGAGAGAGATGCAGGGTGGGGCCAGGTTTCTTGGCTGTTCTTATCTCAGTCACAACTGAGTAGGCTCTTTGCCATCACTCCCTTCCCTGGGGAGGCTCAGCTGCTCTGTGTAAGAGCCCAGATACCAGACACAGACTTTCATCTGCCTCCCTGGCTTCCCCATACTCTAAAGCTAGGACAATTTGTTGGCAGCTGACCTTGCCCCTCCCTGAGCCTTGGCATGACCTAGGAGCAGGTCCTCTTTACATATCTGTGAACCAGGATGCATGTGTGAGCCTGCAGGAGCAAAGTCCAGGGGCAGCATTGCACCTAGGCTGCAGGCTGGGTGTCCACACTGACTTGGACCTCTGGGGAAAGCAAAGGGCCCACCTTTCTCTCTCCTACTGTCCATCTTCATCTCTTTGAAAGGGACTGGAGCTCCCTCCCAATTTCTCCATCACACAGCTGCTGATGGGGGCACTTCCACCAGAGGGAATTCAAGGGACCCAGCAGTTCTACTTCTGAGTTAGCCATTGTTTCCACTCTTTCCTGCAGGAGACTTCTCTTCAAGAGAAATCCACTTCCTCTCACAATAAGGCATTCCAACTAAAATGGTATTACTGGGCTGTAACTGGTATCAGTCTGTGAGGTTTGATCTCTCTTTCGCAGCTCACAGTGTGAAAGTCAGAAAGAGATGCCTGGGGCCAGCCAGGTGTTCCCTTCTGGCTGGCTTTTCACTGTTTTTGCATCTTTTTTCTCTTTCTCCATCTGTTTGTCTGACTCTTATCTGCCCCTCTGCCTATTTGTGACCTGGAAGGGGCGAGCCCTTCCCTGGCTGGGGTGCCCCTGTATCCGGTGACCTCATGCCTGCTAAGGTGTTCCTGCTCCCATGTGAGAGATGCTCTATGAAGTGCAAACTGCTGAGGCCACAGGCATACCTGATCCATGGCTTAAACCCAGGTTCTCAGGGGTCACAGTGCTTGTGGACCTGTGTGAGTGGGGGGCTTTACACCTTATTTTGTGTGCTCCTGCTGCCCTCCTTTCACCCCCGAAACTGTTCCAGCAAATCTACTGATGAGTCCCCAAGGGCCCAGGACTTGGAATTCATAGAAGTGCTTTTTATAAACTATCAGCAGGATATAAGATCACTGTGAGGGGTAAAACAGAACCCTAAAGACCAAAGTTCCACCAAGAGGATCCTGGACTTAGAGACCCTAGAGGGGGGTCCATAATGAGACACTCCATAGAAGGACCCTTCCTCACAGATCCCACTGCAGGGCCTACATTGAAAGACCCTGCAAAGACAACCTGGACTGAAAGGCCTATTGAGAAGACACAGCAAAGAGAACCTTCAAGTGGAGATCCGGTTAGAGAGACTCCACAGAAAGTCTCAAATTGAGAGCCCTCTGAAGCATTCCTGAGGGAGAACCAAGTACCACAGAGGGGCTCAGAGAGCCCTGAGGGAAGACAAACTAAAGCAGTGGGCTGGAGAGGGGCAGCAAGTAAATGGAGAGAGATGAATCAGATAACCTACTCAAGGTGGATGGAGACCCTACCCTGAACTGTCACCCCCACCTTAGGTTTATCCAGTCCCCCCACTTTGTGAGGGAGGTGTCAGGTCTTCTGAGAAGCATCACCTTGGAGCTTCTTCTAAGGCCAAGGCATGGGGGTGGAGGAGCTAGGTCCTCTCACCTCAACCTCATTGTCTTTCCTGTTTTCTTCAAGATTCTCTTAGCCTCTAAACTGCTTCCCTGCTGGGTCCCAGCTGCCTTACTTTCTTCCTCTTCCCCCAGAGCAGGAATCTGGTGAAAAAAGCCCAGCAAGTCTCTGATATTGGCCCTCAAGAACTTGCCACTGGGGCACATCTTTCTGAATTTTTGCTCCCATTCAAACCAAGGACTTCTTGGTGACAAGCGAAGAAAGGAAAACAGAGGATGTGCCCCAAGGTATGCCCGGCCTCACGTTGGTGCCACAGGGTTTGGAAACAACAGATTGTTCCCAAATGTTGGGTGACACCAGATGGCTCCTTTAGACTCACCTAGCCCTTCCTGGCAGGTCCTGTATCTGGAGAACTGTGGACCATAGGATTCCGCGTGCACCCACTGCTGGTTGTTTTCAGTATTGGTGGGCCCAGGAAGGGTCAAAGCCTCTGGCCTGCTCTGCTTCTTGGGGTGGATTGGAAAAATTGCCTCCACCCATTTTCCCTTCCTACTTCTTCATAAAGGAGAGCAGGTGACAAAATTCCTCGCAACAGCATTGAAATCCTAAATGAAGGTCATCGGGTGTTGCCCCCTTTGAGAGGCAAATTGCTAGTTTGAAATGGCCAAATTCTGTTTAGCTTTGTTTACCTTGAGACTGTTCTCTGCTCAGGTCCTCAGACTTCCAGAAGGCCCACCCTAACACCAAGCCCAATCCTTCAGGAATAGTAACTCCTGCTCTGACCCATCTGTGGAAGGAAGGATCAACAGGGTGCCCACATACTATTCACACTGGGGAAACTGACTCCTGGAAAAGTTTTTTCATCTGCTAGGTTCCCACCTCTGAGGAAAGGAGGGCATGGTATCTGAATACATGGGACACAGAGTACAAAGAATGTGTCTCTCACCACCCCCTCTTAGATACAGAGATGGAAGCACTTGTTCTACAGGCCGCCATACATGGGTCCCACAGAATTCCTGACCAGCGCCTGCACAAGGTGCCGCCCTCCACACCTTGTACTGAGCCCTATAGCACTGCTAAGACCCACAGAGCATGTGGGTGGGCACACGTCACCCATAGGGTCTGCTCCACCACTTCTCCCAACTCACATGGGGACAGGTAGACTTACCTCTGATACACACGGACACACTCTTCCACAAGCCCTAATCAATACATGGTGGCATGACACCCGCTCCAGGTGGGCCTCTGTAACTGCCCTGCCCCACTCACTTCTCCTAGACGCCTCCCACCGCCCAGCCCATGTCCAGGCCTTACAGATGCCCACTTTGTCTTTACTTCACATAAATGCCCAGGACGCCAAACACACAACATGTATCCACATAACATATGGATACATGTATTTTCCTCACTGATACACTCCCAGGTCCACATCCCTGGCTGAGTGAATGAGCCACACTTCCGTAGTCATTGAACAAGGTAACTTCAATGAGACACAAAAGTTCAGCATACCCAAGTCCCATATATCTGTCACTCTCCAAATTGAAGACTTCAGAAGCCTTTCCACCCCCAACCCCATAGTCCCCACCGTCACCCTTTTCCAAGGTCCCCCCAACATTAACCTCTCCACATTCACCCCCAGGTGACCAGCTATCCACGCTAACCTGTCCTGGCGCCCCGGGGAATAAGACCCCCAAGAATGGTGGGCCTCTCCTTTGATCCTTCCCACGCAGTGACACCTGCCAGAACTCACTTCCTCCTCCCTCACCTGGGTGCATAAGTTCCAGATTCACCATCCTGCCCAAGGCGGGGCCAGAACAAGAGCCCCCGCAGGCTCCTCGCGTGGGGCCCAGCCGGCCCCCCTGCGAAGCCAGGGTCTCCTTCCTCCCGCCCCAGCCGCCGCCGCCGCCGTGGACGCCGCCAGCTGTCGCGCACTCAGCTTCTCCCGCCCGGGCAACACTCGGCGGGGCCAAGATTGTCACTTGCCCCAGGTGAGCACGCCGAGCGGCGCGGCACGGCGCGGGGCGGGGGCCGTCGGCCCCGCCCCCCCCTGGCAGGGCCCAGGCGCCTGGCCCCCGGCCCAGGCAAAGCAGCGATTTGCATACGAGGAGCCAGGGGGCCAGGGGAGGGGCAGTGGGTGCTGCCGGGGCGGGTCCTGACCCTACGGAACACCTGTATGCCCCAACCAAGCCTGGGGGCCTCTACCCACCTCGCCCGCAGCGACCCAGACTTCCTTTAGCTCGCCCTTTTTAGAAACCTCTGGAGGATTACCCAGATGGGGCCGAACTCTCTGTCCGAACAGACTCCCGAAGTGTAAGCACGACAAGGGGCCTGGAGTGTTTGGAGAAGCTATAGGGTGTACCGGAAAGAATCTGATTCTGGAATCCTATCTCTCAACTGTTTACTACCTGTGTGACAGGAAACAAGGCTTTTCACCTCCCTGAACTCAGTTTACTCATCTGTAAAATGGGGCAGGGTGCAAATCCTAACTGGCATCTCTCTACATGGAGTTAGCAAGTGGCCAAGCTCACCAGCTCGCATGAATCCTGGAAATATCCTGGGACCTAGATGGGGCCTAGCTTATTGTCACATTTACCAAGTGAAGACACAGACCTTTGCCTGTCCCACCCAGGTCCCAGGTTGCTCTGAGATTCTATGACAGGATGATGTGAAAGTTATTTACCAATGTGAGGGCTTGTGGGGACAGCTGTCTCCCTCATCAACAGAGCTGGGAGGTGACAAAGTCACACAATTCCCTAGTGACAAACTGAGCTCTGCTGGAATCAGGTCTCTAGACTCCCACTTGGGTGCTCTTTGCAGCACCCATCATAGATCTGAACCCCCCACTCCCCGCCACCCCCCAGTCTTTAGGCCATAGTAAGCGGTGCCAAGGGCACGGGATCACCTGTCTTGTAAGCACAGAAAGCCATGTGCTGACAGGAAGGCAGGTCCTTTCTTTCCAGACAGGTCTCCCTATCAACCTACCTTAGTCTCAAGGACTATTACCTGCTCACAGAACAGGTGCTGGGCTTTTCTGCCTTGTTTACAATGTTTTTTCCAACTGGTATGTCTGTCTACCTACCATCCACTCCAATAATTCCTATTTTAATGTCCAGTATTATTGAACTTTCACTATGCACCAGGCACTGTACTAACACTTTGAAGCATCCATCTTGTTTAGTCCTCACAACAACTCATAAATTGGACTGTTATTAATTTCCATTTAACACACGGAACAAATGAGGCTTAGTGATTTTAACTTGCCCAATGTTACACAGCCAGTAAAGTATTAGGGCTTCTATTCAAAAGCACTTCACTTTCTCTGTCTACACACAATTCAAATGCCACCTCTTTTCTAAAGCTGGAAGTGATCCGATCTTTCACTAAGTTACCATGACACTTCAATGTTTTTAATAGCCTTTGCGGTGGGTTCTGTGAGATTTTTCTTATCCTACCTCATGGTTGTTAACTGATTGGTGGCCCCATAGCACTAAACACAGTAAGCACAGTGCTGGGTACAAAACAGGTATCAGAAAGGGCTCAGTGGGTGCCACGGTAGCCTGGAGAAA
>PVJD01000670.1:235095-377845 GCA_004026545.1 Mormoops blainvillei
CCTTCCCTTCCCTTCCCTTCCCTTCCCTTCCCTTCCCTTCCCTTCTCTTCTCTCTCTTCTCCCTTCCCTTTACTTCAGGCTTGGCCCCTTCCCTGAGGTCCATTTCTTATCTACAATCGCACTTTATCTGCCATCATCCTAGAAAAAGACCTGCACATAGTTTATATACCCCAGTGTGCTTGTGACTTCCATATCTCTATTTGCATAGCATTTGCATGGCTGTGTGTACTAGAGGGTCTGATTCTCTAACTACAATATCTGGGACCTGTTTCTCTTTTTGTGTATGAAGTTGTTTCCATTATTTTTCTGGGCTTTAGTTTTCCAGAATCCAGAGGAGCACGTACATAACGATTTCCAAGGGTCTTCCAGCTCCAGCGGCCTAGGATTCTGGGGTCCTGAGGATGGAGATGGGGGTGGAGCTCTTGGGGTTGGTGCCCATTGGAACAGAGATGGGACCTTAGGGGTTCACAGTTGGAAGTACAGCTTTGGATTCCAGACATAGGGTCAACATTACCTCACCTTCATTCATTTACTCATTCCTTTATTCATTCATTCAATAAACATTGTGATTGTGCATTTCCCTATATGCCAGGAAAGATGCTACATGCTAGACATACTTATTATGTAGTCAGCACAACTTTAGAAGGAAGGTATAACTTTTTGCTCCTTTTATAGAGGAAGCTAAGGTTCCAGGAAGTTAATGCAGCCAGTAGATGGCAGAGCTGGGATTTAGACCAGGTCGGCCTGACTCCAAACCTGGTGGTTTTCATCCTGCCTCCAATTGCCTGAGCCCGAGATTCCCCTTCCCTTTTCCCTTCCATGATCTTATAGCTTGAGGAGGAAAGAATCTAGATATCATTCGTATGAAGAACAGGAAGGGCCAAGGAGAAGGGACTTATCCAAGGTCACATGGCAGAGCAGAGACCCTTCCACTTTCTCTGCCCCTCCTTTACATGCTCTCCCTGGGTCTTAAAAAGTTTGGTGGGTTTGCAGTACCTGTGTATGGGGCTGGGAGCGAGGTTGGACAATTTTTAGTTCTCTCTCTGACTTACTTGATGATAATTTCAACTGGATGAACTCCACAGGAATTCAAAAGACCACTTTATCTCTCCTTCCTTCACAATATTTAGTCTCCGTGAAATCAACTTTTAGAGTTCTGGGCAGATGAGAGGTGGTGGGGAAGGTGCCAGCCCCCTAAACCAAATAAATACTCCATGTCTGTGTTTAGCTTGGGAGAGAAAAAACTGTGGGAAAAAGAGAGAGGTAGGGGGTTGCCTTGAGGTTAGACAGGAAAGGTTCTGGGGGCGGGGTGGGAGGCAGGTTGAAAGAAGCAGGGACAAGAAATTTCAGTGCCTTTGGACATCAGGAGAGCCATATGCAAATAAAATGCAAATAATCTCTCTGGCCTCCCTTACCCTCACCCTCTCTACACAGCTGGAAGACTTGCAGTGAGTAACCAAAGCCTTACACCAGGGCACAGTGGTCCTCAAGCTGTGATCAACTCGGAGCCCTTCCCAGGTCCTTCTGGTCTTCTGGGGATAACACCTGAGCCTCTTGGCAACACCTCTAGGAAGTCACTAGCTCCATAGGCCATTTCTAGAAATCTCCAGGAATCAAGCTTCCCTTTCCAGACACATTTTTGGACATGGTCTATAGCCCTGGAAAAGGTATTCAGGGAAGGGAAGGGAACCCCCAGCTCTGTTTCTCACCTAAGCGAAGTGGGCTTCTTAGCTACAGGCCTGTTTCTCACTCCCATTTCCTGTCATGTCAGCTGGATTGAGTTGTCAGAGCTGGGAAGATGGTGGAGAGCAAGGCATCCTGGAAGGCCACCAAGCAACAAGTCTCTTCTAGCTTCTTCTGTGTGCCAGATAAACTGTGGGGCCTAGGCTGTGTGGTGGGGTCAGCTTCCTGCCTTGGGGAAACCACAGGAAATGAACCCAAGCTCAGGCTTCTCAAAAGGGTTAATGGAAACATGGTAGAAGCCAGGAAGAACTCCTCGGTCTCCCTAAAAAAAAACCACACACTTCAGAGTCAGTCTTACAGCATTGCTAGGAGGAATATTGCAGAATAGGAGCTGAGGGGTTAGTGTCAGTGTAATAAAAGTGAGAGGTGCTCTGGGAACCAGGGTAAAGCAACTGTTTCTGTGAATTAGACAGGATGCAAAGCTATTTATTCCCTGCCTCTGATATCCATCCCTAATGCTGAGCCCTCAGCCCTGGATATTCCACTCCACCCAGTACCCAGCCTTTACTCATATCTATGGGGGATACGCATAATCTCCTTGCCCATTTTGCACTTGAAGCTTCCAAATAATAGATAATAGTAGTATGTATTTAATTTTAAAACGGCATAACAACCCTGATTTTCAATGAACATTTTTGATCTTGGGGCCAGCAATGGGCCTGGAACTGGTCATTCTAATTGCACTTCAGCAGAGCTTTGCCTCACTCAGCCCTTTACTGGTTCTGAGCTGGTAAACCTCTTGGTTCACCTGTATCCTCATGGAAAGTCTAAGCCCAAGGTGCCCTCTTGTGGTGATGGAGGCGTGTGACCCTGACTTGAGCATCCCTACCTGCTGGTCTCTGGAGAGCTTTCAGCACCATCTAGCAGTGAGAGCCTATCCACAGCTGGGGGAGTCACAAGTGAGGAACCCAGTTCCAGGCAAGCTGGAGATATTGAACTTTAGCTTCGAGGTGATGTTGTATCTTCTAGTCAGTCCATGCTCCCCAACAAAGGCCATGGAACCCAGATGGAGTCAGCCAACACAGCAACAGGAGCCCTGGCCTTGTTGGGATGTCTGTTCTATTACTGGACATCTCTGCTGGTTAAAATGCCCTCCGTCCCACACTTCCCTCTGGAGTTTCTGAGCTACATGCCAATACTACAACCCTACAAGTAGGAGGTCAGTGGCCATTTGTCCATTCATCCATTCAGAGCATGTATTGAGTACATACTGGAGCTACTCATTGGGCCAGGGGCTGGAAATGGAATGGAAAGCAGACATTGTCCCTGCCCACAGGAAGCATACAGTCTGGTGATGCTCGTGGATCAAAAGGCAAAGTCCCTCACAGTGTGGCATTTCCTCTGACATGGAAATAGGGGGTATTGTGGGGGTCTATTATGGGACATGCCTTACTTGAATCTGGGCATGGGCATCAGAAAAGCCTTCTTAGAGGGACATCTAAGCAGAGATGCCCAGCAAGGAGGGAGGCGTTGAGAGTAGGCATAAGCACTACAAACAAAGGGAACAGCACATGTCAGGAGGGTATGTGGAACAGTGGGGGTTCCTAAGCAGTGCAGTGTGGCCAGATCACAGAGCATAAAAAGGGGAAACACAGCGAGTGGGGATGATGATAGCTGTACAGGGAGGATCTTGAATCTGTCTGCCCTAACTTAGGTGGAAATAGTTTGCCAGTTTCCGTAATGGATGACTTGACTGATTGCAAGATTGGGAATTGCTGGTGAGGTTGAGGACTCTGGCAAGAAGTTTCACTGTGAAAAAACAGGGACAAATAGGGCAAGGTAGAGAGGGACTTGGGTTTGAGGTTTTACTTATTAATTTTTTATATGGGAAAAATTTAAATACACTCAGGGCTGATGGAGAGAAGGCAGGAAAAAGAGAAGTGGAAGAGAGGGGACAATTTCTCCAGAGAGGAAGGGAGAGAAGCTAGGATTCTGAGCCCTATGGTCAGGGTCAGGGAAGAAGGGACACCTGCCCCACCATTATGACAGGCATGGATGGAGGTTGGATAGAGATGTTTTGGCTTCCTATGATGTAGGAGGTGGGAAGCCACAAGTGCTTTGTCACTTCATCCTGCCTCTCCCTGCTTAGGAGTCAGGGCATTCTCCCATTATGACACAGGAGCAAGGGCCAAGGCAATGAGCCCGTCACCTCAGGGGATATGGGCACTACACCCCCCCACCCCCAAATGCTCCAAAGGCCTAGATCCTGAGGTAGTTTTTGATACACTTTCTTTCCCTTGCTGCTGGGAAGTCCCCTAAGTTGGAGACCTTCTCCCAGGGAGGGGTGAACTGAGTCCGTTTTTCCTTCCACTGTTCATGCTTCTGGGTCCTCAGTTGGGACTGCTGTTGTGGTCAGTCATGGCCTCTGAAAGAAAACAGAATCAACTTGACTTTTATGAAGGTATTGTTTATTTACAGAGGTGCCAGCAGAGCTAAGGGAACCAGAGAACCGTGACGCTGAGAAGCTAGAGCTGAAGAGGCAAGGGAAGGAACAATGGTTCAAGAACTCAAGGAGGTCTGGAGCCTTGTGGGAAGAAAGCCAGCGCTGGAAGTGTGAAACTGAAGGAGCAAGGAGCAGGGAACATATGTCGCAAAGTCTCTCTCAACCTGCCCTCAGATCTTTGATGCTTCTCACTGGCAGAGCCAGAGGTAAGGAAACCCAGGTGCGGCTGATGCGGAGATTGGTGCCCACAGACACAGGCAGAAGAGGGTAGAGAATGAGGTAGGGACAGGGGGTCAAGCAGGGAACCACCAGCACAACTGTTACCTGGCTAGAGTCAATAGCTGATATCTGAGAATAAACCCTAGAATGCTTTATTATTCCTCAAGTTCAAATGACACTTCATGATAATATCAAGTGATGGCAGGGTGATGGTTAGTTTTGTGTTTCAGCTTGGCTAGGCAATAGTGCCCAGTTATTTGGTCCAATACTAGTCTAGATATACTAGTCTGTGAAGGTATTTTATAGAAGTGATTAACATCTACAATCAGTTGACTCTAAGATTACCCTTGACAGAGTGAGAGCCATCCAATCAAATGAGGGCTGTAAGAGTGAAAACTGAAGTTTTGAAAGAGAAGGAATTCTGCCTCAAGACTGTATAGGGATCCTGTCTGAATTTACAGCTGCTGGCCTGCTCTACAAATTTCAGACTTAAAAGACTGTAAAATCAATTTTTGCCTAAGCTGCCAGCCTGCAAGGATTTTGGACTTGCCAGACTCCACAACTGCATGAACAAATTCTTTAAAAATCTCCTCCCTGCCCTGCCCCTGCCTCTCCCTCTCCTTCTCTTCTGTTTCTCTGGAGAACCCCTACTGATTCAGCAGCAATGTGAAGGAAATAGGGCCTTTCATACACTGCCAGTGAGACTATAAATTGGGACAGCCTCATTTGGAGGGCAATTTGATGGTATCTACCAAATACCGGCCATTTTAGCTCTCCATTTTTACCATTTCTCTACAGCACAGCTTATAAGAGCAAGTCATAGTAAACAATTCAATTGTCAGTCAGTAGCCAAAATGGCAAATAATCTGAGATGGAATACCAGGTAGTAATTACACATAGAATGGCAGTGTCAGGGACGGCATCAGAGGTGATCTAGTGAGGCCCTCTCTCAGCAGAGGAAGGAGTTGGGGGCTTGTGATGGGTGACCCACCCAGGTCACACAGACCCGGAACTAGGCTGGCACCCACATGCATCGCATGCATTGTTAGCCTTACGCTTTGCTTCTTGAGAGTAGTACTTGCCCTACTTTTTGCCATGGGGCCCCACCATTATCCCATCTAAGACTTTCTTTGCCTTTTAAGACTGCAGGAAGGGGAGAGCCTGAAGAAAAACCACAGGAAGTACAGTAAGACAGCATCCAGGCTGCGTGACCCTGTCAGGGGTTGAGTGGCACCACTTTTACCTACTCTGGCTTGAAGAGGCACTGGGAGATCTGGCCTCTTGGTCTCCCACCCAAGGTTCTCGCTTAACTTGGCAAAAGGGACCAATTAGGAGACTGTTCCTTCAAATACTAGTCCCAGGGGAGATTTGGGTACCACCCCCGCCAAACACTCAGTGATTGCTATTGTAGGACTGGCCCAAGCTCCACACCTCACACTGCCCACTGTCTACCCTCCCCCCTATGGTAGGTGCACTGTGCTCTCTGAGGTTCTGGCTGGTCAATCTGATAAACCCACTTGAGTTAGTAGGTGTGCATGGAGTCCCAGCTCTGCTCTAACTAGCTGTCTGACTTTGGGCAAGTCACAATTTTATAGGTAAGCCATATTCACAAAATGCCACAGAATCACTATCAGGAGTCAGCTGAGCTAATATATGAAAGTGCTTTGTAAAACCTAAAGTGCAAGAGAAATGAGGATTCACTGTCGGCAGATTACCTCTCTTGGGTGTTTTCACATACCCACAAAGGCCTCTGGAGGGGAGTAAAGCATTATCTCAGTGTTTCTCAAATAGCTGACCACCTACATCTATTTAACAAGCTCCCGAGGGATTCTGATGCACCCCGAAACTTGTCAGCTGAGAAGTGACTGTAATGGTGGAACTGGAGGCACCATGACGGCACAGGGTTGGAGGTTAGGTTTGTTTGGAATGATGGTAGGTGTAGACTTTGCCTGTGTGTAGGATCAGCACCAATACTCAGGAAATCTTAATTCTCACCCCCATGTCCTAAGACCTCAGGCAGGGTGGTATCCAAAAGCTCCCTTACTGTAGGGGACAGGCAGGCCTGGAGGTGCTAGTCCCCCCAAAGGAAGATCAGAAAAACACTCAAAGTCTTGAAAATATTACTTTTTACAAAAGCATTGTTTTTGGCTATTTGAAAATGAGTAGGGAAACTATATGTGGGGATGCCACCCCTAGCAAGAAGGGAGGACACATAGGGTAGTATGTGCCTTCTCCAAGTAATCGCCTCCCTAACCCGGAGAGGTTAGGGCTTAGAGCTGAGGCCCCATATTGTGCAGGAGGGTAAGGAGGAAAAGCCTGGGTAGGAATGCTTCCCTCCCCTGTCCTCGCACCCCCTGCATGACCAAAGTTGGTCCTTGTTTCTCTGCCGACCCCTAACTTTGACCATGGCCAAGCAAGCCTGGTTTTTACCACAAGCCTCTGGCCTGCACAGGTTCAAGGGGCAGCAGCAGCCTGTTCTGAAGGTGCAGGGGAGCAGAGTAAGGGGGACTGCTCTGTAAGCCTCTTTCCCTCTCCAAGGCCTCTGAGGAAGAATCTGATTCTCCTGGTCCTCTCTTTCCTAAGGAGTTTGGTGCTTCGTGGGAACCCTGGGACTTTCCCAGCCCCTGAAACATAGTCCCCTCTACCTTGCCACATTCTAGCCATCCTTCAGTCTCAAACCATGAATCCTCTCATCCAGGAAACTTTCTGCAACAATTTCAGCTTGTATATCCCTCCTTCTTGGAAGCCCTCCAGCATCTGGTCCGCACTTCATATTACAGCCTCCTTATATTGGAAGATACTTTGGAAGTGTAGAGGCCTTCAAGATTTCTGGCTTAGTTGTCTCAGGTTTACAGATGAGGAAATGTATCTCTTTTCACTAATAGTAATGATACAATAATAGCTAACACAGTGAACACTATGTTCTGGGCACTTGAAACATATAAATTCACTTAAGTCTCACAATTAAGCTCATTTTATAGCTGAGAGAGCTGAGGTAGAGAAGTAAAGTAACTTGACCCAAGGCTGAAGAGTAAATAAGAAGCAAGGCCAGAATCTGAACCCTGAAAGTCTGGTTCTGAAGTTTTCATCTTATCTCTTGACTTACTATATCTCATGCTGTCTACTACTGTCTGGCTTGCTCATATGTACATCTCCTCTTCTTCAGTGCCAAAGGTTTGTCTTATCCTTTCTCCCCATCCACACCCTCTCCCCATCACACAGTCGCTGAGCATACAGTAGGTGTTTTAGAAGGTGTCCCAAGATTGGTCATTGATGGATTACAGAACACTTCTCCTGACACCAGGTGGCAGCATTGCATTGGCCAAAAGTCAGTCAGGTAAAAATTGAAACTTTTATTTCTGGTAGAAATGATAAATACTTTGCATTAAAAATCTGGAATTCAAGTTTTCCTCATACTTCATGCTCCCTCCCTGACCCAGAACCCTACAAACATATTTCTGTTTAGAAGGGGAAAGGTGGTGCCTGCTCTTGTGGCTAAGTCTGGGTCTGGGGAAAGGCACAGGTGGTCTGTCTCAGAGCTGAGGGGTTCCCATCTGTCCCAGTGAGGCCTAGAAGGCCAGTGATGAGAAGAATGCACTGTGATCTGATGAAGGAGCTGCAGCATCAGTCCCAACAGCCCTCTCTCTGGGGCAATAATCCCCTTTGCTGGGTAGTTGAAAGTGCAGAGGGGCCATCTTCTTCCTGATGGTTAGGGAGGGGTTCTATGTGAGGATGTGGGTATAACAGGCCAAGACACCTTTTGGGGTCTAAACCTTTAAAGAGTTAAATAGGAGAATCACAGGCCATGACATTTTGGTTGCTTAAAAGAGGGTGGATGAAGGAGAGGGGGAGGTGTGTAGCATGGAAAACCACATTTTCTTCTTTGTCCTCAAGGAAGGCACGGGGTGGGAGTGGGAGTTGCCATACCACATCCCTTTTCACAGTTATGAGTGATGGGGCTAGAGGGTCCAGGATTAGGGGAGAGGGGGAAGGGAGAAGAGGAAGGGAGGGAAAGGAAGAGGGGAGGAGGAAGAGCACGGGAGGGGAGGGAGAGAAATAAGGCCTCTCTGGAGTTGGGAGAAGGAGTGGTAAGCCTTCACCCTGGCCTGACTAGGGGTCCTCATCCCAGGGACATAGCTGCTTCTGTGGCATGTAGAAGTTGAAGCTGTAGCTCTTCTGGCAGCTGCGGATGCCGCATTTGTAAGGTGCTGGCCGATCCCGGCTGTGGCAGTACTTGAGCATGCAGGGGTACCAGGCCAGGTTCAGGCCATAGTGGCAGACACAGGGTATCCCTCGGTCCCCCACCTGCCTGCAGCGAGGTAGCAAAGCCTGCTCTGTGTCCTTGGGCAGAGTCTTGAAGATGGAGCTGTCCACACCTAAGGGAGAGAGGCGAAGGTCAAGAAAGGAGAAAGGGGGGCTCCCCTGGCAAGTGGCCAGGGCCATTCCATGCATGGACTCTTTAGGTGTCCCATCACCCCAGTGAGCTAAATATTCTCATCCCTGTCTCACAGATGAGAAAACCAGCCCAGATAAATTTAACAATCTGTCACACAGGAAGTAGTAGAGTTAAGACTGGAACACAGGTCTGTCTGACTTCAAGGCCTTAACTTAGCCATGCTGCCACCCTACATTTAAAAACATCACTATATTGGATTGTGATGGAATAAAAGAGGGGGGTGGAGAATAAGCAGGAAATCAAGACAAGCTTCTTAAAGGAATTTATATCTGAGTAGGGCTGGGCAGAAAAATGCCAGCACAAACACACTGGGAACTCAGGATGGTCAGGGCATGGGACAGACAGGAGTGTGCATTTGAGGGATGCTGGGGAGACAACAGGGCCCTGGGCCCTGGGCCCTGGCTCAGCTCAGTGGCCACAGAGGACCAGCTTCTGGGGGACAGTATCAGGCTTATAGTTCAGTTTGGGGTACAGCCCACTGGGGAGGTGTGTGCATGTGCAAGGCCTAACAGCTCTATCAGGCATCTCTAAATCCAGAGCCACCCTGGAAGGGGCAGACATTTCTCTAGTGTGCAGACAGTTGAGCAGAGGGGCCAGGGACCAGGGACCTAGAGTTGGAATGGTGAAATCTCCTTGTCCCCTCTACACAGAGGACCTGAGGACAGCCCTGGGAAAAGTACCAGACCACCACCCAGCAGTGAGGTCACATAGGCCAGAAAGGCAAAGATCATGCAAAGATAGGAGGAGGCCTCAGGGATCTTGGGATAGGGATGCTGGCACCAGAGAAGGTGTGAAAGAAAGGAGAGGAATGGATTTCTAAGAGGTGGCGGCCAAGGTAAGCATGTGGGAAGGAGAGTCCTTGGGCCCCACCCAGATCCTGGTGCCTGTGCCCCCTCACATGACAGAAGGTTCTATCTCTGTTCACACTAAGGTCAGGGATGAGGTGGGATTTGTCTGGGAATCTCCCTCCACAGGGCCCAGCGGAGTCTTAGCTCTGTGTTTCCCTACCTGGAATGGGTCCCTTTCAAGTAGCTGACTCCTCTCACTGAAGAGCCAGAGACATCTCTTCCCTAATCAATCCCAGCCTGGTTCAAAGGTCCCTTCCCTGAACTCCCACATCTCATCATTGCAGTCTATCATATTTGATATGACACAGCTGTGGGCAGCACCCAGCTGACCTTGCTCCAGCCAGAACTTGACATCCTCCTGGTGGGTGTAGATGGCATCCACGGCCTCTGCACACACATTTCGGAGATGGGGACTCAGCAGGTCCCCCTTACTGAAGTTTACAGCGATGTCCATGTGCAGGTGCTCGAGGCCCCGCACCTCCTCAGCCTGACGCACTGCCCGTGGATTTTTCTGTGGGGAGGAGAAAAGCCACTCCCACCAGGTCTCAGAACGCTTCCTGCCCATTCTCCCCTGATCACTGAGAGTCTGACAAGCCCAGGCTGGTTGTCTTCAGAATCTTGGGACCATCTGCAAGGCGGCAGTTAATCAAAAGGCACCCAGCTCCCACTCCCACGGGCAGAGAAAATGACACCCAGAGCATAGGCAATCCTTTTCAGCCGGCCACTGGGCTGTCCTCAGTGGCCCGATGAAGAGTTCGATCATGCTGCTGGGGGTGGTATTGGAGGTGGGCTGACCAGGCAAGCTGTCCCACAGTAAGTGACCTCTGGGGTTCCATACTTTCCAATATTCAGGAAACTGAGTCTCTCTGGGAAGGGCAGGCACAAGGAGAAGGGCTTATGGCATGTAGAGGTTTTGAAGATGAGGTAACTTGTCCAATGTTACCCAGATATGAGAGTGGTACTGGGTCTGAAGGCAGATAAAAACTCAGGGTCTAAGCCCTTAGCCTCCATTATAAGTGAGGAGGAGCTATAACATTAGGGACTGGAGGAATATGGGAGTTTGGGGGTTCAGTGCAGATTAAAGACCTGGGATGATGAGGTCAGGTTTAGCTGGAGCAAAGTCAGGGGGTTCAGGACTATAGGGTGAGAGTGGAGTACCAGGTATGAGGGCTCAGGTCATGAGATGGATGGGATACTTATGTTGGGGTGGTGTGCAGGCTTGGGGCCACATTGGCTGCAGGGGTGAGAGCTCTGGGGCAGAAGCTGGGAGGGGGCAGGCCCAAGGAAGGCACTCACCTGTCGAAGCTTGGCCATGGCCTCACTGGGGATGATCTCGTTGTGGTGCAGCCGGGTGACAAAGCAGAGGGCCTGTAACTGACTCTGGCCCTTCTCCAACTCCCCCAGGATCAGGGCCCGGAAGATCTTCACATACTGATGGAAAAGGACAGAAGGATGGGGACCAGCTGGATGTGGGTGGAGCCTCCCTACCAGCCCACGCAGTGCTCGACTCAGGTCCTGGAGAGGACATGGGCTTGGACACTGCCCTGCAAAGGACACCTCCCTCTTTTTGGCCTAGGAATTTTCATCTTTCCCATTTAAAGTAGTGACTTAAAAGAAAGAATACAGCCCAGATGTGTCAAAGCCTCCCGGAAAATTCAGACTGAACTGCTAGAAAGCTTTTCAAAACAGAACTGTTTCAAAGTGCAGAACTTCACCTTGAAGGGAATAGCACCCTTTTGGCGCCTGGTTCACTTATAGCTGATGCTTCCCCCTAGGTGGTACCATTATGTCACTCTGATCAGGATGGGTCAGGACCCCTACATCCACAGGGCCAGGGCCTCATGGGGGAGGGGTTGTACTTTTTACAAATACAGATTCCAGAGTTTCTCTTGCTGACATTCTTATTCAGGTTTGGGGAAATGCCTAGTTATTAGTGCTCCTCAAAACTCCCCCATAGTGCTGATCAGCCAGGCTCCTGGCCATCATATCTCAGATGGAGGTGGTGGGGGCAGGACAGGGTTAGGAACAGCTGTGAGCACAAGCTGTCATCAGCTGTTCTGCCTTCTGGCCTTAGGGAGCTGGGATGGCTCACCTTTCCCTTCCCTTTCCCCACGGGGTTACTAACTTTTCACTTCCCCTTTCCCCATGGGGTTACTAACAGCATTACCAGCAGGCCAAGGGCTCCTTCCTGTTACTGACTCACTTCACAAATGCGGGAGGCTGGAATGGGGCCCTGGGATGGGGTCCCCTTACCAACAGACTCCTGGAACCCTGTGCTCCAACCCACCTACACCTGAGGTGCCCCTCTGCTCTCACCCATCTTTGTGCCTTGCCTAACTGCTTCCAGTGAGAAGTTACCAGGTCCTGGTCAGAAGTAATTTAATCTGTCAAAACCCCTCTGCTTAGGAAATACCCTGGTGACAATGATGGTTCTCCTCTAGGAACGCCAATGGCCTTGCACTGGCACTGAGAGTATAAAGCCCAGTTGTAGCTCATCTATCAATGTATGTGCCCTGACCTCAATCACTGAGAGCCTCCATTCAGTGAGTGCTCCCTCACTATACACCTGCTAGTGTGTAAGTGCTCTGAGAACAGGGTCCGGGATCCCCCTTGGGTTTCTGGTACTGGCAGTGATGGTGCATGATTCCACCCCAACTCTGCAATGTATTTAGCTGCACCCAGGCACATCTCTCAGCTTCTCTAAGTTTCATTTGTAAAGTGGAAATGAGAACACATTTACCTGACAGGGTTGTAATAAGGATTAAATGAGTTAGTGTAGAGGGCACAAAAGAAATCCCACCCAGAGAAACTGCTCAGAAAGTACCAGCTGTGGTGATTATCATCACTGCAAGTGATCAGCAAATGTCACAGGTGACCTGAATGACTGTTGTCATTCTATAAATCTTTATGAACTTCTGAAGTCCTTTGACTTTACGAGGATCTTTCTCTTACTTCCTTTTACTGTGAATGCTCTCTGGAGCAATGAGGTGTGGGAGTGTATGGGGAGACTTTCTACCAACATTGTAGAAAGGAAAACTGAGGCTCAGCTGGTGAGAAGGGCTCTACTAGGTTCCTTATGATCCCAGACCTGTGTGGAAGGTGAGTCAGAGCTTGGGTTCACCCTAGCTTCTGCTCAACAGAAAATCTGTTCTTGGGCCACATGTCTGGAACCTCCTTGCCCCACCAGCCTGGCATCTGATCTTCATTCTCTGGGGTCAGAGGAGGGGAGACTGGAGCTAGTATACGTATGAACTTTCCATTCCAAGCTCAATTCCTGCCAGGTGGGACTTGACACCAGATTTCCACTCCTAGGGTATTTTCAGCTATGACCCTTTGAAAGAACCCTGCCTTGACTATTCACAGTATCTTTTCCAATACATCTCCTGCCGATAACCCTGTGGTTTGAGGGGTGCTGGGTGGTCCCATTGCTCGGGGACATCACCTGCCTGCCATACAGAAAACAGAAAGCATTTATTTGGCTTCTTAGGCCAGAACAGAGGATGAAAGAAATCTGAGTTTTACCCCTGCATCTATATTAAATAACAATGTCAACAACAACAACAACAAAATGCTACCAAAATGGGAACACAACTGGGAGTGAAGAGAGGGACAAGGGTTTCTCATTGAAAAACGGTATTTCTTCTATTTCTCCTATTTATTTGTGTAGGACAAAGATTTATTGAAGTTTATAACTGGAAGGGACAAGTCATTGTTACTATGAGTCAAAAAAGGGTATGTTGTCCTGTTTAAAATCTTTACAACAACAAGAGGTGGGAACTATGATTTCTACCTAGTTTAGAATGGGTAACTTGCATGGGGTCATGGGACTAAGAGAAAATGTAGCCAGAATTTTAATCCAGCAGTCTGACCCCAAAGTCTGAGCTCTCTTCACCAACCACAATGCACAACTGCATCCTAGATCAATTAGTCCTATTTCCTTGATGCCTAGCTAAAGAAACTGAAGCTCGGGCCTACAGAGGCAGTGCTAATCTGCCCTTGGCCACACAGGTGGCAGGCAGCAAAGCCAGGATAAGATCCCCCTTCCAGCTGTGCCAGTCCATCCAGCGGTGGTCTGTGAGTCCTCTGTATATCTGCCTGCAGAGTATAGCAGCTCCAGCTCACAGTTCTAAGTGACTAATAAACAACAGCATCTGACACAAGTATCGGAATAAGATGAGGAAGGACACCCTTCTGATATGCCTGTCTGGCTATCCTTCAGCCTCTTTAAACATTGAATTCTCCAGTTTTCTTGGTCCTATTTTTTCGGAAAACCATATTCCACTTGCTGGTCCCTGGGAGGGAATGGGCAGCCCTAGTTTCTGAATCTCTTTGGCTCCACCAATCCAAACAGTGCCCCTCCTTTTACTCCCTACACCTCAGTCACTACTAAGGTTCCAGGGGCCCCTTTCCCTCCAGCACAAGGGAATGGTAGGGGAGAGGCTCCCCTGCTTCAGAGAACATCTGGCCTGATGGAAGCCTGGCTTCCAGGCTTCCTCCTCACTAGAGAGTACCCTTGGATGATTCACCCAGATGTGGCCTAGCACCCAAGAATGATGGCATAGCTGGGAAAGAGCCCATGTCTGGGGGCTAGAGGCAGGATCCTCAAACCCAGGATGAAGGCTATAGCTCCCAAGACGGGAGATTTCTATAAGGCTCCTTGTCCCATTAGCTCCTACACCCTGCAGCTTACCAGGTACAGGCCACCAGGAAGAAATGTACACTATAGTACCAGGGATGAAATTTGGGCCATGCAGAGGGTGTGCCAAGTGTGCCATGGAGAGAGACAGACAGACAGACAGAGACAGCCTCTGCTAAAGTCCTCTGTGTTTTTCAGTAAGAAGTGGAGTAGGTTATGTTCTAGGAGAGCACAGTAGTTAAGAATAAGTAATTAAGGCTCTGGAGGCAGTACTACCTGTGCTCAAACCCTGTTTTTGCTGGCACTAGCTATGTAACCTTGGGGGATTTACTTAATCTCTCTGCACCTTAGTTTCCACATCTGTAAAATGACTAAAACTAGTAGTACTTTCCTTAAGGGATTATTATGAGGAAAAACTGAGTGAAAGGTTTCAGAACATAGTGGGCCGAGCTCTTTAAGTTTCTGTATTATATTGCTGCAACCACTAGCCTTGTTTCAGCTGTGATCTGTCCCAGACCTGCAGAGGCAGAACTAAAAATTTTTTTCTTAGAGATACACCTGAGACCCAGAGAGGTCAGGTGACTGCTCTGAGTCTTGAAAGTAGTCAACAAATCAGTGGGAGAACATTGATTAGCATTACCTGGGGAGGGCCTTCACAGCCACTAGGCTGAGCCAGGGGGTGGGCAAGACTAAAGCAAAGGTCCCTGTCTTCAAGAGGCTTGCGGGGAGGCCAAATTCCTACAGCCAAAGTCAGTGCATTATGACAAGGTCTGTGGTGACGTTTATGCTAAGTGCTATGTGGCAAATGATGGAAGGAGGAATGTTGTTTCCTTAATGAAGGGACTTGAAGTAGGGAAGGAAGGGAAGGCTCCCCAGGAAAATGTCAGCAGTCCTTGACAGTCAAAGAAGAAGGGGACTGCTAGCCAAGAGAGAGGCATTTACAGAAGACAGGAGGGTGTGAGAGTCTCAATGCCTCAACACAACCCATCCTTTCACTCTATCATCATCGAATCTGCCTAAAGACCTTCGAGGGCTCTTTTTATCCTCTCCATAAAGTGTACCCCCCAATGGCTGGCATCTGGGTCTCTGCAGACAGCACCTCTTAATGCTCCCTGAGCACCGAACCAAAAACCTGGCCATTTCCAGAATGAGCAATGCCATGTACCCTTCCATGAGCTGATTCCTCTGCCAGGGATGGCCTGTCCCCATCTGCCTACCATCTGCTTTCCCCATTCATAGGTCACAGATCTACAATCTTTCACACATGACATTTCTCAAACAATCTTTCACACGCGGTTGCTCCCAGTATCTCACCAGTGGCACCCAGCCTCCCACAATGCCTTCCCCTGCTCCAGGCTCACACTGCAGTTCAGTTGCTTGTTCCCATTCCCCCAAACAGATGCTCATATGAGCACATTTTCTCCCTCACAGTCCCTCCATGGAGCCTCCACCTCACCCCTTTCTTTCAGTGTCATATGCAACAACTCTCACAGACCTATCTTCTCTCTCAGTCCCCCATACCCTCTCTCTGTCACTGAGTTCGCCCAGTCTCACACACAGCCTCTCATTGTCCATCTTACATACACCCATTCTCACCAGTCTAACAACCTTACATGCACCTTCCTTCAGCCATCACACACACCTTTGTATGTGGCATCTCTCCTGACACTGCTTCACACACATTCTCTCACAGTGCATCACGTCATCTCCAGCCCAGAGAATCTCCTCTTCTCCTCTACCCTTTGTACCTTCCCACTCCCTGCTGCCTTTCCCACCTCTAGCTTCCAGCTTCTTCCCCACTCTCTAAGTGTCCTTCTGCAGAAAGCCCATTCTGGGTAGGGTGGTGAGGCTCTCCTGTCTCAGACCTTGCTGCCAACCCAGCCTTCCACCACAAGGGAACCAAAAACTAAAGGGTCCAGGTTGGTGGCACTGCCCTTCCTTCAATGCCACTCTCTCAGCCCACCACTGGACCACGGTTGTACAGCCCAGGCTGGAAGCCACCTCTCCAGTGTTCTCATGAAGCAGCTTGCCCACTGCCCACCCCCAAATTCCTCCATACTCTTGGACTGCTGGCACTCTCCCCTGGGAGTTTACCCTGCCAGTCTTGGTCTCATTTTCATCACACCAGAGTCCGTGATTCTGAGGCCTGGGCTGAGCCAATCTAAATATTTATTCCTCTGCTCCTGGCTGGGGCTGCTTTATGGCTAGAGAAGGGGCGAGCTTCATCAGTATGGAGAGCCAGCCAGAAATCAATGCCTTCCTAACTCCATGTTGGCTGCCCTGCAGGAGTCACAGGAGCACCTTGGCTGCTCTGCCCAGTATCCATGGGGGAATGGAGTCAACCCAAAGCTGGTCAAGCACATCTGCAGGCTGATGTGGAGGGATTTAGGCTACCCCCATTACAAGATGTGTGTATACCCTCATGGCTAGGCTAGGGGGAGAGGCTTCTTGTTGCAGGGCAGTGCCCCTTACCCTTTTCCACTCCCTCCCACCCAGTCTCTAGTGCTGTCAGCCAAATCCCAAAGGCCACCACTGTCCTGACTGCCATGGGAACAATGTGAGCCTTTATGTGGATCATCTATGCCCCAATGTCCTGCTGACTCAGGGCTCCTAGGATGGGGACCATAGCTCCCTCTCACCCAGATTCCCAGCACCAGCACCTCCCTCTCCTTTACTGAAATCCCCAGTGGGGCAGCAACTTAAACATTTGCCAACTTAAAGGATGGAATCTCCTAACTATGCTTTAGTCCCTATGGCAGAAAAAAAGGAACTAGAAACAATCTGCTTAACAGAGCAAAGAAAGAGAGTGGGAAGGAAGGCGCTACCCGGGACCTGGCTGGCACCGCTATTTCACTTTTCACATGCTTGCACTGCTACTGCTTTGCAACATCCTCTTACTCATTTTCACAATAAGCCTGCAACCATCATACTACCGGCCCTGTTGTGTTCCTGTCATGTGTGAGCCTGGGGCTCAGGGAGATCACAGCTTGTCAAGTCACACAGCTGGTAATGGGCAGGAAAATGTACACAATGAGTGCTCAGAAGTATCTCTGAGATCCTGTAAAAATGGTCCCCACAGCTCTGCCCCCCAACCCCCACTCTCTAGAGGCCATGGAAGGAAGGAGGAAGGAAGGGAAGAGTCTTAGGCACAAAGATGCTAAGGAGTCGATATTCACCAGGGGTTACAAGCTTTGTGATGAAGAGATCGAGCCCAAGTTTGTATTGAGGAGAGTTTCTCTGTGGATTTGTTTCTCTGCACCAAGGCTTTTTTCAGCCTACTTCTTCCCTTTCCAATATTTAGGCTTCTTCAGCCTTCTGGAAGAAGCCTACTTAAATTCCTCGATATACATGAGAAGCATCCCAGGGCCCTAATCCTGGATAATTAACTACTGGATCTTGTCAAAGTCACTTCATAGCTCTGCACCTCAGTTTGCATATCTGCAAAATGGAGGCAGTATCTACCTCAGGGTGCATTGGTGAGGATCAAATGAGACCAGATGTGTGACAGCAACTAATAGTGTGTGATGTGAGTGACTACTCAGTGTGTGAGATCCAGATATACACAATTCTTATCTCAAGGCTGGACCCTCTGCCTACCTGTGGGACCAGAGTCTTTCTGAGTTTTTCCTCCTTCTTCTTCTCCACCACCACCATCACCAATAACACCTCTCAGCACCCTGGGAAACCTAGTAGGGAAGAACCCCACTTCTTCTTCTCCCTACCTTATTTCCAGAAGGCCACTCACTTGTTCCCAAGGGGTAGTTTTCACTGCTTGGTCTGGATCATTTGCTAGGACTCCACCTCGACATAGGCATTCAGGAGTGGGGTGGGAGGAATGTTTGCCAAGCTCCAGGGAGTACATCTGAACCTTTGGGCAGGGCTACTGATCCCAATCTGTGGAGGAATTCCTCGAAAATGGCATAGGAACTGCACTTAGACCCAAGGGCCCCATGGACATGAGCTGGGTCATTCCACCCAGTGACTTCTCAAAAACTCTTATGAGGAAATGCTTTGGACTCTAAAAAGGTTAGGCCTCTCTTGAAAGCACTTCTACTGTCCTGTTTCCCAATAAGACATCTTGTCCATCACATGCCTCTATGCCAAACTGAGGGAACCTAACATAGATAGGGTAGGGGAGACTAGGCTCTAAAAATTTTCTCTTGTCTGATGTCCATGTGATGTGATACCCCACTAGAATAAACAGCCTCAGGCAGCAACATGGCCATCTGCATCCCACATCTTCACAAACTATATCTCACTGCTGTGCAGCTTCCTATGTTGCTCTCCAAACCAGGGGCCCCCAAGGCGGAGACTCTGGTGCTTTCTGTACTGTTCCTTCCTACCACTCATCCATCGGTGCTCAGGGCAGGCTCAAGTTGTAATCTCCTTGGGTCCTTCAGAGTTAACCTGAGCTAACTTATACTGCCATATGGCTCCTTTTATCTTGGCCCCAGCCAATGATCCTTACAATCCCCTTCCTTCACACTTTTGAAGTCCGTGGCTCCTTCCTCCTAGTTCCTGTTGTATCAATCACCCCAAAGCAGTTCCACATGATTTTCTCATATCTTTTAGCCCCACCCTCTCCATCCGGTCAGCACCAAACCATGCCTGGAATATGAGTCATCCCTTCCCCTAGCTTTTGAACACTCAGACTGAGGGACAAAGAGGAAAGAGAACTTGGACAGAGACAGCAGCCTGGGGGTGGGGAGACCAAGAAGGCTGTTATACAAAAAACCAGGATAGGGGCTGGAGATGGTGACATACCTGCTATTAGATATACCCAGTGAGTATATACATATGGGTATAATTACATACATAGGGTTTGGATTATAAAGAGTACTGCCTATTGAGTGTGTATTATGAATTAAGAGTTCTGTAGTAAGAGCACATAGAATTAGGCATAACATCTATATGCTGCTTAAACACACTGCGGTTATCGTTGGTAGAATGACAGGTTTCAAATAGGTGACTGAGTTTGGGCTTTACCTTCATTTGACAGTCTAACCTCGTTGCTCTCCCAAGTCCCCTCCCCTTTCCTGAAGCAGCTGTGTCAGTGATTCCCAAACTTCACTGCCCATTGGAATCACTGGGGCCTCTTTAAAAAATACTGCCACCCAGCTCCCACCCTCAGACATTCTGAATTAATTGGCATGGACAGCAGCCTAGGCAAGGGGAGTTTCCAAAGCTCCCCAGGTGATTCTAATGGATAGCAAAGTTTGGGAGCCACTGAGCTATATGGCATGTCTTTTAGAGCAGCAGATCAATCTGCATTATGGTCAACAGGCTTTGGGCAAGACTTGTAGTAATGCACAATGGCTATTTGATAGCTCCAAGCTACGTGTGGAGTTTACAATCCTTACCAGGACTCCAGACTATGTGTCCTACAGGAGGCTGATTACAGTTACTGCTTCGTCAGCTGCCCATACAGTGTTGCCCTTGTTGAACCTTCCTCTTGGCAGAGGCAAACAGTGGGTGGGAGGAGCCATAGAGAGGGGCCTGGGTGGGGGTAAGATCAGCCAGACAGAAGGCTGCAGTGCACCCAACACAAGGGAGTTAATGCTGCCCACGGTAGTCTGGCAGGACAAGGATGACTGCTACATGTTCTGAGGGGCTGGCTAGAAATTTTGAGTGTGATTAATTTTATGTGTCAACTTGACTGGGTTAAGGGATGCCTAGAGAGCTGACAAACATTCTTTCTGGGTTTTTCTGTGAGGCTGTTTCCAGAAGAGGTTAGCATTTGAATCAGCAGAATGAGTAATGACAGCCCTTACCAACATGAGTGGGCACCATCCAACCTAAATATTGAGGGTGTAAATAGAACAAAAAGGTGGAGGAAGGGGAAATTTGCTCTGACTGAGCTGAGACATCCATCTTCTACTGCCCTCTGACATTGGTGCACCTGGTCCTCAGGCATTCCAACTCAGGTTAGAACTACACTGGTGGTTTTCCTGGGTTTCCAGGTAGCAATTGGCAGATAATGGGACTTAGCCTCCATAACCGTGGGAGCCAATCCCTCATAATAAATCTCTCTACTTTCCCATGAACCTGACTGTGCCTCACCCTCATGGGAAATGCTCTAGCTCCACCCTCCAGGCTTCCAGAGGCTCCACCTCCCCAACTCCTGGTCGCCCCACCCTGCTGAGCAGAAACTGGGACAGACTGAGTTGTGTGGCTCTGGGGAAGGGGCCACTCCTCCCACCTTCCCTAAGCCTGACCCGCACCATCCCTCAAGGGAGATCCAGTAGCCCCACCCTTCTGACTCCCCATGGGTCCATGCAGCTGAGCTCAGGCTCCTAGCAGAATCTTGGACAGACTGAGTTGTGTTGCTCTAGGCTGGAAGCCATTTTTCCCTCACAGACCTAATCGGTGCCTAACCTTCCCTTCATACAGCCAAATCTTGGTCTTTTTGGTACTGGTAAACTCTGTGACCTCACCCTGATGACTTCCTGAGATGCCTGCACTCCACCAAAAGGTCTGTGGGCACCCAGTGCATGGTAGCTAGACTTGGTATACCCTGGGACAATTGCTGAATGGTCTCAGACTCAGTACTGGCACTGAGTTTGAACCTGTATCATTCTGGGAAACACCACTTACACCTACCTGGTAACTCACTGAGAACCTACCTCATGCAACTTGAGTACCACCATAGGCTCTTTCAGTGACTGAGCCTAACAGGCAGCTGGCAGGCAGAGACAGATCTCAGGGTGCCTTGGGACTTTTGCTGACCTTCCCCTGGACTCAGTGTTGGTAAAAATCAGCCTTGATGCACATCTCGGTTGTTTCTGTGCACACCCAAGCTCAGCAGAGACAGCCACAAACTGTGGATGAATTTGTAGCTCCAAACAGGTTGCCTAGGGCCAGGCAGAGTCCGTATCTGACATTGGTCTGCACCAGAGTTCCTCCCAAGAGGCCCCAGAAACAACACAGCCAGTAGCCAACTTCAAACACAGCAGGATCTAACTGGCATCACAAGTAGTAGATCAAGGGAAGATGTCAGCAGGCATCAGACCTGTGGCAAATTCTGTTTCATATGGTTAGCACCTGCACAGCAGCTTGTACACTGTCTTCAGGGCTGATCCACACAATCACCCAGCCTGACGGTCAACACCATATATGAAAAAGACAGTAGCAATCAATACTCAATTACAACAGAAGGACCCACATAACCTACACAAGGGACATTCCTGGAATACCCAGCTCAGGTGATCTAGAAGGCTGTGTCACTGGGTCCAAAGGACACTTACTACATAAAGCCACCCTACCAAGACTGGGAGACATAGCAGAACTACCTAAAACAGAGAAATTAACACAAAGAGACAGCCAAAATGGGGAGACAAAAAAAATCTACCCTAAATGAAAGAGCAGAAGTAATCTCCAGAAAAAGAACTAAAACAGAGGCAAGCAATTTACCAGATACAGAGCTTAAAAAAATGGTTATAAGGGTGCTCAATGAACTTACTGAAAACTTCAACAATTAGATTGCAAGCATAAAAAAGGATACAGAAACCATAAAAAAGGATTACTCAGATACGTAGAATACAATATCTGACATCAAGAATACACTTGAAGGAATAAACAGTAGGTTGAATGAAGCAGAGGATCGAATCAGCAATTTGGAAGACAAGGTAGAAAACCAGCACACAATCAGAGGAGCAGAAAGAAAAAAGAATACATAGAGGGGTTGCAAGGTGGTGGTGGAGTAGGAGATACTTCTTGCACCTCCTCACAGAACAAAACTGGAAATAACACAAAAGAGAATAGCTACCTGAAATAAATAACCAAAGACTTCCTGAAAAACAAAATTTTAACCAAGAACAGCCAGAAACCAACAAGAGACTGGTAGGAAGGGCAGGGACATAAAAGGGGCCAACCCCATTCCCACGGGTGGCAGGCTGAGCTTACAGAATGGCTGTGGGAGCTTCCCGCAAGATGATAGAAGCCTGGACCCCAGACTGCCCTCCCAAGCATGGAGCAGTGCCAGTGCCGGGATCGGTGCCCACCTAGCATCCAGCAGTAAAAGGTGTGGGGTGGGGGGTGGTTTTTGTCTGCTGGGGAGAAACGAAGCCTGCTGGAGACAAAGCCACTGTTTCTTTTCTTTTTTTTTTCTTAAAGGGGCCAAACACAGGTTTTGTGTTCACAACCACTCACCTTGGGCTTGGGCGAAGGGAAGGCTGCGTGGACTGGAGTTGCATAAGGAGAGTATAGAGTAGGAGGAATTGAGGATAGGTGTGTGGGAGCAGCTGTGGGGATATCTGTGCCAAGATATACCTTGATACCACAGCAGCCATCTTTCTGAGAAAAAGCAACCCCTCCCAGGGAAAAATCAATTGCCCCACCCTGTGGGATACCAATCATCCCATCTTCTGGAATCCCACTTGCCCCAATTTGAATTGGTTTTCTGGGGGGAGGGGGTTTGGTTTGGTTTGGGTTTTTTCTTTCTTTTCTCCCAGCCTGCATCTTAAACCCCTGTTGAGCAGACAGCACATACACAGATTCGGGGTGTCAGAGACTAGCTTTAGGGTGCAGTCATTCCATATACTTTCCTGGGAACCAGACTGGAGATTTCACCTCACAGGAGAGCCATAAAAACACCCTCCTGGTTTCTGGCAGACCCAAAATCTGGGTTCTGGAGGCCCCATGCACTAGTCTACTTGGGGCTCCATCATGCAGAGTTCAGAGAAATAATCCCAGACAGGCTCAGATGCGTGGCTCAGGTTTGGGGAAACAACACACCATCTTCCCTGAAGTCTGAAAAGGCACCTCCCGTGGGTTATCCAGGACTCCCATCCCCCTGATTTCACCAGAAGCCCTCTCAGAAACAGGTCAGGAACTAGTACAAGCCTGACAGCAGGCTGACAGGCAGGGGCAGGGGGAGGTAAATCCTTGGTACCTGGGACGTTTGCTGACATACCCCTGGACCCAGTGCTGATAAAAGCCAGCTTGGCAGTACAGCTCATCCCATCCTATGCACAGCCAAGCCTGGAGGAGGCAGCCACAAACTGTGGATAGCTTGTAGCTTTGAACAGGTTGCAGAGGGCTAGATGTGGACAGCATCTGATATTGGCTTACAGACAACATCAGAGCTGTATCCAAAGGGAGATCACCCAGCAGGCAAGAGCTAAACTCTGCTGAGACAATTTCTGTTTATTTTTCATTACTTTTCTGTCATATTTTTATATTTTTCTTTTTATTCTATTTCTGTTGTTCTATTTTTCTTTCATAGCACTTATTTTATTCTTATCTTCGCTTACTCCATTTTCCCCTTCTTCTTCCCTTTTCTTTTTTTTGTTATTCTCTTCCTTTGTCCGTTTTCCCATTTTCCTCTCTCTATTCATTACTTGTATTAGTTCTCTTACTCCTCTCATAATCACTTTTTTTTCCTTTGGTCTTCTTTTCTTCTCCCTTCTTTTTCTTTTTTCCCCTTTCTCTACTATTCTATTTCTCTTTTCACTTTTATTATTCTTTGCCCTTTTGTCATTGATTTTGCTATTGTTGGATTTTTTTTTGGCTTGTTTTGGTTTGGTTTTTGTGTTGTTTTGCTTTCTTCTGTCAGCAACTGTATAACCATGTACAAGATGTGGCAGGGGCTGAGCCTCTCAGTCAATCAGCCAGAGGGGAGATCCCACGAATGAATGAGCCAACAACTTTCAGGCCCAAATATTGGGTTGGCCAAAAAGTTCATTTAGTTTTTTCTGTACGATGGCTCTAGTAGTGCTTAGCTATCTTTAATGTCATTTGAAACAATTTTATTAGACTGTAATTGTGATAGCTGTCATATCAGTGTGCACTTTAAAAAGCTTATGAAAATTGGTGAATGTGCAGCCATTTTAATATTGAAGATGGAAGAAATACACATTTTCAGTGTATTATGATTTATTATTCCAAAAAAGGAAAAAACACAACTGAAATACCAAAAAAGATTTGTGCAGTGTTTGGAGAAGGTACTGTGACTGATAGAATGTATCAAAAGTAGTTTGTGAACTTTCTTGTACTATTGACATGTTGGCCAAATAATTCTTTGCTGTGGGGCTGTCCTATGCATTGGCAGATATATAACAGCACCCTTGGCCTCTACCGACTAGAAGCCAATAGCAGGAGATGGCTGGACACTCAAAATTTCCAAATCGTTAAAATTATTAGTGAAAATGGAAATTGTGTCATTTATTTTATGGAAAAAACAAAATGGACATTTTGGCCAACCCAGTAAAAGAAGAGCCCACATAACCCACACAAAGGACATTCATAGAGCATTCAGCTCAGGGCATCAAGGAGACTGCACCACTGGGTCCCACAGGACTCCTACCACGTAAGTCCATCCCACGAAGACAGGGAGGCAAAGCAGATCTATCTAATACATAGAAACAAACAAAAAGAGAGCTAAAACGGGGAGAAAAAGACACATCCTCTGAACAAAAGAAAAGGAGGGATCCCCAGAAAAAGAGCTAAATGAAATTCAGGCAAGCAAATTATCAGACATAGAGTTTAAAGTAATGATTGTACAGATGCTCAAGGAAGTTAGTGAGAACTACATCAGCATGAAAAAGGACATAAAACTATGAATAAGAACCAGTTGGAAATGAAGAATGCAATATCTGGTATGAAGAATATGCTAGAAGGTAATAAAAGCAGGCTTGATGAAGCAGAGGATCAAATCAGTGATTTGGAAGACAAAGTAGAAGAAAATAACAACCAGTCAGTGCAACAAAAATAAAAAAGAATTAAAAAGAATGAGGATGGTTTAAGGAAGCCTCGGGACAACATGAAACATAACAACATTCACCATCATAGGGATAACAGAAGGTAAATAAAGGGAACAAGGGATAGAAAACCTTTTTGAAGAAATAATGACAGAAAACTTCCTTAGCCTGCAGAAGGAAAAAGCAACACAAGTTCAGGAAACACAGAGAGTCCCAAGCAAGATGAATACAAAAAGACCCACATCAAGATACATCATAATTAAAGTGGGAAAGTTTAAAGATAGAGAACATCTTAAAGGCAATAACAGACAAACAGTTACCTACAACAGAGCTCTGATAAGGCTTTCAGCTGATTTCTCAACAGGCCAGAAAGGACTGACATGAAGTATTCCAAGTATTGAAAAGCAGGGACCGACAACCAAGACTACTCTATCCTGCAGCAAGGTTTTCATTGAAAATGGAAGGGAAAATAAAAAGCTTCCCAGGCAAAACAAACAAACAAACAAACAAACAAACAAATGCTAAAGGAGTACATTTCCACCAAACCAGTATTGCAAGAGATGCTAAAGGGACTGCTTTAAGAAGATTATACACACACACACACACACACACATGCACACGCACACGCACACACACACACACAGAGACAATGGTTCAAAGGGGAAAAAATGGCAATAAATAAGTACTTATCAATAATAACCTTAAATGTAAATGGATTAAATGCTCCAATCAGAAGACAAAGGGAGGCTGAACAGATAAGAAAACATGACCTGTATATTTGCTGTCTGCAAGAGACCCACCTTGGAACAAAAGATTTATACAAACTGAAAGTGATGCAATGGAAAAAGTTATCCCATGCAAATGGAGACAAAAAAAAAAAAAAAAAAGCTGGGGTAGCAATACTTATACCTGACAAAATTAGACTTTATAACAAAGGCCAAACAAGAGACAAAGAAGGGCACTACATAATACTAAAGGGATCAATCCAACAAGAGGATGTAACCCTTATAAACATATATGTACCCAATATAGGAGCACCTAAATACAAGGTTTTCCAGAAGGTATCCAGGAATGTAATATGAAAAATAGAGACATTTACTGAAGGAGGTACAAGATACAAGAAACACTGTACATAGGACAACGGCACCTTCAAAGTAGGCACCTTGGGACCTCACACAGTTCTCCCAATCGCCATCTGCTGCCCCACTGTATTTTTCTGAATCTCAAAGGATGGTCTGAAATCTCTTCCCTTTCAGAGGTGATTTTAGTTTTGGGAAAAAACAGCAGTTGCAGAGTGACAACTCTGGGCTAAGTAGTGGGGCTGAGTCACCTGGGTGATTTGATGTTTTGCCAAAAAACTCTGTAGGAGACAAAATGCATGAGAGGTGCATTGTTATGATGAAGTTGCCAATCAACAGTTGCCCATAGCTGTGGCCTTCTGAATCATCTGAATAGTTTCCACGCAGGAATGGTCAAGCTTAATGCAAAATTTGATGCAGATTCATTGTTCTACTCTCTCAGTCATTTTGAATGTGATGGCCACACAGTACACATGCTCACTAAACAGCGTCTACCACCCTCACTGACTAGTACAGTGAAGATGTCATTGTTCATGCATGTGCATTCCAGTCTACTCTCCTTGGCTGCCAGGTTACACTGATGTCATGCAAACCACTCTCATTTTATTGACAATGGCTGGAATTTCCCCAGAGATACTTCGTATAAAAGAAAACCTTGGAGAACTTCAAGAAAGAGACTGACAGCAACACAGTCATTGTAGGGGATTTGAACACCCCACTATCACCAATGGGTAGATCTTCCAGACAAACAACCAAGAAGGAAACAGGTGCCTTAAATGACATATTAGATCAAATAGACTTAATTGACATTTACACAGAATATTTCATCCCAAATCAACAGTATGTACATTCTTCTCAAGTGCACACAGAATACTTTCAAAGATAGCCTACATTGTAGGACACAAAATAAGTCATAACAAATTCAAGAAAATTGAAATGATATCAAACATTCTCTCTGATCACAATTGCTTAAAACTAGAAATTAACCTCAATAAAAACTCAAAACTCAAAAACCTTCAAATATATGGAGGCTAAATAACATGTTATTAAATAATGAATGGGTCAACAATGAGATCAAGGAGGAAATCAAGAAGTACCTGGAAACAAATGAAAATGAAGACATAGAAAACCAAAACCTATAGGACACAGCAAAAGCAGTCCTGAGAGGAAATTTCATAGGACAGAAGGCCTACCTAAAGAAGATATAAAAATCACATAAAAGCAACATAACCCTACACCTAAATAACTAGAAGAACAATAACAAAGCCCAGAGTGAGTAGAAGGAAGGATATAAGATCACAGCAGAAATGACATGCAGACTAAAAAAACAATCCAAAGGATAAATGAAACCAAGAACTGGTTCTTTGAAAAAATAAAAGAAATTGATGAATCTTTAACCAGACTCATCAAGAAAAAAAACAGAGAGGACCCAAATAAAATCAGAAATGAAAGAGGGGAGTAACAAATGACACCACAGAAATACAAAGGATTTTAATAAATACTATGAACAATGATATGCCAAGAAATTGGACAACCTGGGCGAAATGGATAATTTCTAGAAACATACAATCTTCCAAAAGTGAATCAGGAAGAAGCAGGAAACCAGAATAGACTGATAACAACTAATGAAATTGAAGCAGAAATGAAAGAACTCCCAGGAAACAAAAGTCCTGGACCAGATGTCTTCACAGGTGAATTTTACTAATCATTCAAAAAAGAACTAACATTTATCCTTCTCAAACTATTCCAAAAAATTCAAGAAGAGGGAGACTTCCAAACTCTTTTTATGAGGCCAGTATGATCCTAAATCCAAAACCATGTAAAGGCACAACAAAGAAAGAAAATTACAGGTCAATATTCCTGAGGAACATTGATGCTAAAATCTTCAACAAAATGTTAGCAAACTGGATCCAGCAATACATTAAAAGATCATAAACTATGATCAAGTGGGATTTATCCAAGGAATGCAAGGTTGGTACAATATTCACAAATCAGAAAATGTGATACATCATATAAACATAAGGAAAGGCAAAAATCACAAAATCATATAACAGATACAGAAAAAGATATTTGATAAAATTCAGCAGCCACTTATGATAAAAAACATTCAGCAAAGTGGGACTAGAAGGAGCATACCTCATCATCATAAAGGCTATATGTGAAAGATCTACTGCCAAGATTATACTAAATGGGCAAAAACTAAAAGCATTTCCCTTAAGATCAGAAACAAGACAGGGATGTCCACTTTCACCACTTCTATTCAACATAGTACTGGAATCTCTACCCACAGCGATCAGACAAGAAGTAGAAATAAAAGGCATCTGATTAGAAAAAAAGAAGCAAATTGTCATTATTCACAGACAACATGATATTGTACTTAGAAAACCCCATAGGCTCCACCAAACTGTTTGACAAATAAATGAATTCAGCAAAATAGCAGGATAAAGGTCAATATTCAGAAAACCATGGTATTTTTATACATCGATCATGACCTATCAGCAAGAGACACTAAGAAAATAATCCCATTTGCTACTGCAACAACAACAACAACAACAACAACAACAAAATAAAGTACATAAGAATAAATTTAACCAAGGAGGTAAAAGACCTGTACTTGGAAAACTACAGAACACTGAAGAAAGAAATTGAGGAATATACAAATGGAAGCATGTACCATGTTTATGGATTGGAAGAGTTAACATCATTAAAATGTCTACCCAAAGAAATCTATAGATTCAATGTAATTCCCATTAAAACACCAATGGCATATTTCACAGATCTAGAGCAAATAGTCCAAAAATTTATATGGAGCCAAAAAAGACCTTGAATAGCTTCAGCAATCTTGAGAAGGAAGAACAAATTTGGAGGGATCACAAATCTGATATCAAACTATTCTATAAGGCAACTATAATCAAAACAGTCTGGTACTAGCATAAGAAAAGACACATAGATCTATGGAATAGAATAGAGAGCCCAGAAATAAACACACATCTTTATGGTCAATTACTACTTGACAAAGGAGGCAAGAGCATATAATGGAGTAAAGACAGCCTCTTCTATAAATGGTTTTGGAAGAACTGGCCTGGTAGTTTAATGCAAACAAATGAAACTAGACCACCATCTTACACCATACACCAGAATAAATTCAAAATGGATAAATGACATAGGCAGTAAAATTTCAGATATCTTGCATAGCAATATTTTTGCCAATACATCTCCTAGGGCAAGGGAAACAAAGGAGAAAATAGATAAATGGGACTACATCAAATTAAAAAGCTAATGCACAGCAAAAGAAACCACCATCAAAATGAAAAGAGAACCCACTATGTGGGAAAACATATGCCACTGATACACTAGACAAGGGTTTAATCTCCAAAACATACAAAGAACTTATATGACTCGACACCAGAAAGACAAACAATCTGATTATAAAATGGGCAAAGGAGCTGCATAGACACTTCTCCAAGGACATACAGATGGCCCACAGGGCTATGAAAAGATGGTCAACATCACTAGCCATTAGAGAGATGCAAATTAGAACCACAATGAACTACTACCTCTCACCTGCCAAAATGGCTATCATTAATAAATCAACAAACAACGAGTGCTGGCAGGGATGTGGAGGAAAGAGCACCCTAATGCACTGTTGGCGGGAATGCAGAGTGATGCAGCCGCTATGGAAAACAGCATGGAATTTCCTCAAAAAATTAAAAATAAAACTGTCTTTTTACCCAGCCATTCCACTGCTGTGAATATATTCCAAGAATCCCAAAATGCCAACTCAAAAGAATATATGCAACTCTATTTTCATAGCAGCACTATTTACTATAGCCAAGATTTAGAAACAGCCTAAATGCCCATCAGTAGATGAGTGGATAAAAAAGCCATGATACATTTGCACAACAGAATACTGCACATCAGTAAAAAAGAAGGAATTTGTACCTCTTGTGACAGCATGGATGGAACTAGAAACTATTCTGCTAAGTGAAATAAGCCAGCTGGTGAAAGACAAATAACCATATGATCTCACTTAAAAGTGGAATCTAGTGAAATAAACTAATGAGCAAAATAAAACCAGAGGCATTGAAACATGGACAGACTGACAGCTATAAGAGGGGAGGGGCTGGGAGGGGCGAGGAAGGAACTAGTTGAAAGAAGGTGAAAGGATTAGTCAAAGAACATATATGAAGGACCCATGGACATGGACAATGGTGTGGGGATTGACTGGGGGTGTGGGGGGTGCGCTGGGTGGGGGGTGGCAAAGGGGGAAAAATTAGGACAACTGGAATAGCATAAAGGATGAAATATTTAAATTAAAAGAAGAAAAAAATACAAAATAATGAGGATAGTTTAAGGGACCTTTGGGACAACTAGAAATGTAACAACATCCATATCATAGGGGTACAAGAATGAGAAGAGAGAAAAAGGGATCAAGAACCTATCTGAAGAAATAATTACTAAAAATGGGCCTGCCTGGCACTGGGGAAGAATGGGTGCTGAGCTGGGAGTATGCTGGCTCTCAGGACCTGCCTGAGGCAGGGTGGCCATAGCAAAGAGGATGACGTACCCATGATCCATTGTCTAGTGTTCCAGCCCTATGGGCCATGACTTTCTTGAATTTGAAGAACCATTACTGCAGAAACATAAAAAGAACTGAAAGTTACTGTGGAGGCTTGGCTGTCAGTGATGTTCAAATCAATATGGAGAACAGTTCACGTTAAAAGATGGGGATCTGGATTTGTTAACTCAAGAATGTATTGTTCTTATGGTGGTCTACGTGACTATTCACCATATGGTTTTACTATTAACATGCTATAAAAAGAGACTCTGTCTTGGTAGGGAGAGTGGCTATTTTTCCCAGCAGGCCACTACTGGGAGCAGCTGCTTTGTCCAGGTAGCAGTAATATTGCACTTATCCAATTTATACAAAAATATAAAATATGGACCTCCCGTTAAGATGGAGGCATAGGTAAACACACCCTGCTTCCGTGCACAACTATAGCAGAAAAAACAAAACTAGACTACAAAACGAATTCACCCAGAATTGTCAGAAAATCGAGCTCTGTGAAAGTCCGACAGCCAAGGATTTTAAGAAGCCACATTCATCCAGATGGGTAGGAGGGGCGGAGAGGCATGGGGACTGAATGGGCAGTCCCACATCCAGTGTGGGGGATAAAATATGGAAGGGATACTTCACGGGCAAGGGATCCTAGCTCCTGTCCAGACCATCCAGCCCAGGGTTCCAGTGCCAGGAAGATAAGTCCCCATAACTTCTCTCTATAAAAACCAATGGGGATTGGGGTAGCGGAAGAACCTGTGGGTTTCTCAAGAGACTCCTCTCAAGGAGCTTGCAACAGAATTAGGACTCACGCAGACCCACCCTCTCTGAGATTCAACACTAGGGCAACAGCTGGAAGGGCACCAGTGGCATACAGGGAGAAAGTGAAGTGTGAGTGCGGGGAGACAGCTTCTTACCTAGCATAACTCCAGAGGCCAGGTAGTGGCACTGTCCCCTCTGCAAACCCTCTGCAAACAGCAACAGAGCAGTGACATGGGTCGCCCTGCCCTGGCAATTACCTAAGGCTTTGCCCTATAGAACTTAACAGGTGCGCTCTTCTACAATAGGCCACACTTTTAAGAAAAGGGAGTCATAGCAGCTCTACCTAATACACGGAAATAAACCAGGGAGGATGTCAAAAGGAGGAGACAAATAAATGTGGCACAAATAAAGAATAGAACAAAATTCCAGAAAAATAACTAAATGAAATGGATATAAGCCATCTATCAGATGCATAGTTCAAAACACTGGTTATCAGGATGCTCCAGGAACTCACTGGGTACTTCAATGGCATAAAACAGGCCCAGGCAGGAATAAAGGTTACACAAGTGAAATGAAGAATAATCTACAGGGAACCAACAGTGGAGAGCATGAAGTCAAGAATCAGATCAACGATTTGGAACACAAGGAAGGAAAAAGCATTCAATCAGAACAGCAGGAAGAAAAAAATAAAAAAAGAACGAGGATAGGCTTAGGAACCTCTGGACATCTTTAAATGCACCCACATCCGAATCACAGGGGTGCCAGAAGGAGAAGAGGAAGAATAAGAAACTGAAAACTTATTTGAAAAAATAATGAAAGAAAACTTCCCTAATTTGGTGATGGAAATAGACATGCAAGTCCAGGAAGCACATTGAATCCCAAACAAGGTGGATCCAAAGAGGACCACACAAGACACATCATAATTAAAATAACAAAGGTTAAAAACAAAGAGAATCTTAAGAGCAGCGAGAGAAAAGGAGAGAGTTATCTACAAAGGAGTTCCTGTAAGGTTGTCGGCTGATGCCTCAGAAGAAAGTTTGCAGGCAAGGAGGGACTGGCAAGAAGTATTCAAAGTGATGAAAAGCAAGGAAATACAACCTAGATTACTCTATCCAGCAAAAGTATCATTTAGGATGGAAGGGCAGATAAAGTGCTTCCCAGACAAAGTAAAACTAAAGGAGTACATCATCACCAAACCATTATTATGTGAAATGCTAAAGGGAATTATGTAAGAAGAAGAAGGTCAAAATGAAGAACGTTAAAATGGCAATAAATTCATAACTATCAATAATTGAATGCAAATAACAAACTAAGCAAACAAGCAGAACAGGGACAGAATCATAGGTATGGCGATCATTTGGAGGGTTATCAGTTGGGAGGGGAAGGGGGAAAATGAGGGAAAAGATGCAGGGATTAAGAAGGACAAATTGGCAGGTACAAAATAGACAGGGGGATGTTAATAATAGTATAGGTAATGGAGTGGCCAAAAAACATATATGCATGACCCATGCACATGATCTAAGGGGAGGGGAATTGCTGGAGGGTATGGGGGTACTGGGTGGAGGGGGGTAAACGGGAAAAAACTGGGACAACTATAATAGCATAATCAATAAAATATATTTAAAAGAAAAAAGAAATGACTGAAAATGTCATTTCCTTAACCTGGTGAAAGAAAAAGACATAAAGTTCAGGAAACACAAAGAGTCCCAAACAAGATGAAACCAAAGAGGCCCACACCAGTACATGTCATAATTAAAATGGTGAATGTTAAAGACAGAATTTTTAAAGTAGCAAGGGAAAGACAGTTACCTAGAAGGAAACTCCCATAATACTGTCAGCTGATTTCTCAATAGAAACATTTCAAGCTATGAGGGACTGGCATAAAATATTCAAAGTGATGAAAAACAAGGACCTGTAACCAAGACTACTTTACCCAGAAAGGCTATCATTTAAAATTGAAGGAGAAATAAAGAGCTTCCTGACAAAAAAAAAGCTAAAGTAATTCATTAACACCAAACCTGTATTACATGAAATGTTATGGGTGAAGAAGAAAAACAAGAGGAGGAAAATGTGAAAAAGGAGGAAGAAAAGGAAGAGGAAGAGGAACAAGAAGCCACTGCCATAGTCAGGTAGTTCAGTTGGTTAGAAAATGGTCCCAACACTCCAAGGTTGCAGGTTTGCTCCCCAGTAAGGACACATACAAGAATCAACCAATCAAAGCATAAATAAGTGGAACAAAAAGAACAAAAAAAATCAATTCCTCTCTTTTTCTTTCTCCCCTTCTCTTTTTCTCTAAAATCAATTCTAAAATTTTAAAAGAAAAAGGAGAAGAAGAATAACATCATTATAAGCAATAAAATTGCAATAAATGCATACCTATCAATAATCTCTTTAAATATAAGTGGCTTGAATGCTCCAATCAAAAATATCAGGGTAGCTGAATGGGTAAGAAAACAAGACCCATACACATGCTGTCTACAACAAACCCACCTCAGAAGGAGGGATACATACAGACTAAAAGTAAAGGGATATAAAAATATATTTCATGCAAATAGAAATGAAAAAAAAAAGCTGGGGTAGCAATACTTATATCAAACCAAAAAAAAAAAAAAAACCCTTCAAACAAAGGTCATAAAGGCCATAATAAGAGACAAAAATGCTAAAGGGATCAATTCAACAAGAGGATATAAACCTTGTATATATTTATGCACCTAAATACATGAAGCAAATTTTGAACATAAACAGAGGTCGACAGTAATATAGTCACAGTGGGGAATTGTAACACCCCATTGACATCAATGGATAGATCTTTCAGACAGAAAATCAACAGGAAAACAGTGGCCTTCAATGATATACTAGAATGATGGATTTAACTGATATCTTCAGAGTATTTCACCCCAAGCAGCAGAATATACATTCTTTTCAAGGGCACATGGGATATTTTCTAGGATAGGCCACATGTTAGGACACAAAACAAGTCTCAATAAATTTAAGAAGACAGAAATCATATCAAGCATCTTCTCTGACAATGGTATGAAACTAGAAATCACAAGAAAAGTACTGAAAAAACACACGAAGACACTTACATGTTAGTAAACAATGAATGGCTTCCTAACAGTGAAATCAAGGAAGCAACCAAAAGATACCTTGAAACAAAAGAAAATGAACACGCAAAAACCCAAAATCTATGGCACACAGCAAAATCAGTCCTAAGAGGGAAATCCTTAGTATTATAGGCCTACTTCGAGAAACAAGAAAAATATAAACAATTTAACTTTACATTTACAGGAACTAGAAAAAGAACAACATACAAAGCGCAAAGTGAGTAGATGAACAGAAATAATAAAGATCAGAGCAGAGATAAATGAAGTAAGAGTCTAAAAACAAACAATGCAAAAGATCCATGAAACCAAGAGCTGGTTCTTCACAAAGATAAATAAGACTGACACACTTTTAACTGATTCATCAAGAAAAAAAGAGAGGACCCAAATAAATAAAATTAGAAATGAAACAAGAGAAGCAACAAATGACTCTACAGAAATACAAAGGATTGTAAAAAAACATTATGAACAACTATATGCCAACAAACTGGACAATCTGGATGCAGTGGATAAATTTCTAAAAGCATAAAATATTCCAAAGCTGAATCAGGAAGATTTAGAAATTTTAAAATATTTTTTCTTTTATTGATTCTAGAGAGAGGGAGAAAGAGAGAGAGAGAAACATCAATGTTAGAGAAAGATTGATCAGTTGTCTTTGCATGCACCCTGACTGGGAATGGAACCTACAACCCAGGCATGTGCCCTAAACAGCAACTGAACTGGTGACCTTTTGCTTTGTGGGATAATGTCCTACCAACTAAGCCATACCAGCCAGGGCACAACTAATGAAATTAAAGCAGTAATCAAAAAATTCCCAACAAACAAATGTCCTGGACTGGATGGCTTCATAGGAGAATTTTATCAAACATTCAAACAAGAACTAACACCTCTCCTTCTCAAACTATTCTAAACAATTCAAGACTCCCAAGCTCATTTTATAAGGACAGCATTATCCTAATTCCAAAACCAGATAACAACACCATGAGGCAAGAATATCGTAGGCCAATATCCCTGATGAACATAGATGCTAAAATCTTAAAAAAAAAAAATTAGCAAAGCAGATTCATCAATGCACTAAAAAGATCATACACTATGATCATAATTTTGGGACTGCAAGGTTGGTACAATATCTGCAAATGAATAAACATGACATACCACATAAATAAAATGAAGGATAAAAACCATATAATCATATCAAAAGAAGCAGAAAAAGCATCTGATAAAACTAGGCACCCTTTTATGATAAAAACTCTCAGCAATTGGGAATAGAGGGAACATGGTTCAACATAATAAGGGCCATCTATGACAAACCCACAGCCAATATCATACTCAATGGGCAAAAAATAAAAGCATTTCCTTAAGATAAGTAACAAGACAAGGATGCCTGCTTTCACCACTCCTATTCAACTGAGTACTAGAGGTCCTAGCCACAGCAAACAGATGAGAAGAAGAAATAAAAGGCATCCAAATTGGAAAGGAAGAAGTAAAGCTGTCATCATTTGCAGATGACATAATACTGTATGTAGAGAACCCTAAGAATTCCACCAAAAACTACTAGAACTGATGAATGAATTCAGTAGAGTAGCAGGATACAAAATAAATGTCCAGAAATCACTTGTGTTTTTACACACCAATGATAAACTATCATAAAGGAAAACAAAGAAAACAATCCCTTTCGCAATGCATCAAAAAGGACAAAATACTTAGGAATAAATTTAACCAAGTATGTAAAAGACCTGTACTCGAAAAATGATAAGACACTGAAGAAAGAAGTTGAAGAAGATACAAATTATGTGGAAGCATATACCATGTTTACGGATAGGAAGAATTAACACCATTAAAATGTTCGTACTACCCAAAGCAATGTATAGATTCGAAGTACTTCCTATCAAGATACCAATAATGTAGCCTTGGCTAAGTGGAGCATCATCCCTGTACACCCAAAAGGTTATGGGTTTGATTCCCAGACAGTGAACATACAAAGGCTGCATTTCATCCTCGGATGGGGCATGTACGGGAGGCAACAGATTAATTTTTCTCTCTCTCCCCCCCTTCCTCTCTTTCTGAAATCAATAAAAACATATCCTTGGGTGAAGATTCTTTTTAAAAAGGATACCAATAGTGTATTTCACAGAACTGGAACAAATATTCCAAAAATTTATATGAAACAACAAAAGATGCCAATAGCTACAGAAACCTAGAGAAAGAAGAACAAATTTGGAGGAATCAAAACAGCATGGTACTGGTATAAAAACAGACATAGAATCAGTGGAACAGAATAGAGAGCCCAGAAATAAACCCATGGCTTTATGGTCACTTAATATTGGACAAAGGAGGCAAAAATACAATGGGCTAAAGATAGTCTAGTAATAAATGGTACTGGCAATGGCCCAAAACTTATGGGACACAGTAAAGGCAGGTCTGAGAGGGAAGTTCATACCGATACCGGCCTATCTGAAAAAGATAGAAACATTTCAAATAAACGACCTAACACTACATCTGCAACAATTGGAGGAACAAGAACAAACAAAGCCCAGAGTGAGTAGAAGGAAGGAAATAACCAAGATCAGGGCAGAATTAAACAACATAGAGACTAAAAGAACAATTCAAAGGATCAATAAATCTAGGAGGTGGTTCTTTGAAAAGATAAAGAACATCAACAAGGCTTTAAGCAGGCTCATCAAGGAAAAAAAGACACAGGACCCAAATAAATAAAATCAGAAATGAAAGAGGAAAGATTACAACTGACACCACAGAAACACACAGGATTGTGAGAAATTACTATGAACAACTATATGCCAAGAAATTTGAAAACCTGGGTGAAATGGACAAATTTCTAGAAAAAAAAAGTCTTCCAAAACTGAGTGAAGAAGAAGCAGAAAGCCTGAACAGACCAATAACAGCTTCTGAAATTGAAGTAGTAATCAAAAAACTCCAGGCGCACAAAAGCCCTGGACTGGATGGTTTCCCAGGAGAATTCTACAAAACATTTAAGGAAGAGCTAACCCCTATTCTTCTCAGGCTATTCCAAAAAATCCAAAAAGAGGGAGGACTTCCAAACTCTTTTTATGAAGCCAGCATCATCCTAATCCCAAAACCAGATAAAGACACCACAAGGAAAGAAAGCTACAGGCTAATATCACTGATGAACATAGACACTAAAATTCTCAACAAAATATTGGCAAACTGCACCCAGCAACACATTTAAGAGATCATCCACCATGAACAAGTGGGATTCATCCCAGGAATGCAAGGATGGTACAATGTTCACAAATCAATAAACCTAATACATCGCATAAAGAAAAGGAAAGACAAAAATTACATCAGTGTATCAATAGATGTGGAAAAAGCATTTGACAAAGTACAGTACCCATTTATGACCAAAACCCTAAGCAAAGTGGGGATAGAGGGAGCATATGCCTCAACATAATTAAGGCCATATACAAGAAACCTACAGCCAGCATTATACTCAATGGGCAAAAACTAGAATCTTTCCCATTAATAGGAACAAGACAAGGGTCTGCTTTCACCACTTCTATTCACATTGTATTGGAGGTCCTAGCCACAGATATCAGACAAGAAAAAGAAATAAAAGGCATCAAAATGGGAAAGGGGGAAGTAAAACTGTCATTGTTTGCAGATGACATGATAGTGTACACAGAAAACCCCATAGACTGCACCAAAAAACTACTCTACCTAATAAGTGAATCTGGCAAAACAGCAGGATACAAAGTCAATATTCAGAACTCAAGATATTCTTGTACACTAACAATGAAATATCAGAATCAGAAATCAGGAAAAACATCCCATTCACTATAGCAACAAAAAAATAAAGTATCTAGGAATAAACCTTACCAAGGAGGTAAAAAACCTGTAGCCACAAAACTACACAACAGTGAAGAAAGAAATTAAGGAAGACACAAATAAATGGAAGCATACATCATGTTCATGGATCAGAAGAATTAACATCACCAAAATGTCCATACCACCCAAAGGAATTTATAGATTCAGTGCAATCCCTATTAAAATACCAATGACATATTTCACAGATATAGAACAAACATTTAAAAAATCTACATGGAATCATAAATGACCTCGAATAACTGCAGCAATTTTGAGAAAGAAGGACAAAGTTGGAGAGATCACAATACTTGATATCAAACTATTACAAGGCTACGGTAATCAAAAGAGTCTGGTACCAGCATAAGAACAGACACACAGATCAATGGAAAAGAATAGAGGACCCAGAAATAAACCCATGTCTCTATGGTCAATTAATATTTGACAAAGGAGGCAGATGCATCAAATGGAGTAAAAATAGCCTCTTCAACAAATGGTGTTGGGAGATACGGACAGCTACATGAAAAAAAATGAAACTCAACCACCAACTTACACCATACTGAAAAATAAACTCAAAGTGGATAAAAGAGTTAAATATAAGTCACAAAACCATAAAAGTCCTAGAGGAGAGCACAGACATGAAAATCTCAGATATTCCACACAGCAATATTTTCACTGATATGTCCCCCAGAGCAAGGGACATAAAGGAAAGAATAAACAAATGTGACTTCATCAAAATAAAAAGCTTCTGCACAGCTAAAGAAAACATCAGCAAAATGAAAAGGGAACTAACTACATGGGAAAATATATTTGCCAATGATACCTCGGGTGAGGGTTTGATCTTCAAAATGTATAAAGAACTTACATGACTCCACTCTACGAAGACAAAAAACCCAATTAAGAAACAGGCAAAGGACCTGAACAGACACCTCTCCAAGGAGAACACACAGAGGTCCTAGAGACATATGAAAGGATACTCAGCATCACTAGCCATCAGAGAGATGCAAATTCAAACCACAATGAGATACCACTTCACACCAGCCAGAATGGCCATCATAACCAAATCAACAAAAAACAAGTGCTGGAGAGGTTGTGGAGAAAAGGAAACTCTAGTGCACTGTTGGTGAGAATGCAGACTGGTGCAGCCACTGTGGAAAACAGTATAGAATTTCCTTAGAAAACTAAAAATGGAACTGCCTTTTGACCCAGTGATTCCATTCTTTTAAGGGATTTTAAGGGATTATACCTTAAAAATCTGGAAACACCAATTCAAAAGAACTTATGCACCCTAATGTTCATAGTAGCACAATTTACAATAGCCAAGTGTTGGAAGCAACCTTGGTGCCCATCAGTAAATGAGTGGATCAAAAAACTGGTACATTTATGCAATGGAATATTATGCAGCAGAAAGGAAGAAGGAGCTCATACCATTTGTGATAGCATGGATGGCTCTGGAGACGATTATGCTAAGTGAAATAAGCCAGGCAGTGAAAGATCAATACCATATGATTTCACCTATACGTGGGCACTAATCAACAGAACAAATGAACAAGTAAAACGTAACAGGAGACACTGAAGTGAAGAACAAGCTGACAGTGAACGGGGTCGGGGGGGGTGGTGGTCGGGGGGAAGATGTGGGGGAAACAGAGTAAGGGTGTCAAGGAACATATATGGGAGACTCATGGACAAGGCCAAGGAGGGTTGGGATCGAGTTTGGGAGGTGGGGATGGGAGGGGCGGGGGAAGTGGTGGGGGGAAAATGGACCAAACTATACTTGAACAATAATTTTAAAAAATATATATATAAATAAAAAATAAATTACAGTATATTAATAAAATAAAATACTATACAGCAAAAAATATAATAAAAAAATAAATGATGTTGGGGCAATTAGATAATGCAAAAAAACCCCTGAAATTAGACCACCTTCTTACACCATACGCACGAATAAACTCAAAATGGGTTACAGACTTAAATGTAAGACTTGAAACCATAAAGATTCCAGAAAAAAAGATAGGTAGTTAAATCTCAAACATTTCTTGTAGTAATATTTTTTCTGACATATCTTTTTGGGCAAGGGAAACAAAAGAAAGTATAAACAAATGGGACTATGTCAAACTAAAAAGTTTTTGCACAGCAAAGGAAATCATTAACAAAATGAAAACACAATCCACTGAATGGGAGAACATATGTACCAATGACACATCGATAGGGGGCTAATATCCACAATTTATAAAGAACTTATATAACTCAACACCAAAAATATCCCAAACAATCCAGTTTAAAAATGGGTAAAGAACTTCAACAGACTCATTTCCAAACAGAACATACAGATGGTGAACACGCAAATGAAAAGATGCTCAACTTCACTAATCATCAGAGAAACGCAAATTAAAACCACTGTGAGATATCACTTCACATCGGCCAGAATGGCTATCATCAATAAATCAACAAACAAATGTAGGTGAGGATGTGGAAAAAAGGGAACCCTAGTGCACTGTTGGTGAGAATGCAGACTGGTGTAACCACCGTGGAAAGCAGTATGGAGTTACCTCAAAAAATTAAAAGTGGAATTGCCTTATGACCCAATGATTCCACTTCTGGAAATACATCCAAAGAAACCCGAAACACTTATTCAAAAGAATATATGAACCCCTATGTTCACTGCAGCATTATTTATAATGGCCAAGGTTTAGAAGCAGCCCAAGTGTTCATCAGTAGATGAGTGGATACAGAAGCTGTGGTCCATTTACACAATGGAATATTACTCAGCTATAAAAAGGAAGGAAATCTTACCCTTTGTGACAGCGTGGATGGACCTGGAAAACATTATGCTAAGTGAAATAAGCCAGTCAGAGAAAGATAAATACCATAATGATTCCACTCATATGTGAAATCTAATGAACAAAATAGACTATCAGAATGGGAATAGACTCATAGATTGAGAACAGACTAACTGCTATCAGAGGGGAGGATGGTTAGAGGTGAGAAAGGTAAGAGGATTAAGCAAAATAAAATACAATAAAATAAAAACCCTCATAGATACAGACAACAGTATGGAGATTCCCAGAGGGAAAGGAAGGTGGAGGGAGGTAGAAGAGGGTATAGGGTGGTGTAAATGGTGACAGAAGACCTGACTTTGGGTGGTGAACACATAATACAATATACAGATGATGAATTATAGAATTGTACACCTGAAACCTATATCATTTAATTAACCATTGTTACCCCCAATAAAGTCAATAAACATTTTAAAATATAAATATCTCATGATTTTGAAAAAAAACTTCCTATACATCTATATGTGTGTGTGTATGTTTGTTTCTACATGTGTTTCTACTGTTTCTGTTTCTCCAGAGAGCTGTAATACATGGCGCTTAAAAAAAGGTTACTGTGAGGGACTCAAGTCTCCGGGCTCAGTACTGACTTGCTATGTGACTTTGGATACAACATGCAAACTCTTTGAGCCCAAGCTTAGCTGGGAGTTTCCATGAGGTGATGCTATGTGAGCCACAATTATGAAAGGTAATGGTTTCTACTTCTTGAGCATAACAGCCAATACATGGTGACTATTTTCCATGCATTTCTATGTAGTTCTCACAATAACCATGGAATTTGTACCATTATTTACCCCCATTTTGCAGATGAACAAATGAAGGCTTGCAGGTATCAAGTAGTTTGCCCAGTGTTAAATTGGGTCTGTCTCATTTCAGTCTGGACCATCTCCCAAAGACGATAAAATGGCAAACGTCACTATTCCCGAGCAGACTAGGGAATTCTCCCAAACCACCACAAATGAATTTGGTACATGAAATAAAAGAAACGCCATGTGTCCAGGCCTTTTTTCTTACAAGAAAAATCATTGCCTAGATAGGCCTGAGAACTGAGCAGGCAACAAAAGAGATCTACCCAGAAGGATCTGGACTGGGGTGGGAGTGAAGGCTATTACACATGCCACCTTGCCACCTGGCCTTCCCCAACTCCACCTTGCCCATGTTAACTGAGAAACCAGGAGCTGGAGGGGATCTTGGAGAGCTGGTTCCCTTTTTGAGCCTTTCACTCCCAATTTCCACCCTTGCTGATGAAATTGGAGATGCCAGGGACAGGTGTGAAACACCAGCTTCTGGGTCAGAAGCTAACCTGAAAAGGACTTCAGAAATCTGGGTGGTGTTCTGAACCACTAGGAGAATTTCAGTGGGACTGTGGCAATCAGCAACAGTCTCTAACTGGGCAGTCAGCCCTTCCACTATACCCTCAGCCTCAACTCTCAGTCCTCCACTGCACTGCTATCTGAGCTCTCCCCTTTTCTTGCCTGCAGGGAAGGGGAATAACATATTTCATGCTGCAGCCTGATGTTATAAAAGCTTAACCCTGACTGTTGACTCTTTCACTGATGTCCTACCCACAGCCTTGGCTGCTGGAGAAGTCCCAGGGATGGGGGAGTCTCTCTCCAGGGTTCCAACTCAGAGAACAAAGGTCAATGTGCAGGAAGGTGGGAGGCTTAGCCTGGCATGAGGCTCACTTTCAAGGGCCAAGATAGTAGGGGAAGATTAGATCTCCCGCTTCCTGAGGGATCCAGCCACTATCTGCTTTTCTGGGAAAAGAACACACTTGATAAAATTGCCCTAGAGTTCAGGTGGGGAAGAAGGAGGTGTTCTGGTCCCATCAGCTTCCCTCTCACCACACACAAACTCAGCTGGCTGTACCTGAATCTGAGAACCTCTCTGGGGCCTGCTGAGTAACAAACGGTCACAGAGTCTTCCCAACTGTGACCACTCGCCCTCCCCCCATCTCTCATGGTCCACCTGTGTCCCATGTTGATAACAATTGAGCAGTCCAGGCACAGATGAGCAGTCAAGCCTCCACTGTCCACTGGATCTCTGTCCCCATGTTATCTACAGCAATTTTGCTGGGTCCCTAGCTGTCTCCCAAGCTCTGCACCCTTTCCTCTCAAGCTCCAAAATTCTAAGAGGGATGAGAAAGAGGCGGCTCAGTCAATGGTCCCACAGCCCTGGCAGAGCCCACCTGCCTAGCTATCTAATCGGCCTCTCCTGCCCACTCCCCCAGAAACACAACAGGGCCTATTTTTATCAGTAGAGGGGTTGGGGGTGGGTCTATGAGATCAGGAGACACCTCACTCACCCTCTTTTCCTTCAGGACTCCTGCTGTTGGGTCATTAGTCACTTCTCACCCTTTCAGGCCTATTTGCTGAGGAACTCCCAGCAACTCCACGTCTCCATGTGCCCTAGCTTTGCGGGCCAGGTCCACCTTCTGGCTCCCTTCACAACATACACACACTGAGTAGAGGTCAGTCTCTGCTACCCTCCCACAATCAGGGCCAAAGCATGAGGGTTGGCCAGCCTTCCTTCCAGGCAAGGTAAGGGGTGGCATCTCTCTCAGAGCATGTGGACTTCATCTGGGGCTTCTCCCCAGGTCATTCGGCTGCAAGCTTCCCTGCTTTCCAGACAGAAAAGGAGAGGTAGCTTCTCCTTGGCTTGGGAGAGACCAGGACAATCAGTTCTGCCCAGCACGGCCCTCCCTCTAGCCTAGGAAGGTGAAACAGGAGAGGTGGTTCACAGACTCCAAGATGTCAGGACTGCAAAGCCTGGAGCCATTTCATTGTCCTGTATACAGGTGAAAAAGGAGGCCCAGAGAAGGAAAAGGACTTGCCCTAGTTCACCATGCAAGAACCGGGATCTTTGATTCCTGGCCCTGGATTACCACCAACCCCCACCCGCCAAGAGAATACAGAAATTACTCCAAGGGGAAGTCTGGGTCATTAATATTGGCTTTTGAAAGAGGGTCTGCACCTGGAGGCTCTGGGAGAGCTGGAAGAGGAAGTGGGGAAAGGGCTAGCCAGGGAGCGAGACAGGACTTGGGCATCCAGAGGAAAGAGGTAAAAGGCTGGAAGTGGGTACTCAGGGGGAGCAGCAGAGTAGCTCCTGGGGAGAAAGATCGGGTCGGGTGTGGACACTGGGGACCGGGGCGAAGAGTTATAGAGAAGAGCCCTGTGTAAACTTGGGTGAGTCGCGTCCTTCTCCTGGCCGCAGTCTTAGGTCTGCAGGCCTGGGTGTGATGGGGATCCGGGATACTCAGACTCGAAGGTCCCAGAGAGTGAGGGCGCCTCACCTTCTTGAAGTCGGCAATGAAGGAGACGAGGGTGCCGTCGGGCTTGCGCAGCTCGAGGCTGATGCTGTCGCTGTCGCTGTCCGCCTGCAGGCTCTCCTCTGTCACCTGGCCGTCAGGCAGCCGCACGCGGACCCGAAGCTCTGCGGACGCGCCCGCCCCCGCGCCCGCACCGCGCGGCGCCCCCAATAGCGGCACCAGAAGCGGTAGCAGCATCAGCAGCGCACGGGACGCCGTAGAGAGTCTGCAGCAGCCTGAAGGGCGCATCCCCGTGGGCCACCGCCGCCCTCAGCGGTCCCGGGGAGAGGCGCTACTAACTTCGCTCAAAGTTGGTGGCTAGTTTGGGGCTAGTCTGGGAGCGGCTCCTGGGGGCTCAGCTGCGAGCCGCCCGCGACGTGGCACGGACGCACGTAGGCTGTGCTCCGAGGCTTACTCCGGCGGCTCCAAGGCAGACTCGGCCCTCCTGGGGCGCCCTTGGCTCCCGACTCCGGCGCTCAGAAGCTCTGTTTCGCACTTTTCATTCAATTCCCACCCCCATCACCACCCCCGCCCCGTCACTTCCTTCAGAAAAGAGAAACTACCTCGACTCGACCTGCCTTAAAGAGACCGCGCACCTTTCGGCCCTTAAAGGGCCCGTAGAAGCTCCCCGCACTCCAGCGGCGGCCGGAGGAGAGAGGGGACCGTTGTACAGCAGCTTTGTGGGAAAAGGACTTTTCTCAGTCTCCCTCCCTCCCTGCCGCGTCCCAGCAGAGCTGGTGTCAGGGGTTGGTTCTCTTGGTAAATCCCTTCCTCCCGGCAGGGGCGGGACGGATGACTCTGACTCCGCCCCTCTCTCTCTCTCTTTTTTTTTTTTTTTTGACTTGTTCTTGTGCCACGTGGATGAAATAATGGGGCTTGGTATTTTAGGGGTTTTGTTTGGTCTTTTAGTTTCTCTGACAAAGCGGATTTTAAAAATGCTTCTGCAAAATCAGATCTCACCTCGCACTCAATCTTTTGACAGCCTTCGTCTGGACAGGGGAGCTTAGGTTGTTGCCTGTTTTGACAGCCCTGGGGTGTGAGATCTTGGCAATTCAGAGTACCTCTCTGGATGCAGCCCTCAAAGCACTCACATTTTGTGAGCCCCTGTGTGGCTTTCATTTTCATTACTGCCTCCCTCTCTTCCGCCATTCAGGGCCTTTCCTTAGTCTTGCCCACCTCTCCAGACCCCCAGTCTCTCTCCCTGTTCTCTGTAATAGTCTGAGCAGATGCAGGGAAATGATAGGCCCCAGGCTATTCTGGAGAATATACAGCCACTCAAGACACTGGAGTTGATCATCAGGGGTTCTCCACAAGCCCCAAGAAAGTAGGACTGACCAGCCATGAACTCCAATAATAAACTTGGTGAAGGCAGAGGGATCTAGATTTCTGCTTCCGCTGATTAGCTGTGTGATTTGGGCACATTTAAAAAACTCTTTGGGCCTAAGAATCACCTGTGTATAGTGAGAGTTTCTGAGATCTATGGTGTCTTGCTAATCCCATGCAAGTGAAAGCTGCAAGGGAGTGCTTGGAACCTATTGTTCCCTGATGTCTATTTATTATTTCTGTTTATTCTAGGTCTCCTTATTTTGTTTCTGAGATCTCGATTGCAGATAAGTGAATACTCTCTTCTGCTCTGCAGCCTCCTTCCCTTCTAGATCTTCCCCAGCACAGGTTCATATCAGTACCAAAGATGACAACAGGTACCCAGGCATGCAGGTACTGTGAGAGCACCAATAACAGAGCCAGACTTTCTTGAACTTCAGGGTCAGAGTCAGGCCAAAACCCACCACTTGCTACCAACTCATGGCTTTTCCTACTACACCCTGCCTAAATTTAGGACTGAAACGGAGTCAGTGGATTATCTAACTCTGTGTTTTCTGAATTTGCCTTACCAAAAAAATCAGCTGAATGCTTGTTTAAAAAAAACAAAACAAAACTGATCCCTAAATCTAGCCCATTAGACTCCCTATGGGGGGTGGGGGGGATGGAAAATTTGCATTTTAAAACAAAGGCCCAGGTGATGCTTGATATAAGGGGTTGATAGTTGGTACTTGATAGAGGGTTAAGGATGGAGGATATAAAACAAACAGCATTTTCCCTGGACAACCATCCTGGCCCCTAAGGAACTGTTGTACTCATCAGGGAGTTAAGGCAGAATGTTAGAGAATAATGGATTTGCACAAAATAGTCTTTTCTCTCAGAGAACCTCTCACCCTGAACTATCAAGACTGACTAAGGGAGATGACCGGAGTCTAAAAACTGGCCTCCTGACTGACAGAATACCCATGTCAATCCAGCCTTAAAGCTAAGTTTTCCCATACGAGTTATCCCACAAGGTCATTAGGGCCTTGCCCACATTTTCTAACTTCCCTGTTTCATGTTCTATCTCCTATCCTTCATCAGCACTGCCCTCAGCCTTATTCCCAGGTCCCTTCCCCTTCACCCCAATGAGATCCCAGAAAAAGGAAGCGAAGAACCCTGTGTGCCTGGTTTTTCTTTTAGGTCTTGGAGGCTCTCTTTGTCACTTTAAATTCTGGGTTTGGAAACAAGGATAGAAGACCTCATCTCTTTCCACTACCTCTTTCCCCATAATCAACTTTCTTGTTTAGTTAAACCACAGATCAAATTAGTTGTTTTCTTTTTTTAGGATAGAAAATTTGAAGTCTCACCCTACTATGTGAACCATACCTCTGTCCACATTCTTTCCTTTTGATTTTACCTGAGCAGCTCTTCAAGATTCAGAACAAAATTCAAGTTTCCCAGGAAGGGTTTCTAAGGTACTGACATACAGCTCTGCTCCAGACTGCTCTCCCCAGCCCCTGGACTACAACAGTAACAATTATTATAGCAACTACCATTAACTGTATCCTTATTGTGCTCAAGTTCTGTCCCAAGTACTTTACATGTATCTTCTTTTAAAAAATTTTCATGGCAACCCTCCAAAGTAGATTCTATTCTTAGCCTCTTTTTACTGACTAGGAAGGAGAGGGTTAGATAGGTTGAATAACACACCCAAGGTCATATAATCAGGAGAGCCAGCAACAACTCAAACATAAGTCCACCTGACCACAGAGCTCTTGCATTTAACTATGGTAGCATCTGCCTGCCTATAGCCCTTGCTTTCTTCCAGCCCCATGTGGGCACACATCCTGTGTAATCTTCTGTAATCTAACGGTTTCATGTGTGGCAATCTTGTACCCTAGTGGAGCATCAGTTAGTTCAAATAGGCTAGCCTTGTGCTGGAAACAGAGTGCTTCCCTTGAAGCCGCCAGGCATAGAAGCGTCCATTCACCTTAAATGTAGAGGTCCTCAGAGGAGGAGCTCTAACAAGCCTAATTACCCTGACTACAATGAAATGGCCCTAATTGTCAGAACATTCTTTATGTCTAATCTCAAGCCCTCTGCCACACCACAAACCAATATCCTTTCCTTTCTGATCTCTAGCCACAGGAAAGCAGTTGCAAGTAGAAGTTCAAAGCAAGGACATCAGGATCCAAATCCTGGAGCTTGACCGCTCATGAGCTGTGTGACTCAGTGAGCCTATTTCCCCATTTGTAAAATGGGCACATAAATGCTTACCTTATTGGGTTGCTTTGAAAATTAAGTGAAATAGGGCCACGATAGAGGCATAGGCAGATGCACTTTGTCTCCTCACACAACCAAAAGAAGAACAACAACAAATTTAAAAAAAAATAATCAGAACAGCCAGAAAATTGAACAGTATGGAAGTCTGACAACCAAGGAGTTCAAGAAGAAAAATTCATTCATTCAGACTGGTAGGAGGGGCGGAGATGGGACCACTGGGGAGGAGAGGACATGCAGCAAGGCTGTGCCTGGTGGACCAGGGCAGGCAAGGCAGTGGCTGGTGGACCAAGTGGCCCCACATTTGCGTGCGGATAAACCCGGAGGAACAACTGGGGAGTGAGAAAGACCATGCAACCCAGGGTTCCAGAGTGGGAAAAGAAAGCCTCAAAACCTCTACTGGTAAAAACCTGTGGGGGTTGCAGCAGCAGGAGAAACTGCCAGCTTCAAAGGAGAGTTCATCTGAGAGACCCACAGGGTCCTAGAACATATACAAACCCACCCACCTGGGGATCAGCACCAGAAGGGCCCAATTTGTTTGTGGGTAGCAGGAGGAGTGACTAAAAGCAGACCAAGAGCCAAGCAAGCAGCATTGTTTCCTCTCAGACCTCTGGATGTACTCCCACATACAGCACCAGAAGGCAGTGACACGGGTTGCTCCACCTGGCGAATACCTAAGGCTCCACCCTTCATAACATAATAGGCACACTGAGACAAAAAAAAAAAAAGGCCCAAATAAAAGAACAGATCAAAGCTCCAAAAAGAACTAAGTGATGAAGACATAGCCAACCTAACAAATGCAGAGTTTAAAACACTGGTAATCTGGATGCTCACAGAAATGATCGAGTACAGGCACAAAATAAAGGAAGAAGTGAAGGCTATACAAAGTGAAATAAAGAAAAATATACAGGGAACCAACAGTGAAGGGAAAGAATCTGGGACTCACATCAACAATGTGGAACAAAAGGAAGAAAGAAACATTCAACCAAAACACAATGAAGTAACAAGAATTCAGAAAAATGAGGGGAGGCTGAGGAAGCTCTGGGACAACTTTTACTGTTCCAATATCCAAATTATGGGGGTGCCAGGAGGAGAAGAGGAAGAGCAAGAAATTGAAAACTTATTTGAAAAAATAACAAAGGAGAACTTCCCCAATCTGGCAAAGGAAAGAGATTTCCAGGGAGTCCAGGAAGCTCAGAGAGTCCCAAAGATGTTGGACCCAAGGAAGCACACACCAAGGCACATCATAATTACGTTAGCCAAGATTAAAGACAAGGAGAGAATTTTAAAAGCAGTAAGAGAAAAGGGGAGCGTTACCTACAAAGGAGTTCCCATAAGACTCTCAGCTGATTTCTCCAAAGAAACATTACAGGCAAGAAGGGGCTGGAAAGAAGTATTCAAGTCATGAAAGGCAAGGACCTACCTCCAAGATTACTCTATACAGCAATGCTATCATTTAGAACAGAAGGGCAGATAAAGTGCTTCCCATATAAAGTAAAGTTTAAGGAGTTCATCATCACCAAACCCTTATGAAATGAAATATTAAAGGGACTAATCTAAGAAAAAGAAGATGATCAAAAATAAGTAAAATGACAACAAACTCACAACTATCAACAACTGAACCTAAAAAAACAGAAACAAAACAAACTAAGCAAACTGCTAGAGCAGAAACAGAATCACAGAAATGGAGATCACCTGGAGGGTTATTAGTGGGGAGGGGGGAGATTGGGGTTAAAGGTACAGGGAATAAGAAGCATAAATGGTAGGTCCAAAATAGACAGGGGGAGGTTAAGAACAGTATAGGAAAAGGAGAAGCCAAAGAACTTATATGTATGATCCATGGACATGAACTAAGCGGGGGAATGCTGGTGGGAGGGGGGGTGCAGGGCAGAAGGGAATAAAGGAGAGAAATAAAATGAGACAATTGTAATAGCATAATCAATAAAATATATTTAAATAAAAGAAAATTAAATGAAATATTGACTACCAAACACTTCACAGCATATAGTAAAGGCCCCCAAAATGAGACCTATTATTTATTACTTAATATTGTTTATTCTTTCTCATTGTATCAAATATTAAATTCTTGTGTGATCTACACATGCTTACCTCCTTCCCTGGCCCACTCTCCTTACACACATACACACATACTCATTCAGGAACACGTTTTCTCTTTATTCTCTTTTGGTCTTTCGGTTTCATGCTGCTTGAGACCTCCAAAACTGGGAAGTGGTTAGCCAAACGTTAGGAGGCATCTCCCCTTTGCTTTTCGGTCTCAGTGTACCTTGAATTGTCAAGAAGAGAAATGCCACATCATCTCCCAATCTGTAACCAAGATAACAGGTACTGACAGAGTCCTATGGAAGGTCGAAAGGAAAATTGAACAAGTGAACTCAAGTAGGAGATAGGCGTAATGCAATAGGGAGCTTGTCTTTGTGCAGAGGAAAGATTTTTTTTCAGTTTCTTCTTGTGGCTGGCATTTGGCTTGGGCTCTGCTGCAGTCCTCTATTACTGAGCCCTTGGATATAAGGCAGACTATTTGTGCTTTGAGTCTAAGAAGGTGCTGGGAATGGGGTGAGGGTACTCTCCTCTGCCTGTTTAGGCCAACTGCAAAGCTCCAGTCACTTCCCTGCCCAAACAGAGCTGCGAATTAGTTTTATAGTATCACACAGTTACTCAGTTACATAAATCCAAGGTTATAGTAGGAAAGTGGCCTGGAAGTAGGGTGGGCTTGGTTAGAAAATGGAACAGAAAGAGAGTCTGGGACACCTGGGTGAAAGTCATTCTCCCTAGTTAGAAAACCAGGCCAAGGGGAAGTTTATATGGAGCTGGGCTAAGTCAATGATGTTTAGAAAGGAAAAGAAAGCCTGAATGATCAGAACTGTAAGAGAAGATACACCTCAGCTCATTTATTCCAGGCCCATGGCTCTTGAAGTTTCCAAACATAACCATCTCCTTCTTTATGCTGGTTCTCCTAGGAGGCCTTTCCTGATCTCCTATCTGGACACTCCCTTCACTCCATTCATTCATTCATTGTTCATCCATCCATTCGTCCAGTCAGTCAGGCATTGTACTAGATGCTAGTGAAATAAGACAGATGTAACAATTCCTTATCCTGAGATGAAACCTACAGCTGCAAACAGTGTAAGCATTAAAAAATAAGTGCAAAAACAAATATTTAAATTATAATTGTCGTAACTGGTACTACGTAGAATTATAGGAGACTCGAGCCTAGCCCAGGAAGCCTTTGGAAGGCAGGAATGTTCAGGCTGACTTAAAAGATGAATCAGGATTGATCAGCAAAGATGTTGTCCCAGGCAAAGGGAACAGCTTGTGTACCGGACTGAATCTGGTGGGCTCCCCAGAAACTTCACTAACTACCTGAGGGCTGATGTAGAAGGCAAGCTGCTTGAAATAACATGGGAGAGTTGGGCAGGGGTCAGGTAGTGCAGGGTCCTGAGGGAAATGTTAGGATGTAAGTTTTGTTTTGTTTTGTTATCATAAGAGTAATGGATAGTCACTGAAAGGTATGTAAGGGAGTGACATACTTAGACTTATATTTTAAAAAGAAGTGAATTGTGGCAATCCAGATAATAAATAATGGTGGTTTGAACCATGGTGGTGGCAGTGGGAATATAAAGAGGGCCTGGATTTCAGCTGCATTTTGGAAGTAGGATTTGATATTTCTTTGGACTTGAGGTGAGTGAGAAGGAGGGACCAAGAACAACTCTGTGGTTTTGACTTGGACCATTGGGTAGCACCACAGATTGAGACTGGGAAGCCTGGAGAAGAAGCCCTTATACTTTTGGTAGCTCTTCAGGTACTTTTCACCTTCTGCCTTTTATTATAAAGATTTCATAGCATTTGTGTTTGAACCAGAGGTACAAAAGAACTAAGGCAATCTATGAGTGTCACCACTCCGAATAGAAGTCTAGCATTCCAAAACCAGGCCTACCCTCCTTCTGAGACACCACGTAGGGCTATCATTTCATTGCTGTGGGTGGGGGTGTGCTGGATCTGGCCCATCTTTGTGTCCACTTCGAGCTCAGCATAATGCCTTGTATACAGAGTATGCTCGGTAATGAAATTTTCTATAGCCCTATGTACCTGGCACGGTGTGGTAGGTGAGAGAATCTGAGGCACTGTCCCTGCTCTCAAAAATCTTATTGATTATCTCGTCCATGGAGAACAGGGCCCTCCAAGAAGCTGGCTGGGCCACTTCCTCAGCAGAAGACATCATGTCATTTGCCAGTGGTGCTGCACATCCCTGGAAAACCACAAGAGTATATACAGACCATGGGAGACACTGCACACATCTCAGGGAGATGTCTGTCCCTGAGAGCATCCTGTCTCCATCATGCCCAGCTGTTCCATCACCAGAGCACACACAAACATGGTCAGGGGCCTTGCCCCTGCTCTGTGGAGCTGCACCCTGAGCTCCACCAGAGGACTTAGCACACTTGCAGTGAGAGAAGGGGACCTGGAAGGGTTGGGTGCCTTTTGTTTATTACATTTGCATGGGTTAACATCCTTTCCTTTATGCTAAGCCCTGGGGGAATTTATTACTAAAAAAAAAAAATCAGTTGGATTTTTAGCCCAGCTTTTTACTGCTCTTACAAAATGACTGTGCCTGTTATGGCTTGGGATGAGAAGTTCTGCCTTCTCTTTAGCAAGCTGAGTATGAGCAAGTTGCATCTGGACAGAAGCCATTTCTAACCAGGACCATCAGCTCTTCGTGTCACAGTGGTGCACAAGGTCTTTTGGTATCTCCATTTTTCTGTCTCCTATCTGGTGGCATAGGAACTTAGGAGACTCTAGGAAGGGCCTAGAGTTGCCCACAGAGGGAGGGTCAGGTGCCATTTAGGACCAGAACTGGGGACCTCACACTCCTTCCTTATCTAAAAAGATAGGGAATGCGGCCTCTCCTAAACTGGGATCTCAGAACTACTATCACTGTCATGCCTTTTTTTTTTTTTGAAGATTTGTTTTCATTTTTATGAATGAATGGAAAGCTATCACATGTGTATTGGTGGGAAACAATATGATAATATATGTATTTAGTATATTTTTAATAATAATTTTAACAGAACTTTAAAATTTTTAAAATAGATATTATTTTTAGAGCAAGTTTAGGTTCAAAGCAAAATTGAATAGAAGGTATAATGTTCACATATACACCTTACACACACAGCTTCCTCTACTACCAACATCTGCCACGAGTGGCGCATTTGTTACAATCTATGAACCCACGTTGACACATCTTTATCACCTAGAGTCCATAGTTTACATTAGGGTTCACTTTTTGTGTTGTGCATTCTATGCGTTTTGACAAAGGCATAATGATGTATCAACATTACCATATCATACAGAGTACTTTCACTGCCTTAAAAATGCCCTGTGCTTCACTATTCATCATATATATATACTTTTTTTTGATGCATATAATGACTTTAGGCTACTTGAGAGAAAATAAAAGCTGATCAAGATTTATTCCAAATTATCTTTTGAGTTTTGGGGTTTTTATGAAGTTATCCTTTTTTTTTTCCATATAGGTATTTCCATATATTGACAGTTCACATGTCGTTCTTAATAGCTGTAGATACACCATAGTGTGTAAACAGTTGATAGCTCACTCTGATCATTTGTTATTATTTTTCTCCTATATGATCTTGTGTGAAAGATTTAAAAGGAGATATAAATGTGATTCTAATATGAATCAATATAATATGAATAATAGTAATGCATTCCTCAAAGGTTGATGCCCCCTCCACACACACATAAGCTTTAATTCATGCCTCCAGCCAGAGCCATATCTAGCAAAATGTTTCCTCTGCCTTTTCATGCCTGTGAAGGGAAGGGTGCCCATAATGTCCTGAGGGGACTTAATTACTACTGGGCAAGTGCAGGACTTTAAACAGCTTTCAACTAGAAAGTTCTTTCTAATGTTCAGCACAAATCTCCTTGACCTGAATTTAAGCTTTCCACATTTTCCTCAGTATAGACAGAATGAGATTAATAATAGGAATCATTTATATGTGCTGATATTCTTCTGGAGAAGCTGGGCTTTTCATGAATTCTCATGAAACACCTAACAACTCTTTGAGGTGGTTACTACTATGATTTCCGTTTTACAGATGAGAAAAGAAGATGATTTAATCAACATCCAGCTTTTAGAAATTATTTCTCATTTTATGCTTCCTATTTAGATTTTCAAATTACTTCCCACAAATACCTCACTTATTAAAAATGAAGTGGTGAGAACCTGGGTAACTCTTTATCAACTGCTTACCATGAGCCTGAGAACTTTAGATTCATTTTCTCTTAATTACTTTTTTCTCCTCTTTGGTGACCATATGGGCACTTATTATACTAATTTCTATATTTTCAATTAAAATGTTTTTCCCAAAAAGTAAATCAGTAAAGTACTGAATTATCTTGTTAGGGCAAGTACAAAGTTCTGTGTATTCATTAATCCCAGCTTATTGACCAGACACTGTTTAAGAGAATGCAGGCATTGTGTAAAGATTCAGAGGCTAGGACTCAGGAGACATGGGTTAAAATTTTGAGTCTAGAACTAAATAGATGTAGGACCCTGGGTAAGCAACCCCTCCCCAACCTTTTAAAAAAGTATAGTTGACATTTTCTTATTTAATTCTTATAATGTTTCATAATAAACACTGGAGGCTGGTATTATTACTCATTTACTAGGTAAGAAAATTGAAACTCAGAGAAAGGAATGGACTTTCCCAAGGTCACACCAGAAAGTGGTGGGGCTAGACTTAGAGCCCAAGTCCAACCCGCAGGTCTTAGGCTTCTAGCTCTGCCTACTGTCCCTTCTAAATGCCTCATATCTGTGTCATCTACACAGAGGCTCTCAATTTTTAAAAAAAGGTTTTTTTGCTTTCTCCTGAAAGTTGGGAACCTGAAAGTCCCTCTCTATGCTTGTGGTTGTCAGAGGAGGCCAGAGCAGTTTTCAAATCCAAGATTTTGGGTGGGGTGCTGGTGGAAGGATTGATCTAGACCATCAGGGTAAGGGCAGAGGGGAGGGCATCTGGTCCTCACTGCCCATTTAGAAAGTCTCATACCCTGCATATAACAGAAGAGAACCTGTGAAAAAGCAGCAGAGGAAGACAGAGAGCAGGAACTGTCCCTTTGGAGGTAGAAGGTTTGCAGCTATAGAGTCCAGCCCAGTCCCACAGATAGGAGGGGATCCAGGCTGTGGTATTTAATAGGAATGGTTCTGATATTTTGGTTCTGCCATGTACTGACTGTGTGAAATTTGGTCTGTGATGTCCCTCCCCTTACCCAGTGAATCTCTGCTTCCTCACATGTAGAAAGAGGATATTAATTTCTACTGCAGTGGGTTATAATGAGGACTAATGTGCTATACAATACGCAATTAGCAAGGTGCCTATACCAAATAGTTTATTACAGTTTCTTTTCCTCCCATTCCTTTGCTGCCTTTCCTGTCCTCTAGGCCCTGGGGTGAGTGTGGAGTCTCACTTTGTGACACTTAAGGCACCTCAGCTGCTTCCTGCCCCGTGTCCCTCAGCTTCCAGCTCTGACTCTGCTGTCCAGATACCCCTCAGCTCTCCCAGAGAACAGAGAAAGGAGCAAAGAGAACCAAGCCCCAAACCTTAACTTTTTACCCCAGTGGTCAGATCCCTGGCTGCCCTTATGCCCTCCTGGTCCTCCTCCTGGTCCTTCCCTTCCCCTTTGTCCAGTACCCTGCTGTGAACAATGCTCACAGATGGAAGGACAGCCGAGCAAGGATTCTTAACAAGGGATAGCTTCAGGGCCCAGAATCCTAGAAATTATAGGCAAAATTTTGTGCATAATTGAGCTTTCTGGAAATAGAATCCTGAGGGATCCTTGACATCTCTGGATAGATGTGATGTGACAGAGGGACTCTGTGGGGTTTCTCCTGTGGACTAGAACTTTCCTTAGGTCCTGACCACACAAAGGACCAGAGAAAGGCAAATGTTTTGCTTAAAGACTGCAGAACTGTTCATCATGTTTCTATTGCGCTCATTCACTCACTCATTTATTTATTCCATCAATCAACATTTATTATATATCCATCAAGTGCCTGGTTCTGCAAGAAATATGTAATATTGGACATACAAACATCAGACCAGTGTTCTTTAAAATGTGGTTTGGTAGACCTCACTAGTCCCCTGAGTGCTTGTTAAAAATATAGGTCCCTGGACCTCAACCACTAAGGGAATTTCCTGGGACTATGCATTTCAAACAGGCTCTCTGGACACACTAAATCAGTTGAGAGCCATTGCTAGAGAGTAGCATCTCTCACAGCCCTTAGCTGTGGTATGCAAGAAGTGCCAGCACCATAGCTGCACCCCTCCCTCTTCTCTGCCTTGCCTCTGCTCTTCTTATATGCTGGGCCTTGTGAAGGTGAAGGAGGGGAGGAGTTACCTGCCCATTCACCCACCATAGCTACTCTGGAGTGCAGTTTTGGGCAGATTGTGAGCCCCAAGGTCAGAGGCACTGTTGCAGCTTTCATTGCTCTATCCAGGTTAGCCAAAGATCTGATAGTACAATTGGCATCAACTAAACTTCCTCACCACCTGAACCTTTGCTAATTGATACCTCTGTGATTCTTTGGGTCTCTGGAGCGAGAGGTTTGGGGATACCTGGAGAAACCAAGTGGCTTCATCCAAAAGGATCTTTCTACCCATAATGAGCATAAGGAGACTGAGACCAGAATCAGCAGTGACACAGGACATGGAATCTAAAACAATAGAGTTAACATTTCTTGTGTACTTACTACATAGTAAGCACTGGCCCAAAAGCTTTAACTATAGCAGTCCACTTAATACCCACTTGCACTCCAGTAGATAAGAACTCTGACTTCCCCACTTTATAGAAAGGCACAGTGAGGCACAATGTTCTGTTCAAAATCACACAATTAGTGTGGCAGAACTAGGGCCACACTCAGACGACTTGACTCCACAGCCTGAGCTCCTACCCCTGCTCTACAGGGTCTTCTGCACTCACACAGCCCAGGGTTCCCATCCTAGCCATGGCCTCTTGCCCAGGGACAGGTATTCACTTTACAATGATTCCCACAAAGGGACTGGCCAAGGAAGGTGTCCATGCTGCTACAGCCCTTGGCTCCCTTGCCTAGCTGTGCCTTTGGACATGACCATGTACTTCCTGTTCCTGGGAAGGATGAGGCTACAGGGAGGTGGGATAGGGTAGGCACAGGTCATTCCCTTCCCCAGGGTCAACAGCCTCTAGGAGAATTCATACTCTATGCCCTCCTGGACAGTGCTGGCCTCTCTCTCTACAGCTGCCAGGGAGATGACTTCTACCTCCCCTAAGAGCACGGGGTGGTGGTGGTGGTGGTTGGGGCATTGTACATGCATGGTGAAGGTCTTACCCACCAGGAGCCTTTCTCCAGCATAACTATGGGGCATCTTTGAGCCTATTTCAGATTTCTAGGAACTGGTTGATCTTTGGTCATTTGATGGTATCAGCCAGCCTCTCTCAAACTTCTGTCTTGTGTAAGGATGAACAAATGTTCTAGCTCCCAAATGGGTAGAATATCATGGGCAGTAAAGTCAGTCAGCCCCACGCCTGAGTGCCACTTTCTGGCTGTGTGGCCTTGCACAAGTGACTAAGCTTTTAAGACTTAGAGCCTCAGTTCTTCATCTGTAAAATGGTTGTAATAATTCCTATCTCATTGGGTTGATGTTATAATTAAATGAAGTACTGTGTTCCATGCCTTGGGTCCCCATGCCAGGCCCCTGTGTCTTGGTCAGGGCCAGGCATTAGCCTCCACAGTTGGGCTTGTAGCAGAGATGCTGAGCAGAGGGAAAAGTTCACATAACTAACTGGAAGCCTTGGCTGCATAGGAAGAGGTACCTGATAAAAATGGTAGCAGTTTTTCCTTAGGTGCTTGAGCCATTGGCAACATCACCTCATGTTTATTAACTAGAGACAATGGAAGCCAACTTGAGATAACAGTTTTGCACCCCAATTAGAGGACACTGGGATCCAGAAATTATTTCAGGGCATCTCTGGCACTTCTACTGTGAGTTCTGCTATTCCAGTCCCCTCCTCCTTGCAGGCCCTGACTCCAGCACCCCACCCCCCAACCATTCACTCCTACTGACCACATCTGGATTCAACTAGGGAACAACAGGCTTCCTGTGGATGCCTCCACCTTCCTCTGCCCTACATCCTCCAGTTCAGAACTTTGGTTCTCACAGGGGTGGATGGCAGAGGAGGGGTCGGGAAAGCTGAGAGATATCTGCACACACATAGAGCCTCACCAAACTCCCCATTGTTCCAATTCTTAACATTCCTTATCGTCTCAATTCTTTTCATTCTCAGAATCCACCAAGGACTCTGAGGTCCTAGTTCAGATCTGGGCCAGCTGTCTTCTGGTACAAGGAGGAAACTGCAGTTTTCTGCCCTCTACCCCAATCCCAGGCCAGGAAACAAAGCCACCCCCCCCCCCCACCCCCGCGCGCTGCCAGAGAAAAGTCCTGCTGGGCTCCTGAAGGCCAGGCAGCAAAGTGGGATATATCAGTCACAGTTGAAGCCAGCTGTAACTCTCATTAAAGTGACATCAACCCTACTGCAGAAGGACATTGTAAACCTGGGGAAAGGGGGCATTCATCCAGGGAGAAACCAAGAAGCAAAGAAAAGAAAACATAAAATAGAAGAGATGAGATATCTGCAAGTAAAGGGGCCATGCTGAACTGGAAATGGGAGTAACTACAGGCCCAAGGAGAGGGTGAAGGTCCTGAGGCAGGCCTTCAGCCTTGTGAAGTGTAAGGGCACAGCCAAAGGCCCCCTCTTGTGATGATTCTTCTCTGCTCTTTCTGCATATTCTTGTGCTGGCTGGAGCTGGGAACAAAGCTCTTGTATCCCTCAGGGAACTGTTGGGCACATATCTCTATTCATGGGCTTTCCCAGGGACAAAAGGAGCTGCTAGTACTTGCCAGTAGGATTTTTTTTTTCCATGGGAGAAATTAACTGTGGGTCAAGCTCTGGTTAAACTCTGGCTCTACTATTTGCTTCCAAGTTGTGGGCCTTGGGAGAGTAAATTCACCTTTGGAAACCTCCATCAGAAAAATGGAAGTGATCACCCCTACCCATTGGCTTAGTATAGATAAACATGTGACAGTGTCTCTAGGTGCTGTTTGTCAAGTTACTAAAGTAGTCAATAAATCACTGTAACCCTAGAAGCTCAGGCTTTATTTTAGATCTATTTCCTCTAGCCTGAGTCTGAATTTAGCTACCAGTTTTCTGAGAGACTTTAGGCAAGTGACTTAACTTTCCAGGGTTTGGGTTTTTTTCCTGGGAAATGAAGCACTTGTAGGATGTTGATTCTGTGGTGGATGGTACTTTATACAGTAGAAACACTACCTGTTTGCTTTAGGGTTTGAGGAATGCCTGTGGGCCTCTACATCCCCATAATCAATGGGCTACATTTCAACACTTTCCTTTGGGGTCTTTTCGGACTCCCTCCCCACCTCTTACTCAGGAACCTTGGGCACTCTGCCTGGAGGTCACACTCACCTTAGCTGTCTAAACCTGGCGGCAGTGGCACTAGTAGCTGGCCTGCTAGGAAGGGTCAAAGCCAACCATGCTCTCCTGAAGGCTGAATAAAGGAGAATTCCTGCATGCTCTTCTTTAGTGTGTGTCATAATCATTTGGAAGGCCTGTTAAATTGCAGATGGCAGGGTCCCCATGAGCAGGGTTCTGTTTCAGCAGGTTTGTGGTAGGGCCTGAGAATTCACATTTTAACAAATTCCCAGGTGTTGCTGATGCTGCTGGCTAGAGTGATCCTACCTGAATTCAGGCTTCCTTTCCTCTATTATTGCAGACCTGCAGTGAAAGTAAATGGACAGTTCTGGCAGACTCCAAGATGCTGATGTGCAGACTTTTAATACATGTGGGACCCTCAAAAACCAACATACACAGTTGTGCAAAGAACTGATATAGAAGCTTTAGTGAAAAGCCAATTCTGTATCTTTGACAAGCTCCTCAGCTGTAGAGCACACTACTATTATAAATTAGGTTTCCTTTGAGGGCCCCCATCTCTTATCCCCACCAAAAAGATTTAGAGAAAAATGGCATGAAAGGAGAAAAAAGGAATTAAATTGGGTGAAAGGTCTAGATGGAGGAGTCCAGCACAATCATTTAAAAGGAAAAGCAATACAACCAGGCTTCTGAAACACCCATAAATAATACCCAAAGCTGGGCTTGGGTGAGAAAATATGATTGACTTCCATGGAGGGCCAGATAGACACAATATGAGTAGACGTAACCTCACTGATTTGAAGAATGCTTCTGGGGGAAGAGGAGGTTGATGATGGTGAATGTGGCAGCACAGGTTTCCTAATGGTCAGGGGCAGAGGTGTGGGTGGAACAGGCTGGAGAGCCACTTGCTTCACCATCAGGACATGGTTCACCAACAAAGAAGGCACTCAAAGGAAGCACCCCAGTGCACCACATCTGCCATTTCCCATTTGGGCACCCAACACTGTTCTTCAGCCTCTTGGAAAAGATGGGTCTGAGACCAACCCCCCACAAGAGACAGCATGAAGGAGTACAGACACTTGCTGCCTGCGTACCCAAACCCCCCTCATTCTGTGAACAGCAGTTTTCCTCATAAGTCGTGGTGCAGAACATCCCAGTGTCATCTGGGTGGGCCATGGCTGCAGTGACCCATTTTCTTCACCTCACAATCTGACAGGGAAGAGTGAATTTATGGGGCACACACACACACACACACACACACACACACACACGCTGGAATTAGGACTCACTGAATTTGAAGCATGTATGGTTACCATGTAATGATAATGCCACAGGTTTCAGAGCACTTCATAGTTTGCATTATGGCATCTTATACTCCCCACGACCTCTGCCATACAACTAAGTAAGAATTTGAGCACTACTAGGAATAACGGCCTTCTCATCCTCAGTCAGCCTCTCTACTACAGTTAGTAGATGACTTATGATATCTTAACTTAAAATTTTTTTATTTTACAACAGTGCAAAAGCAATATGCATACAGTAGAAACCTTGAATACTTTGAATTTTGAATTTTGAATTTTGATCTTTCCCCAGGCTAGTGATACACTGTATGATGCTGGGCAGCAGCAGGGAGCCACAGCTCCTAGTCAGTCATACAATCACGAGGATAAACTGATATTCTATAGTGTACTGTGTTTGACAGCATTTTTTTGATATCATGTTCAATGTTTTCATATCCCATCGTGGCTACAAAACGTACATTGTGTCTCCTGCTTCTGGTAAGAAGAAGAGAAAGGCAATTACTCTTGAGATAAAACTCAAGATAATTGCCCAGTTGTAGGCTAATGTAAGTATTCTGAGCAAATTTAAGGTGGGCTAGGCTAAGTATAAATGCATTTTTAACTTAATGATATTTTCAACTTATAATGGGCTTATCATGATGTAACCCCATTGTAAGTCAAAGAGCATCTGTAGAGTGAATTTAACTCATTTATGGAAACTGATATTAGGTGTGGAATAGGTGGAAAGGGATGTCACGTAGTAGTGGGTGTTGGGGTGCATGACCCAGAACCCCCTTCAGGCTGGAGGTACTCACTCCCCAATTGCCCAGAGGCTGACTGAGAAAGCTCACAGCTCTGTGCCTGTAGAATTGTTTTTGGCTAGAGAGAGCTGCGTTGTCTGAGATTATGCCCCCTTCTGAGGTAAGGGGACAGTGAGTCCAATGACAGGTTGATGTGGGGTATAGACCCAGTTGCCTTACCTCAGTATGGGACAGCTATGCAGGGCCACACCAGCTCTAGAGTTCCCCTTGGGGCTAGCTGAGGCCTTGGTTGCCACTGCATCAAAAATCCAACTTCTCTCCCTAACGATCCTGCTTCCTTCAGGGCTCAGGGGCTCAGGGCTTCAGGTCATGGGGACTCATCCCCAATAAGGGCATAAAAATCTCTCAGAGTCTGTTTCCTAGGAACTTAAGACAGGAGAAGAGAGCTAACACCAAATAACAGAATGTTCCTTTTAAAAAGAGTGTCTCATTTAATATAATGAATCAGTAAAATAAATAGTTTTGCTATTTTATTATTGAGGAAAGGTTGAAGAAGTTGTCAAGACCAAATAGTTAGTACCTGGCAAAGGTACTCTAGTACTGGGACTCTAGTACAGATGCATGTTGACTTTGAGGAAGAGCTCTGCCCACTGTACGGAATGGGGAGGATCCCCTACAGGAGCTATAGGGGTAAAGAGCTGGCTGGCCAAAGGCCAGCCTAGTGCATTCAAGTAGAGGTGTAAACACCCCTGAGAAGTGTGTTGAAATCTTGGGTGGAAATGAAGAAAGAAGCAAGGAGGGGGAAACAGCAGATGCATGTGGTAGTATCTGATGGCCAAGAGGGCAGCGGACAGCTGTAGTGGAGGAAGACCTCAGGCTGACCAGAGGTCCCAGAGCCACAGCCACAAACATTGCCAGCCCTTCCCAGAGGCAGCCACATTGGCAGAACCTGCACCCACTCCCAAGCCTATGTGGTGGGGACTGTTGGTTTTGCATCTTCCCTGGGAACACAAAGTGAAGTCATCCTTGATCAAGCTGGTTGGCAAGACCCAGGCCCAATATTTTTATAGTGAAAGTCAAGGGGCCTGGACTTCTCTGGCTATAGGATCCCCTAGCTGGTTCCTGATCACCAAAGACTTGTCCCTGCCTGGATTCTGGGGCTGATCTGGTTTTAGTCAAGGAGGACAGGGGTGTTCAAGGTCAGCAACAAGCCTGTCTCACACATTTTCCATCAGGCCCCAGTTCTTCAGCATTCTGGAGAACACAATGAAAAAAGGAGCCTTCCTGAACTTTTTTCTCCTGAGTCCCAGGCTTGTTCTAGAGGGAAACCTAATGCTAGAGTAGTCACCCAGAGGTGCAATACTCCTGGAATTGCACCTGGAGGGGCAAGGCAGCATCTTGGTTCTGGCATGTTTTCTCAGCACTAATTGATAGGGCCTGTCAAGCTTTGGCAACAATTAGGAAAGTGCTGACTTGGGCCCATTCTGTCACTGGGGGATTCTGAACACATATTTACAGTTCATATAAGAAGAAACAATAGTAACTCCTTTATCTTCTCCTATTAGCCAGCTCTTTACACTGTGAACATGAGCTCTAGACAATGCAACTTTCCCCAGGTAGACGGGCCTCTCAGGGTTAAGAGGCAAGTCCCTGGAAGTAACATCTGTTGGGCACACACGAAAGAATTAGAAATCGCTTGTTCCTTAAAATACTCAACCAGTGTGTGCAGAAGCTATCCTCCCCTCAGTAACTAAGTTGAATGCCTTGAAATAAAATGGCAATCTGAGTCTGAAGCTGGTTGGCCTTCGCTCAGGAAGGAGCACCAGCAGGCCCTTCCCTGCTCTGGGCCTCCGTTTCCTCACCTGGCAGGGAATAGTCTATTAGCCACCGGAGGAGTTATGTTTGTGACTGCTGTGCTTTTCTTTTCTTTTCTTTTTCTCTTTTTTTCTATACGTTTGTGAGAAAAATCCTGTGGTTCCATTTGTTTTGTCCAAGCTGTTTTGTTAGTTGAGGTGTTTGCCTGCTGAGCAATACACACTTATATTTTTCTCCTTAGCAAAACATTAATTATCATACCCAGTAACTCTTCTCTCAAGTATTTTTTCCCTTTACCACCCCCTAAGCTGCTGGGCACCAAGCAGTTCCTGTACTTTCCCATCATTTTAGCAGTCTGACTGCAAGGTCTAAGAGAGAGTTTTCTACTTGCTGGGTACAGACCTCCACCCCTGTGCCCCACAGCACCCAGTGTAGGCTACTCACCCAGCACTGCTCACACTGGGTGGAAACCATTTGTTTATACATCTTGCTGTTTTCCATGAGGTTGTGAACATACTTCTTTGTTTCCAACATTCAGATTAGTGTCTGGCATGTAGTAGTGACTCTATCAATGTTTGTGAATGAATGAAAATATATTTCCTTTAATCTCCAGACATGGGGAGCTTGGATCAATGTTAAAGAGTAATTTTCATGATAGTGAAAATGTTGGTGCAAATAAATTTCTACACTTGCCAAAAATAAAAATAAAAAAGACTGAATAAAAGAAAGGACGTGCAGCACGAAAAGCCAGGATTACAAATGAGTCTTCACTTTTGCATTCCCAAACCTCAATCTCTTGCCCATTTGTATAAAGAGTAGTTATAGGCTCAATTTGGGTCCTTTGCTGTCCCTGCCACTTAGTTAGTCCCCTCCTCTGTTCCCATCTGCAGCCATTCTCAGCTGCCAGCCAGCTGATACATTCACTAGCAGCCCAGTTTCCTTTCCCCCAGAATCCCCTTGGCTAAGAATAAGATAGGGCAGAAGGGAAAATTATGGAATCTGGGGATGGGGGCACCAGGGAACAAATGCAGAGCTTAGCAATCATTTAGTAACAACTCTTCCTCTCCCAGTTTAAAAATAAGGCGACTAGGGCCCAGAGAGCTGAGATGTCTAGTTCAAGGTTACTGAGCTGGTGAGTGGTGGAGCAGGGGCTCAGACTCTGGGCACTTGTCAAGAAACATTAGCCTCCCGATTAATTCTGAGTGCAAGGCCTTTTTAGTCCCCCTTGCTGCTAAGTCCTGTGCCTCAGGGCAGAAAGTAAGCCTCATCTTCCTTGCACAAACTCTTTCCTTCTCCCATCATTTGATCTCCACAGCATCCCTCTGATGAAGCAGGTTGAGTGGTGAAAATTGTCTCCATTTTACAGATGAGGAAATTGTGGTCCAGAAAACAAAACTGACCTGCCCAACATAGCAGAGGTGGCCAGTTGCAGAGTAGGGGCTGACATTCTGCTTCTGATTCCAGAGTGAAGGTTGTGCCCCACCCATCACTCTGTCTGGCCCCTTCTGCTACTCTGGCCCTTCCCTCCAGGAGCCTGAGGCATCTGATTTGACCTGGCTCCAACTGAGATTGAAGGTACCCTGCCCCAGAGGGGGTCCTTGGGAGTCAAGACCATAATGCATATTCCCTCTTTCTGGCTCAAAGCCAGGGCTCTACCTCTCTATGCATCCCTAAAACTTTCAACTCTAGGACTGGAAACTAGAGGACTGGTGAGTCTTTATGTGGTTCCAGTTGGGATGACTGGGTCTTGGGGACATCAGCATACACAGTACAGCAAGGTTAACATGCTAAAGATGCTGTGGAGAGCCCACCTATACTTCCAGGACTAACTGAGTGGTGTTTACTGAGATAAAACCTCCTTCCAATGGGAGAAAGTTTAAAGTGAAATCTCCCCAGAGCATTCTTCCTGCCCAGTTGGTATGGGGTGGGGGCTTGGGTGGGGATGGAGTAGAAGAGGGAGTGAGCATGTAGCTACAAATGGATTTCCTTTCAGCCCCATCTACCTCTTTCTCCTTAAAACTGAGTAAGCTGTTCAGTAGCAAGAGAGAGACACTGGGTACTAGCTGGTTCCACACTCTAAAGGGGAGAAGGGGCTCCTTGGACAGGAGGAGTGCTTAAGTCTCTTAACCCTCATGCATGTTGCACCAATACTCATGGTGTTGTCTAGATAAAGGTACTGATATGACTACTCCATATAAATGTGTTTTCTCAAGGGTAAGGCTTTTGTATAATAACTTGTATCCATGTAGGATTGGTTCCCATTGGTTGACCTGAGGGTGAAGCTAAGGAGAGAAGGCTTATTTGAGCATATCTCGTTTATTTGATCTGTTTTTGTCTATCCCACTCCTATAATGTAAGTCGTAATGCTATTTTAGGTTCATATATAAACCTATAATGCTAAAGGTCATGCATTTGAATCCTGTTACTACATAGAGTTTACCTACCAATTGGGCAACATCTAAGACCCAGATGCCTCATATTCAAAAGCATTTTGCACTCTCCATCGCTGACCCAGGGGCCCAGTGGTCTGTTCACATCAATGTCCTCTCACAAACCTAATGGCTGCCCATTGGAGAATGTTTACAATCTACCTTCCTCAGCCTAACCTTCCAGGCCCACTGCCATTTTCCTCCTGCAAGACTACCTCCATGTCCCCATGCCTCAGCACTAAAGGCTCTCTCCATCCCTTTCTGCCTCCTTCCTTCCACCATTTAAAGGGTGCCAGACCTTGTTCTAAGTGCAGCAGACTAGCTTTTACTTAGTTTACAATACAGAGGAAGAGATAGATAAAAAATAGATATTCAAATAAACAAGGTAAATTCAGGTAAGTGCTGAACACAATAAAACGGGGTGATGTGGTTAAGAATTCTGTGGAGTGGGAGTGAAATGAAATTATTTTTCATACCCCAACAACCTGCACAGGTTATTGCCGCCCATTGGTCAAGGCCCACCAGCCACTCCTCCAGAAAGCCCCTCTCACACCCCTGGACATTATCCCCTTTTCTGGCAAGGTGTCTAGTGGCTTTACTACAGCCCACAACCCATCCAGCTGCTGAACTGTAAGCTTCCTAAGGAAAGAGAAAAACCTTTCTTTTGGCTCTGTGTCTCACAGTTACCGAACATATTCCAGGCACAGAATAGTAGCTTCATTAGAGTTTGAGGGGTAGATGTGCAAGATCTCTCTCATCTAAGAGGACAAAGAACAAATAGGGAAAAGAGAGCTGCTTCTGCTCCCTGGGGAGGGACAAGAAAGGGATATAGTTGAATGGGAGATTTCATCCTTAGGGGAGGGAGGTTTAAATCAACCCAGGCCCAGATTCTGTTAAACTTTTAAATAGTTTGTTTTGATGAGAAGCCTAAGAACAGTATCATACTAATGAAAGGTCTGAAACTATGTATAGGGGTAGGGAAGTTTTTTCCAAGTATAGATACTTCAATGAAGAGTTGGGGATGGTTATGTGGGATTGCTGTGTTTGTAGAGGTGGGCATGCATTTTGCCAGGCCGTGTGGTTTGGAGTCTGTGTGTATTAGGGCTGTTCACATGGCATCTGTGATTGTGGTTTTGAAATACTGGCATATAATGTGTATGTGTGTGAGAATGTGGTGCTGATGCATGTGTGTAGTTGGCTGTGTGAGGGACAGAGCAGTGGTGGCTGGATTGTATGTGTATGTGTGGTGAATCCCCTGGTATGCTGTCTTGGTGTTGAGGGTGTGGAGGTGTGCTGGTGTGTTCTCCCACAAGGCAGTGGGACACTTGCTTAGGGCCCTCTGAGAGACCCTGCATCATCAGAGAAAGGGAGCCTGGAAGATGGGGAGCAGGAATGACCTGGGTTCTGGGGGCCAGCATCTCTGTCAACTAGGACTTTGTTCTCTCAGGTGGTAGCTGGGTCTCTGTTGAGGACCTGACAACTAGAAGCTATCTGAACATTCTCCCATCTCCCTACCCTGTGGCCTTTGGGAAATGGCCTTTCCTTTTCAGCTCCCCTTTGATTTGAGGTTCCTCTGTTTTGAAGGCCTGTCCCCAAACTCCATCTCACTCTCTTTCCTATTGCCAAGAGCAGACACCAAAATGTTTCTAAATTTCCTCTGGAAAAATCCTGGGAGGTCTGTTTATGGCTGCAGCAAAACAGCACACATCTGTCCACAGTTTAGTTGGGAGAGCTGGAAACTCAGGAACTGGAGTTAGCTGGGATTCAAAGCACATTGGTGCTTCCCCATCGCTGCACAACTGTCACAGAAGACTGAGTTCATGTTTCTATAGATAGCCCATCACTGATCACTGTCCACAGGTGTACCAGCACATTCTGAGAACAATCTCAAGCATGCTTCCTTAGGATATAGAGCCCACTTATACACACGGGCCTGACACTCTGGGGTCCTGTCATAAACGTATAATATCTATGTCCCCAAACACAGAAGACAACACACACGGATTCAGCAAACCCTCCTAGAGATGTGTAACTCACTCAGGTGTAATTCACTTCCAGCCACCTACAGAAACCAACCCTGAGCCAGTCAGGGTCCCTCACCCAACCTCAGGCAACACCTGTACCTTCAGGCAACAGGACAGGCCTGCCCTCCCCTGGGAGAGCCTAGGAGTGTCCCTGCTCTTCCCAGTACCCTGCTCTTTCCCTGACAGAGGCTACCACACACCTCTTCTTTGGCACTGAGCACCCTAGATCTTCTCTTCATCTGGTGATCCTGAGTTACCCTCAGCATCTGTGTGCCCTAGTCCTCAGCTGTCTCCTTGTAAAGGAGATGTTAGACAGCAGGTCTGCTGAGGCCGGCCTGTTCTAACATTCTAGACTCTCTATGCCTGTTTTTATAGGGCTAACTGGATTGGGGACAGGCCACCCTCCCAGGCCTAAGGGCTCAGACCATCTGGGGAAGTAGAACTGCCAGACTCCCTGGGAAGATGAGGCAGGGGCCTGCCTGTGTGAAGGAAACGGGATGGAGAGGGGTCAGTGCTCCAGGAGCTGGCTAGGCAGTCATAGGAAGGCCAGTATGTGCTAAAATACTAGGAATTATGCCTGGATGTGCAAGACAGGTGGCTGAAAAAGGAGGAAGCAGCCAGCCATGCAAGGGTTAACCTGGGCTGGTGGTGGAAGTGGCTGGCCAGCCTGCTGCTGGAGCTTCAGATTGTTCTCAGACACAGGCGTGGAGAGGGTATGGGCCATAGTAGAGTGGCTGCCATGCCTGGTAAGGCCCTGGTCTACTTGTCTGTTGCTGACTTTTCAATCTCCCCCTGGCTCAGCCCCTCTTTTATGCATCTGCTTTCCATTCAGCCTAAACCAGACATCCTGGTGGGCTGAGTTGAAACTTGGCTGGTGTAGGTGGAAGTGCCTCCCCAACTTCTCCCTATTACTATGTGTCCCCTCTGTAGGGCAGGGCTGGGTACCTGAGTACCCCCTATCCTGACCTGCCTCATTCATTCATGTACCTCACATCTCTCACTGGTTTGGGTCCCCTGTCCCTAGCAGGAACTCATCAATCCCTGCTGCTGACTCCTTTTACCTCCTTCATTCCTTCTGGTCTGTTCTGGGATCTGCAGTTATTGCCTCTTCTCTTTTATCTAAACCACACCTCCACGACAGTGGTAGAAAGGGGGAGAGCAGCAGGCAAAGGAAGGTGGAAAGGGCAAGTGGGAAATAGAAAGTGGGAGGAAGCAATAAGAACTGACATTTACTTGGGCATAGGAGGGAAGGAAGGACCAATTTAGTGAGCTGCATGGTGCCCAGTGCGTGGGTGGTCAGGGAAATAGGTATGGCAGGAGCAGGGACAGAGCAGTCTTCCTCAAGCCCACTTGCTTTGCTGGGTACCCATTTTAAGGTTCTGCTTGGCCCAAATGGGGACAAGACCTACATTCTTGGCCTCTCTGGCAATGTATCACAAAGCTCTGATCATCTCAGGGCCAGACTAGGATTCTAAAAGGCTCTTGGAGGGGTATCCTAAGCTTGGGGGTTGCTTTTTAACCTCTCCCATCTGTGTACAGGTTTGCTTGGCAGCTTTGGAGTCAAAAGGACTGTCCAACCTTGTGGGGCTTCCCAGTTCCCCTTGGGGCCCTCCCTTTGTATATGAGCCCAGGCTGTACACATATCCTTACTCTCTTTCCAAGCTGGAACAGTGCAGCTATTCTCAGCTTTCTGTGCATACTCTACAGATAATCATGGAAATTTCCTATCCAATCGTGGGCTAGAAACCCCCTCAAAACTCTGCCGAAAGCCTTGAGGCATTTCCATTCTTCATTCAATATTTGTGCAATCTGGTGCAAGTTTCTTTAAGGCTTTGTACCTCAGTTCTTAAATGTGAAATGGAGACCCCTGCCCCCTACTAGGGCAGCTGTGAGGTGAACATCTGCTGAACATCCAACCCAGTGCCTGATAATAGCAGGAGGCCCCTGATAAACTTTGATTCCCTTTTCCTTCCCCCACCTGCCCCTTTATTCTAACATTACGTAAGCAAGAGAAGAGCAAGCTGACCCCATTGCCCTGAGAGAAAGAAACGATGGCCTTGATTCAAGGGCAAAGTACAAGAGTTTTTTATTAACTCAGGAACACCATCTACTTCCAGCAGCCCAGCTGCTGTGAGGTGGGTGGGATGCCAAAGGGAGGGGAGGTTGTTGAGAGAAAATGCAAGAAGGAGATGGAAAATTCAGGAACCCAGGGAAAACATTAGGACAGGGAATGTTGAGGCCAAGGCCTTCTTCCACTGCTTCTCTTCAACTTGGGCAATGCCAGAGCCTGGAGCAGAGCCAGCTGATGCCCTGCACTAGCTCTCCTGGTGGCGCTTGTCCCTGATCCTCTGTGAGAGGTTGGAGTCCTGTGGGATGGAAAGGCCTTGGATGCTTCCTTCCTCAGCTCTAGTTGCCCTTCCCCCAGCCCTGATCGTATAAGATTTTTTTTTTTTCCTGCAGGAGCAAGGTTATTCTGGCTTTGGACAGGAGAAGCTGCTCACCCCCTAGAACAGTGCCCCTGTGGACCAGGGACTTGGACAGAGAGCACTGTGTAGAGGTGTGGGGAGAGGGATCATGTTTTTCCCTGAAGAATCCCAGAATGTGCACATGCAGAGGGTTTCCTAAGGATCATGGAGCTCCTCTCAGCTTCCATGACGAAGCACTCCCACTCACCCCAGGAAGAAGGTCACTCTGCATGTCCTCACAACCGAACATTCCGCGTGGTGGCCATCCTGGTCTGCATAGTCTTCCTGACTTCTCACCTGAATCTTTCTTGCAACTCTGATAGAATCCTTAAGGTTTCAAGGAGTTATTCATGATATGAAGTAAGCAGTTTGTTTTTCCCCTCAGAGGCTGCTTGTCTCCACCTTCCTTCATCCAACTCACGGTCCTCCCAGCCTCCTCCCCACCCAGCCACATGGGCCAAATCCCCAGATAGCACTTCTAATCATGTGAATGAGTTCATGATTCAGAAGCAATGGTCAAGAAGGAGACCATGTAGTGCAGCCAGGGAAACCAGTCCTTTGTGCTGAACTGGGGTCCTTGGGGGATGAGTACATTTTTGGCATATTTAAAAACATTTCTTTTTTTATAATGAGCAGCAGAGGAGGAGAGGGGAGGGAAGGAAAGACAGAGAGGCCAAAAGCAGGGCTTGGAAAAAGAGAAGGGAGGAGAAATGGTGAGGGCTGGAGAGGGAGATTCTAAGAACAAATGGAGAAATATAAAAGGAGCCTAAGATGAGAAATGGGGAGAGAGAAAAGAGGGATTCTTAGGACAGATGGAAATACGGTTGACACTTGAGTGATGTGGGGATTTAGGGTGCTGAGCCCCATGCAGTTGAAAATCCACATTGCACTTTTCACTCCCCCAAAACTTTACTAAGAGCCCATTGTTTACCAGAAACCTGATTAAAAACATAAACAGTCAATTAACTCATATTTTGTATGTTTATATGTATTACATACTGTAATCTGACGAAAGTAAGCTAGAGAAAGGAAAGCGTTACCAAGAAAGTCATAAAGAAGAGAAAATACACTTACAGCATTTATTTAAAAAAATCTGTGTATAAGTGGACCTGCACAGTCAAACATGTGTTGTTCAAGGGTCATTTGTAGTAATGTCACCTAGACAGAGATCTTGCAAGGAGAAAAAGTGCCTATTTGGCAGCGGAGGGGTGGGTGAAACGAAGGTGCTGAGAAAGTATTTGACTTCCATTTTTAAGTATGAAAAACAAGACTCAAAAGGGATGTCAGGTGGTGTTAGTCAATGCTGACTGAGCTCTCACTGGGCACACTGGGCACTGTGCTGAGTGCTTCGCAGGCAGTGCCTGATTTAATTTTCATGAAGGCCAGATAAGGCTGGGTCTATTATTTCCCCCACTTTACAGGTGAGGAATCAGAGATATTGAGAAGTTAGGCAACTTGCTAATACATCAACCAGCTAAGAAGCGGTGGACTGGTGCCGAACCCTCAGAACTCATGATATGTATCACTCATTATGCTGCTAGGTGGGGCCTGGTACAGCCCAGGGAACACGGAAAGAAATCACAAAAGCATGAACAGGTGAGCATGCCTAGAGGCTACTCTTGGTCCTAATACAATACATATATTTTAGCCTGGGTTCTTCCTTCAAGGTCATTCAGAAAGTTCTACATAACTTTGATAGAACATACCACCTCCCTCCTACCTGTGAGCCATCATCTGACTCCCCTTGAGAATAGCTGATTTTCTCTTCCTTCAAATACTCTGTTCTCTTAAGGGCCTAGGAAACACCTCTCTGCTTAGCAATTCATCACAGAGTGACCATGAACAAAGGTCCTTGGAAGCCCACCTGTTTCCACCCCTGTGACCCAGTCCTCTTATGGCCTTTGTCGTTCAGTTGGCATAATGCATTGCCTGTCTGTTTTGTTTCCCACTGGTCCCTGAAAGCTTGACACTTGGCCTTGCCAAGGACACAGCTGAATGATGGTCCAGGCATTCCACAAATGCTCAGATTCATGCATTCACAAAAGTTTTAGAGCATTGACTCAGTGCTTGGAGCATTCAAGGAGCTGAGATAAAAAAACATTGTCCCTGTTTTCCTAGAGGCCAGCCTAACTGGGAAAACTGATGAGTCAGTGCTTATACTGCCTGGTGATAGAGTTGATGGCAGGGGCCCCAGGGGGTGAAGAGTCTGAGGAGGTGGTGGAAGGAGTGACAAGTAGTCCCTGAGGGCTTTCTGGATGTGGTGGGGACAGAGTCTTGAGGAAAGAAAGGTCCTTAATTCCATAGAACTCTGGAGGACTCTGGTTTGCTATTTCCTTTTTCTTACTCTTACCACTCATTAAAAAAACAAACAATAGTTCATTCATTTGTTAGCTTATTTGAAAAGTACTTATTGCCTGCCTATTATGTGTCGGGCACTGTGCTAGGCTAGCTTTTGGGAACTCGATGATGACCACCTAGACACTGCCATTTCTTGAAGCTCCCAGACAAGTGAGACAGCTAAAAAGCAAGCAGCGACCACACAGAAAACACTGGTAGTCAGTGTCAAGGTATCTCTCTCTCTTGATCACCCCTCGCACTGCTATTGTGCAGAGGTTAGTGGCTTGCCCAAGGTCACAGGGCACGTAAGTAGGGGATTCTCAGTTCTCAGACTCCAAGCCTTTGTCTTCAACTCTTATCAGCCTGGACCTTGCAAGAGGAAGGGTGTGAACGTGGACTTGGTGCCTGTGGATGACAGCTTCTGGGATTGGGTTCCTGGGTCTTCCCCGAGAAAGTACTAACAGTACATGTTTTCCCCCAGGCTACATGTGAGAGGTCTAGGGCTTAGTTCCTTTGCTTCTCATGCTTCTCTGGTAGGTGGGGATATGGGAAGAGCTGGGAAGGTAAATAAAGGTAGTGTCCCCTGGTTTACTAAAATGTGCCATCTTCATTTCCTGGCCTCCATCCCTCCTCTGTCCACATCTGCCTGCCTCTGTCTCTGCCTCTGCCTCTTTCTTTTCTGTCTTCCCTTCTCATCTTTTGCAGGTCCCCTCTCCTCCCCTTTCCCCTACTACATTATTTTTCCCCTTCGTTTCCCTCCTCTTTCTCCTTTCCCTTCCTCTCTGTTTTCTCCCACTGTTCTCACCCTTTTCTCTCCCCACTTCTTCTTCCTCTTTCTGCTTTTTCTCCTTGGAACTAATTGCTAAAGGGGTGAAGACTAGGTTGACTTGTGAAAACTCTAATCCATCACCATGGTGATGCTAATTCAAGCTGAGTTCAAAGGAAATTGTTCCAATTAAAACTAATAAGCTGGAGTTGAAGCCCCAGGAAGGTCCAGTGCCAGGAGGAGGAAACCCCAGGTCAGAAAAATCAAAAAAACAAACACATCTTCACTGACTTCTCACACTCCCACTCACTTCTGTGCCCTCCCTACAGCCTTCAGATCTGCCCAGCTGAGACAAAACCTGAAACGCCATTGCAGGAACCCCCTGCTTAGGCCTGACTCCACCCAAGCCATCTCAAACATTTAAGCAGAATTAAAGCCCTCCAATAAAGTCCTCACAGCACCTCCCTGGCCCTGTGGTCCTGGGGTTTAACCACCCTTGCTTTTGAAAAGTTCTCCCCAGTTCACACAAATGCTTCTCACTGCTTTTTAATCAGAGTATATGTGAAAGTACCAGGGTGAGGTCACCAGGACTCCTGAAGTGCTCGCTCTGTGCCAGGGTTGCCCTAAGACCTTATGAACTTATTTATGAACTTATAACCCACTGGCAGCTGATGGTATTTGCACGCCTGCTTCTCAGGTTGCCAGGTATGAGAAAGGTCCCGGGGAAGAACCTACTTAGAGCTTGATTTGAGCTCAGCTGGGTAGAGCTAGTTAAGGAATAACATGGTAGACTTTGAATTGCGGGGGGGGGGGGGGGGGGGGGGGGGGAGGGGGAGATGCCTAAACAGTGGAAAGGAAAAGATCTTGGTTCCGAAGTATTATATAAGCAAGTAGCCTTGAATTTTCAACTGATTAGTCCTTCCTCCCCCATCCTCTACTCCAAGGGATAGCAAGTCACTTGGACCCCTTTCCATGTCAGCTCATGTTGTAACAGAGAGGTCTGGCCAGATCCCTGGGCAGAGGAAAGTGGACCTGAGAAGAGTCTGGAAGTACTGAAGGTGGCAGATTAAAATCACAACTGAAATAGCATGACAGACCTCCCATACCCCAGGGAAAGGTAAACAACTAATGCAACTCATGATAGTTTGCAAAGAGCCTGTGGGGGCTGAAAAGGTCACAACAGATGTGTATCATGGAGGTGAGCATGGCCATGCCCCACCCTGGGCAGAGACCCTGAACCCCTGCATGTGGCTATAAAACCCTTCTACCCACTTCTGGATTATACTGGTCAAAGGAGGGGCGGAAATGCCATGTGGGCTGATATGCATGGTGGATGCCAGTCAAAGTTGGCTGGGAATTTGGACACTTCTAATTCATGTGGGATTTTGGGTTGAAATATTTAAAGTGGAGAGTGTATGGAAGCTTTCCCTCTTTCCTTCTTCTTGCTAGCCTGGTCTGGGGTTGGGGCCTACAGGCTAGACCGTCCCCAGGGCAACAGACCCTGGAGACTGCGTGGTCTGACAAGTCCCATGCCCCTTCTGTGTGAGAAGTAGTGGCAGCACTGGCGACTGGCACTGCCCTCTGTGGCTCTGCTTGGCCAGCTGATGGCTGGAGAGTTGGAGTGCAAGCACTGGGCCAGCAGGCAGCAGCCAGAGGAAGAGGCAGAGTGCTGCAAGAAGGACGCTGGCACGAAAAGACTTCAAAACATGCCTGGAGCCAAACTGTGACCAGGAACCAGCTAAACCACCTATATTTTCCAAAGGACAGTATTTTTAAATGGGAGAAGGGATTCTAGGTGCATCCTTGAACTGAACTGGCAAGGGGTAGAGGGTTATTTGCCTTTGGGTGTTTTAAAGGGAATGGGCTTTGAGGCAGAAGCCTTTTATTCATCTAAAATTGTATAGACTTTGCATAAAAGACTCCTTTCCTTTTTTACCAAACCTCTGCCTCTGGAGTTTATGGACAGCAGGTAGCAGAACCTGTGGCTATATGGGAACAATGTCCCTTTCAGCCTGGTCAGCTGCCCGTGTTTCTTCTTTACTCTGAATGAGGAACCATGTCTTGTTTGCCCACGGCACAGGATTGGCCCAGAGTGGGTCTGTTATCTACATGTTAGAATGCTATATCAGAATGCTGAATGAAACTTCAGTCCTTTGGAAGGGAAAGCTGTGAGGTCCACCTAGTGAAGAAAACCCTAGCCACCTAGTTTGGGGGACTTAGCCTCATGGAGTCCAACTGATGCCTAGCAGGGGGAGCCTTTCTTGGAGGAGCTTGTTGTTCTAATCCATTGGCAAAAGCCAATGGAGACACTTTCCTTGACAACTCTCACCTCTCTCTCTGACCTTCCAGGAGACCTCATTCCCTCTTCAACACCCACTTTTTCCCTTTTATTCTGGAACATCTAGTGATCTTTCCAGAGACTAAGGAGACACTAGTTGAGCAGGAGTAGAAAATTCTTCAAAGGCAAAGCCCAAGTTGGTCCTTTTTTCATACTGCTGGTGAAACAAATCATGGTGCTATGAAGCTTGTAGGAGAGCCTCAGATTTAAAGGATGAGTAAGCCATGGTCTGGGTGCCCACTGGGTAAGGATGTGAGAAGCCATAGTCTTCAGATCTGCTCTCCCTCAGATGTGATCTGAAACCTTGAGGAACATCTTCAGCTTTGTTCCTCAGTTTTATCAAATGTAGCCAAAGAATGCTCACCAATGAGCTATCTTGCTCTCCAATCATTTTAAGAGAAGAGTCATAATGGTATAAATGCATCACCAACATCAAGACCAGAGCATCACACTCCACTCCCGTCCTGTGTTGGGGCTCTTTGGTAGTGAACTGAAGTTCATGTCTGGCCTGTGTCCTGCACACATTACCCCTCTCCCAACCAACTGAGAATTTTGTGTCTCTGGATTGCCTATTTGTAATATGGCCATGACAGAAGTGACTTAGCACCCAGGCTAGGGAAGACCTAGGGAGGGCCAGGCCTTCTACTTCCAGGACAGCTTGCAGTGCTTTGTACTAAACACAGTGCCTTTCTTCCCAGCATCTCAAAGTCCCTTTCAGTCCTAGGAGTTGGGTCATTATCTCAATTAACAGAAGAAAACAGGAACCAAAACCTGGTGGAGGCCACTTTCCCCTGAATGAGGTCTTGACTCAGGAAACCCAGGACCTCTCAGCTCTAGGATTCAGAGACCTGTTGTAGAGGGGAGAAAGAGCTGGGCTGATTTGCCCTTGCCTTTTCTTCCACAGAGAGAGATCAAGGTCATTCACAAGGACTCAGAAGCTCTGTGTGCAGGGCTGGAAATTCCCAGAGGGCAATGAGTAGATGTCCCCTCCTATCATTGTTAGTAGGGAAACTGCATACCTTGTGGTTTTCCAAATGCGAGAGGGGGAACAGGGTGAGTGCACAACAGTAATAAGAGACCCTGGAAATAGGTTTAGCAGGCTTTGGGGATATCTTGAACCCTGGAGGAAACATTACTAAGACCCCAGAACTTTAGGGATCCTGAACTGTTTCAGCCAGCTGACCCCATTGAGTTTCTCCATCCCTTTACTGTTAGAACATAGATCTGTAGCAAATTAACAAATGATTGTCAAGGCTTTTATGTACCCAACAAAATCCAGCTATGCAGTCTTGTGTAATCACTTTAACCTCTCTGCACTTCATTTGCCTCATAGCCTCATTTGCTCAGTCTCTGGAATGCAGGAGATTCCAGCGCTACTAATATTGCGAGAGAGAGCCCCAGCTGGTGTAGCTCAGTGCATTGAGGTTTGACCTATGAACCAAAAGGTCGCCGGTTCAATTCCCCAGTTAGGGCATGTGCCTGGGCTGCAGGCCAGGCCCCCAGTAGGGGGGTGTGAGAGGCAACCACACATTGATGTTTCTCTCCCTCTCTTTCTCCCTCCCTTCCCCTCTAATTAAAATCTTAAAAAAATATTGCAAGGGAGAGAAGAATCACAGAGCCCAGGGGCTTGCAAAAACCTTCTTTACTTCTCTCCTGATGTGGAATGCCCCAGGTCACACAGCCAGGAATAGAACCCAGCCTGTCAAGGAGAAGCTTTCCTAAGGGTGCCCATTCCTGCCCTTCTAGGCTTGGATAAGGTAGCTTTCCTGCCTTCTAACTCAGGGTAGAGGAAGGCTGAGCTTTGATCTCAGTAGATAGGAGTAAAAGAGGGAGTTTAAGGGTGAGGTGTCCTGGGGAAGTTGAGAGTAGGGGAGAATCCAGTATGCTTCACAAGGAATGGTGAAGGGAAGGATGGACTTACTTTAATGAAGCCACAGAAGAGGAGAGGCGCTGCTCTTTCGACAGAAGGCTGCCCCCATGATGATGCTCCATGCTGCAGGGATTAAAGTTGCCCTGGGCATCATTCCCTAGAAATGGCATAACACTACTGGGCCCACTAACACCTGAGTTTCTCAAAGGGCCTGCTTGATGTAACTGCCTTGGATTCCCTCAAACCCAGCCCACCACCTCCACTTTCCTCTGAAGAGGCCTCCTTCAGCCAAATTGCCCTATGTATGTCTCCAGCTTGTCTGCTGACTCTCAGTCTACTGGGTGATGTCCAGGAACATCTGTGGCTGGAGACTGTCCACCTATGTCATCAATGCATAGGTTCCCTTTCTGGCTGTTGGTGCCTTCCTACTTCAGCCACCACCTCCATCTTTGTCTTGAGCATGGCTCTGGACTCAGCAAAGCTTATTTGATTGCTAACATCAGTAGCCGACTCTCAGTTTTGCCCTTGGCCTTTGCATAGGCCAGTAAAGTGATTGCAGTAGGCCTGTCCTTTTCTACATCTTTAAAAATCTGCATTCCAGGTCTGGCCCTCCAAGTTTGCCATTAGCCTCTCTACATGTGAACCTTCTTTCTCCAGGCTGCTGTGTCTATAGTGTACCAGAGAGGCCCAGCTGGGCCAGGGGCCCAGGTCTGTCTCAGTTTGCCCATCTCTGCTGGGCTGGCTTTTGTTCTCACACAGAAAATGCAGGTGAGGTGAGGAAAAAGCATGGCTGAAGAGAGGCAGCTGGGAAAGTCCTTTTGCCAGGTATGGAGAACACATTAGGGCAGTGATAGATAGAAAGGATCCTTAAGAGGGAGAGGCTCTGGGCTTGATATCAAAATTGTAAGAAGAAAAGAATTTGACTTTTTTTCTGGGTTTTGTGAATTCTAGAGAATGGCTTCTTCAATATGATTTCTTAGAAACTTATCTGAGGTTCTCATTTTCCCATTAGGACCTCCCTCTCTCTCTCTCTCTCTGCTTGTATTAACCTAGTCCCCTTCTACTGCAGCCTCTGGTTCAACATTTTTCTTGAGCTTTAGGCAGTCTTTAGATGGGCATAAATCCCCACATTTTGCTGATAAAAAAATAGAGACTTAGAAAGATCTGTTGATTTACTTACAGGTTCACAACAAGTAATGTCAGAGCTGGGAAACTGACTAGGTCCACATGGCTCCAAAGCCTATGTTCATTCTATTACACCCTCACACAGACGTGTGGTGTACATGTGTTCAGGTGTGTATGATTTCCCAAAATCCTTAGAGGGTTGTTTACTGGTTTCTCTTCCTTCCCCTCTCTTTTTCCCTCTCCCTTCCTCCCCACCTTTCTTCTCTCCTCTTCCCATTTCTCTTCACTTTCCTCTTCAGATTATGTCATGGTCGGTCTTTGTTTGTGGCATGATTTCTTTTTAGGCCACAGAAGATCAGAAATGCTGGCATTTGCCTCCCTGAAACTTCAGAACACTTAACATCTAACTCTGTCTCAGGGAGAGGGGAGTGCTTTTATAACTTTCCTTTGGCATAGTAGCAGTCTTGGCAACAGTGGTGGCTTCTGGGTGGAAATACAAAAATTTTTTTAGAAAGTTAAGTGGAGCAAGTAGGAGGGTCAGGGGCCTGTGTTCCAGGCTTGACATAGCCTTTCGCCAGTTATACTATGGGGTTAACAATACTATCAACCTCCCATGAGTTAGATTAGAAAACATAATGTGTATTTAACATGCTTGGTAAACTGCAAATGGTCAAGTCATTCATAAATATCAACAAGGGGAATATAAGGAATGTTTAGATGCATTCCCTGCTAACATTCCAATGGTGATACCATGATAACAGTAAACTCTTTATGCCCCTTCAGAGATAGGCTTTATTGGATGGACCATTCTCTGTAATTCTTACTATGGCAGAATGAGCTATCTGATGGTCTTTCCACCTTTCCTCAAAGGGATATTAGAAATTAGGAGGGATCTCATTAGAGTCATTACAGATGCTGAGACCACTTGTCAGCTGATGTGTTGATGCTTCTACTGTAAACCAAGCTCATGAATAGATAATGATTTCTTAGACAAATTAATGCTGGGGTTATTGTTTTATAAGGAGCAGGGTCAAAGATAAGTGAAAAGGAGAAAGAGAACTTCTTCCTATGAAACATGATTGTGTTGACTCTGGGAAAACAAAACACAAAACAAAAGAAAACAAAAAACTAGTGCTCACCTTAAGTGGAGACGTGCTTGCTTCTGCATTAATAAGGACATCAGCCTCAGATGTCTGCTGGGAGACTGACTGGAGCCAGGAAGCCCACTATTCTCCTGTGCTAGCAATTGCTGTCAAGAAGAGACTCTCCATGAGCATCTGGCCAGATTCATGGTCATGAATAAGAAAACTTCATGTGGAAAGGGAAGGAGTAGGGACATTGGTCCAGGGGACTTGAAAGAAGAGACTTTAGGGAAAGAATGGGAAATTGAATAGAGAGGCAAGGAGGGGAAGGGGACAGAACTCTGTCTCAAGGCCAGCACCTGTTCAGTCTCCTTTCTTTGTTGGTACTTGGAAGTGAACAGGATAGCTTTCCTCCAATGTTTTATTCCTGTCAAGACCTACCTGACCTGTGAGTAAAATGAAAAAATAAACATGATATGTCTCCATTTTAGTTCTTCATTTGACCTTGGACACAGTCTCTGGGATAGAAGTCTTTCCACTTTTTCCTTCAGTGTATTTCACTGAGATGGACTGGATGAGTACTGGCTCTTGATGGATTACCAAGTGGATTCACCATGGTTACTGGCAGCAGAAGAGGGACCAAAGGGTTGGCAGTGGTGATAACCATCCCACCCTCCCCATTCAGTGGAAAGACTGAATTTTTTGATAACCATTCACAGGTTAGCAAGGAATAACTTTTGAGAAACCTTAGCAACATCATATTCTCAGGATCTAAATACAAATATTCCTGAACACTCACTCTAGCTGTAGATTCTTGGGTTGGAAACAAACCCAGTAGGTTATCTTGCCCCTCTTCCTACCTCAGGAAGAACTTTTAAAATATATATATTTATTGATTATGCTTTTGACGTAGTCCCAATTTTTCTTCCTCCCCCACCTCCGCCCAGTACCACCCTTTCATCCAGTAATCCCTCCCCGCTTTGTTCATGTCCATGGATCTTGCATATAAGTTCTTTGGCTTCTCCATTTCCTATACTATTCTTAACCTCCCCCTGTCTATTTTGTGCCTACAAGTTATGCTTCTTATTCCCTGTACCTTTTCCCCCATCCTCCCCCTTCCCTTTCCCTGTTGATAATGTTCCAAATGATCTCAATATCTATGATTCTGTTCCTGTTCTAGTTGTTGCTTGGTTTGTTTTTGTTCTTATTTTTGCTTTTTAGATTCAGTTGTTGATAGTTTTAAGTTTGTTGTCATTTTACTGTTCATAGTTTTGATCTTTTTTTTTAGATAAATCCTTTTAACATTTCATATAATAAGGGCTTGGTGATGATGAACTCCTTTAGTTTTACCTTGTCTGGGAAGCACTTTATCTGCCCTTCCATTCTAAATGACAGCTTTGCCCGATAGAGTAATCTTGGCTATAGATTTTTGCTTTGCATCACTTTGAATACTTCTTGCCAGTCCCTTCTTGCCTGCAAAGTTTCTTTTGAGAAATCAGCTGACAAGCTTATGGGAACCTCTTTGTAGGTAACTCTCTGCTTTTCTCTTGTGGCTTTTAAGATTCTCTCTTTACCTTTAACTTTTGGTATTTTAATTATGAGGTGTCCTAGTGTGTTCCTCTTTGGGTCCAAGTTCTTTGGGACTCTCTGAGCTTACTGGACTTGGATGTTTATTCTTTTTATAAGATTGAGGAAGTTTTCTTTCATTATTTTCAAATAAGTTTTCTATTTCTTGCTCTTTCTCATCCCCTTCTGGCATCCCTATGATTTGGAAGTTGGCACTTTTGGAGATGTCCCAGAGTCTTCTTAAACTCTCCTCTTTTTTTTTTTTTTTTTGAATTCTTGTTTCTTCATTCTGTTCTGATTGATTTTTTATTTCTCCCTTATATTCCAAATTGTTGATTTGAACCTGGGCTTCATTTCCTTCACTGTTGGTTCATTGCAGATTTTTCTTTATTTCATTTAGTGTAGCCTTCATTTCGTCCCTTATGCTTTTGCCATACTCCCTGAGCATCCTTATCACCAGTATTTTGAACTGTGCATCTGATAGGTTGGCTATCTCTGCATCACTTAGTTCTTTTTCTGGAGTTTTGATCTATTCTTTCATTTGAGCCATACTTCTTTGTCTCGGACACACCTGTTCCATTGTAAGGGGTGGAACCTTACATATTCACCAGGGCAGGGCAACCTACTTTGCCTGTGTGGGAGGAGTCAGTGTTGTCTGTATGGGGGTGGTCATAGATGGAATAATGCTGCTGGCTAGGCTCTCCCTTCACTTTCACACAACTCCTCTGTTTAAGGATCTTGAAATATCTAAGAGTATGATCCTTTCCCAGAGGAAGCAATTCTGTGTTCAGGGTTTTATCCCAACTGGCATTGGGCAGTTGGGATAAAAGCTGTATGTTCCCCTGCTACCCACAAGTGAATTGAGCCTTTCTGGTGTTGATTCCTGGGTGGTTGGGGTTGTGTATGTTCTAGGACTCCATGGGTCCCTCCAATGGACCCTCCTGTGAGACTTGGAGTTCTCCCATTGCTGCAACCCCCACAGGTTTTTACAGCCAGAGGTTCTGAGGCTCTATTTCCCCACGATGGAACCCTGGGTTGTGCAGTCTATCTTGCTCCCTAGTTGTTCCTCCTGGTTTATCTGCACATGAATGTGGAAACACCTGGTCCACCAGCTGCTGCCTCACCAGCCTGGCCTGCCAGCTACCACCTTGCTACTCATCCTCTCTGTTCCAGCTTCCCAACTCTGCCTCTCCTACTAGTCCAGAAGAATGTTTCTTCTTTAACTCCTTGGTTGTTGGACTTCCACACAGCTTGATTTTCTGGCAGTTCTGGTTGTTTTTCTGTATTTATTGTTTGTTGTCCTTCTTTTGGTTGTGTGAGGCAGCAAAGCATATCTACCTATGCCTCCATCTTGGCTGGAAGTCCTAACCAACAGGAGTATTTTCTAACATCTGATCCAAATGCCTAATGCCATTCATTGTCTATGTCTAATTTCTAAAGGTAAATCTACTATCTTTTTGTTGTAGATAAAAGCAAAACAAGTCCTGGCAGGTGTGGCTTGGTGGATTGCGCACTGGCCTATGAGACAAAGGGTCACCAGTTCAATTCCCAGTCAGAGCACATGCCTGGGTTGTGGGCCAGGTCCCCAGTGAGGGGTGTGCGAGAGGCAACCACACATTGATGTTTCTCTCCCTCTCTTTCTCCTTGCCTTCTCACCTCTCTAAAAATAAATAAATAAATAATTTTTTTAAAAAAAAAGTAAAACAAGTCCTTCAATTATTCACTCATGCATATATGAATGCATAAATTCATTCCACAAATATTTTTGAGTGTGTCCTCTATTCTGGGTGTATTGACAGATGTCCCTGCATTTCGGACATAGTGCTTGACTTTCAGGCTCACCAGGCACATTCCAAGGTTAAGAAATGAACCAGCTTTTAAAATGCGGTCGAGTAAGGCTCTTTTGTAACTACGTATTTGGAAAACGGTGAAACTCCCACAATTCCTCTGTTTAAGGATCTTGAAATATCTAAGAGTGTGATCCTTTCCCAGAGGAAACAATGATGTGTTCAGAGTTTTATCCCAACTGGCATGGGGCAGGACCCAAAATTCCTCATTATTTGCCATGAATCCTTTCTCAAGGGAGCAGGTAAGTAAGGCTGACCTTTATGGCCTCTTTCTGAACCTGCTCCCCAGCCCTTCCCTTGGGTTTCTACTCTCCTTTCCTTGGATCCTCTCAGCTTCCACATCTTCTAGAAATGAAGGTGGGAGAGATGTGGGCTGAAGACTGGGATAGAATACCACTTAAACTCTCAGTCCTCTTGATTCATCAAAGGGGGCCAGGCAGTTGCTGGAAGGAGTGGAACAGAGGGAAAGGGTGCTCTTCATGCTAAAAAAGATTCAGAACTCTCGTTAATGTCTGACACCTCCAAAAAAAGCTGTTTTTCCCCCAAAGCAAGTTTTGAAAATCCTTGACTCTTTGGAGCTTGATGTTTAACTGCCATTCCTTCCAGGCTTGCCCACAGGGCTTTCCTAGGGCAATTTCCCTCCTCCAAGCATTTGAGGCCCTTGGAAACTTCTGGCAGCTGGGCATGAAAGGAGCCCTTGGTCCTTACTGGATGAAGGGAAGCTGTCTCTACCCTTCCTCTGTGGTTGTAGTGGACACAGGCCTACAGGCTGGAGTTGGTCAGAGCTAGGTGGGAAGGAAGCAGAGCTAAGACTTTGTAAGTTGGAAGGTAGATGAAGTTGGGAAATGTGGCTGAGCCCAAGTAGTTATTTTTCTATTGTTTTTTTTTCATGTAACTGAAAAAATAACACATATACAAATGCTAAAATAGAAATATACTAAAACTAAGTCCCCCTGTACTACAGACCACCTGTCCCCCAACCTGGAAACAACTACTATTAACAGTTTTTTGTGTATCATTCATAAATATTCTATAGTTTATATGCTTTCATTTTTGCCATCAACAGGAACATTTATACACACTCTTCCATATATGATTTATTCTTAACAAGTCTTAGAGGCTTTCACATAAATCTACTTCATTTATATGTACATACATTCATTTATATACACATATATATCTACTTCATGCTTTGCCTGGTGTTAAATACTATGGATGTATCATAATTTACTTACTCCATTTCCAAATGATAGACATTTAGGCTTTTTCAGACTTTAGTTATTACAAACAAAGCTGCAATGAACCGCTTTATATATATATGTGCAATACAACCAAGGGGTAAATTTCTAGAAGAGGAATTGCCATGCAGAGATACGTACCATAAATGGATAAACATTCACAGGTAGTTTTCTGGCTAGCCAAGATTGCTCCGAAATAATGGGAGAATTGATTGTCAACCCTCCATTTCTTTCTTCCTCATTTAGGAATGTAACAGCAGGGTGGAATAATTTTCCCAGGGGGTGATTGAGAAACAACACAGATGATGTCTGTTTGGCTTCAGGATGCAGGAAGAGGTTTTTTATTTGTTTGTTTTTTACAGAATGATCATCTTCTTAGTGATGTTTTCTCAGGCTGAACATTATTTTCTTTTGCTTAGCAGAGCAGCACTGAAGAAGGGCTATGAAGACCAGAGGGTGTATACTGGACTCCCCCACAGAGCGGAGACCCTAGCTAGCCAGGAAATTCCAGGATCTTCCCAGTTCTGTTTACCAAAAGATAATAATGCTGCAATGATTTGTGTGGTGGATTTAACATTTCAAAGCCTTTGCAGTTAACATCTTATTCCATTTCAGTTGTGAGGGAGATCAAATGTATTGGTTAGGTGAGGAAACTGAGACCCAGAGATGCTATGTGACGGAGCGTGGTCATGAAAAAGTTCAAGGGCTGGGAGTCTGGGTTGTAAGTCCAGGACCAAGTTGTTAGCTGTGTGGCCTTAAGCTTCTGTTGAAGCATTTGGATAGGATGATCTCCAAGCCCCTCACCATCAAGAGTGTGGTTCAATGACTGTCAAGGTCCTGCAATTGGCTTGGGGGCAAGCTGACTCTTCATGATTTGCTCGGCCACATGGAGGTTCACTCTCTACAATGACTCCAGGCTCATACCACATTTTTATTTATTTATTTATTTTTACTTTAAAATTATTTTTAAGATTTTGCTTATTTATTTTTAGAGATGGGGAAAGGAGAGAGAAAGAAAGGGAGAGTAGTATTATTGCATGAGAGACACATCAATTGTTTGACTTCTCACACACCCCCAACCAGGGATCTGGCCTGCAACCCAGGCATGTGTCCTGACTGGGAACTGAACCAGCGACCCTTCAGTTTGCAAGCAGGTGCTCAATCCATTGAACCACACCAGCCAGGGCTCATATCACATTTTTAAAAGCTTTTTATTGAATTTATTGGGGTTACATTGGTTGATAAAATTATATAGGTTTCAAACATACAGTTCTATAATATATTATCTGCATATTGCATTGTGTGTTCACCACCCAAGGTCAAGTCTTCTTCTGTCACCTCGTACCACATTTTGCTGTGGCTTCTGTAGTGAGAGCAAAGGGGAGGTTCTCTCTCCTTTGAGTGATGGCACATCCTCCCAGACTCCTCAGGGAGTAGATTTTGTTTGGTATATGGAGAGGCAGTACTGTAAGGAGGACAGCCTGGGCTGCAACAGAAGAGGCCCCACCTTGACCCCTTCCAAAGGCACTGCAGGGAGAGCCCTACTGCCCCATTAAAGTCCCTGTAATTCATGCCATCTGCCCCCATAAAATCAGTCTTCAGAGTCTGATTCTCCAGATGGCTTTGGGACCTAATCACAGCCAGATAATTTCCTGGCCCTCTCTTTTCTTTTCTTAGGATCTGTTCAAAGCCTTCAACCATGCTGGCTCAGGGCTCTCTTAACCCCTTCATCCCTGGCTGCCCCTCACTCTCCAAGATCTCTGTTCTGATGTCCTTTTAACCCCTGGAGGAGGATAACACAGAGTAGGTCATTCCAAAACCAAGTGTGATTTCTTGGGAGAATCAATATATTGGGATCAGGAGACCTGCGCTTCTCCCCTGTGGCCACCACTAACTGGCTGTGTGGCTTTGGTAAAATCATTTAATTTTGTGGGGCCTCAGTTTCCCTATCTGTGGTCACCAACATTTATATTGTAATGAAGAGCTTAGAAAATTTTTTTCATCTATGTAACCTTATTTAATCTTTCAAAATAGCATAATTATTCTCCTTCTAATTATCCTCACAGAGAGAAATTTATGAGAATGAGCGTTGTGGAGACTAGGAAGCAACACCCAGGTCACCAGTTACTTTGCCAGACTGGGGAGACTTTTCCAGAACAGGTGGCCTGAGCCTCTCTCCAGGTCTTCAAGGCCCACAGTTGGGGGTAGGGAGTGTGAAGGGTTTCCTAAAAGCTCCTTGCACCATGACTCTCAGGGGACTGGAGCACTACCCGAGACTCCTGACAAGACATGGAGGCAGTGAGAGAACTTGAGGTGGTTGTAAACTACACAGGAGTCCACAGGATGCTGGCCCACATGGAAAACAACTCCTTCTGCTACAGGCCACTCTACCTAACTCAGTAAGGCAGGAGTGTGGTGTGGTGACAGGCCTTGCACTTGCCAATGGCCAAGGCTTGTCTCCCCTGAACACCGAACAGGAGGAAACACACCAAATAGTGGCAGGAAGCATTTAGGTTCCAACTCATGAAAGGCTGTTTCAAAGGTGGCCAGGTCCCTCGGTGGTTGAGCAGGAGTGTGGAGACACCCTGTGGTGAGAACAAAGAACCACGGTCTCATTCCCTCAGAAAGGTAATGGGGCAAAGCAGGAGCAACCTTTTGAGTTCACATCATATTGGGCAGGGACTTTCCATGTGAGATTTCCTGTACTGCTCACATAAACTCTGGGAAACACCTATTCTAATGCCTCCTTTGGTGTGGACCAGTGGCACTGTCCACCTTCTAGCTCTACCACTGAACAGCTGTGTGTCCTGGGCAACCTACAAAACCCCTTAGAATGTCAGTTTTCTCACCTGTGAAATGGGGCTTCATAGGATTATTGCAGGGGTGGGGGCAAAGTGCTTATCTCAAGGTCTAGCACATAATGAGAGCCAAAAAAGGTTGACTACTCATTTAGAGTTACTAAATGTCATATAGCTAGTAAGGATCTAAACAGTAGAGATTTAATCAGGGTTCTACAAACTCCCGCCACCTTGCGGACAAAAAGCAGTGGGATTGGGACTATGGAGGGTACCATACCAAGACCATGTTTATTCCCAAGATGGAGAAGGTGTGAGCTAGATCTCACCTTAAGTGGGATAAGAAAGAGCTGATTGGCCACACCTGGTTTTCTGGCAAGCCCAGAGCTTCAGGTGGGAAGAAGCACTGCTGCTAGCCCTCCTGTTGCCCTTCTCCACACCTTCCCAAACATTCCCTCATGACCAAGCATCTGAAACAGATAGGGGGTGTCTCCCGTCCATTTTGAAGAGGAGAGTATAGGTTTGGCAAACCCAAGTGACCCTGCAAAGGACATAACTGAGATTGGACTGTGGTACTTGTTTGTCCATCTCTAAGCTCATGCCCTGCTTAACCCACTCCATCCCCAGGTTAGGGTTTGGTTGTAAGGTGTGCTTTTACTCTGCCAGGCTTCTCAAATGTGGCCCCTCCTGTTCTGGTCTTCTTCCAAGCCCTTCCCCACCCTTCCTGGACTGCTTTAAGAGGACCCTTGCTCATCTTTTTCTTCTGCACTCTTCTTGCTTCTCCAAGGAGGGTCATTAGAGGTTTATGATGAGAAGGCAAGTGTAGCCTTGTGTATCTGAGAGCCACTCTGACCTAGCTGTGTTCAAGAGAGATGCCCCTGCCACCACCCCTTGTGTCCCACTATACATCTAAAAGAGACCGAAGGGCTGTCCCCTCCTTCTCTGGAGCCATCTGGGCAGAATAGGAGACAGCCAATGGCTGAATTAAGGCATCCTGCTTTGATTCAGGCCCTTGTGTGTGGTTAGGCTGGAATCCTGTCCCCAAGAACCCAGGGTGGGCCCTCACCTCAGAACACACTAGTGCCAGGCACAGGAGGACAGGCTCCCAGGTCGGTGTCCTAGTGAGTAGGTCTCTGCTGTTTCCCTGGCTCCTTACTGCTTGGACCCTTCACAGTCTGACATTGTAGGCATATTTGTGCATGTGTCTTATGGATAAGAGATTGCAGCATGTGGCCACAGGGTGCAAGGCTGCCCACCTGAATGGGTCACACCTGCAACTAGTCAAGGTGCACTGCAGGGCAACTGTCTGATGGTCTGGTTCCCACACCAGGCTCCTGGCCCTGGAGGAAGGGACAATTGGCTCTTGAGTCACTGAACTGCCCTTTCCTCTTGTGTTCACTCTGATGCTCAAGAACACCTCCTCTTCTAGCTTTACAACCTTCCCTGGATCAAGGGAAGGAAGGAGAGTGAGGATCCAGTCTTCACCTCCTTTCAGGTCAGAGCACAATGAGTGAGCTAAAGACAAGAGGGATTGCAGCTGTATATGAGGAGAGAATTACTGGGTGGAAGACAGTTCCTTGGTGGCCCAGAAATCCCTCTGCCTCAGCTGAGTTCAGTGATAGCAGGTAAAGGAAGAGGGCTGACTGTTTCCTAGGGTTCTCAGATGACTACCTCAGAGGCTGGTCCCATTGGCCAATGGCCTGACACTGTTGTTCTAATGGTTATGTGGACATGTAGGCATTGCTTAGTCCTCAGCTCTTAAATGTCCAGGCCAAGTTCCAGCCATCTTTCATATTGCTTCTGTGTATCCAGTGGCCTTGCCTGGAATCTTGTCTGTTCTGCATCAGCACCCTGCACCACAGGCTTGCTAAGGGCACTGATTTGGGCTTGTAGATGAAGGTAAGGGCATCTTATGAATGCTAGGCTTCTTATGTTGGATGAGGGTAAAGTTGCTGAGCTATGAGAGGAGGTGGGTCATAATGACAAGAGCTAACATTTACCATGCCTCTTCATTGGGTCAGCAGCTGTGTGCCCACCATCCCTCACAATAACCTCTGAGTTAGCTCCGTCATTTCTTCCATTTTACAGGTGAGGAAAGTGAGAGAGAGAAATTAAGGAACTGGCTCAAGGTCACACAGTTGGAAGATGGTGGAGCCAGGATTTAAATGCTGGCAACCAGACTGCCCAGCCCTTACTGGTCACCATCACACCTGCATGAAATTGGGCTGGACAGAAAGTGGGGTTGTGAGGCCAATAGAGGGGGATTTGGGGTCAGAAAGGAGCTCTCGGTCCTGGTAGGGGGTGGGGACCTAGGAAGGAGGGCAGGTTGTGAGCAGGAGAGATAAATTGTGTTGTTGGGGCTCCCTGTGAAAGGCTGAGCAGTCTTGATCAGAGGGGCTTGAAGTGTACAGACTCACCTCTGCAGGAGCAGAGTTCCCAGCTGTGGGTATTTGGCTGTGACCAGAACAGAGGTGTGTTAAGACAGGGATCTCCCCAACCACATCCTCCAGATGGCTGAGGGGATTCTAGGGGTCTGTTGCTCCTCCCCATCTGTAGCTGCTGGTTGAAAGCAACTTTACTTTAGTGGACCATACTCTGTTGTCAATTTGTGTCTCTCTGTGTATGCTATGCCACAAAAAGCTCAAGAAGTTCTGTCTCAAACCCTGGTCCTCCAACAGGAGGGCACACTGACTCTGAACGCTGCTTCAGCAGTGGCCACTCCTGCTGCTCTGGTGCCTGGCGTGGACTGCTGCTCCTGCACTGTAGTTCTCAAGAATTCTGAGGGGTGGGGGAATGGATTTGGGCTGTGTGTGGGGAGATCTGTCTGCCCCAGGGTTGCCTGTTTAAAGCGCATGATGTTCCTAGAATCTGTGAGCAGATCGTTTCATCCCTTCAGTTCCCTGTGTCTGCTGATTCTGGCTGCATGATCCTGGGCAGATAAATTCCCTGGGTCCCAGACATATCTCAAGAAGATAAAAATAATATATCACCACCACAGAATATGGTTCAGCCTACCAAGAAGGGAAGGGACCCAGGTGCAGGAAAACAGACACAGAGAGCCTGAGATACTTATTGAATGGGGTTTAGTTTAGAGCCCAGAACAGAAGCTTGCTGCCAGGAAATATTAACTGGACCTCCCTTTAGAGTAGGAACAATCCTCATCCTCCTGGTGACCTGCTGGATGGGGAATTTCAGAAGAAGCTCTTTGACTTCTTGCCCAGGTCAGTTCCTCCCACCCCTGCCTTAGACAGAACCTCCTGAAGCTCAGGCCCCCTGAAAATCAGGTCTTCCATTGGCCAGCTGTGAGGAGCATGTGGGCAGGCATGAAGTCCATTCCAGTGTTGGGCATGACACATGACTTTGTGAGTGGCAGGAGCAGCCATCAAAACCAAATGAGCCTGGGCAGGCTGGGGAGCACTAAGAGCCTGGGCCTTGCTCATTTCCCACAGCTACCACTGCCCTGGCCTCTCAGGCCAGCTTATGTGTGGGTCTTGTTTTCTTATACCTTCAGCTACCTAATGTCTTTTGATTGAAGTGCTTAGTCTGTTTACATTTAAAGTAATTATTGATAGGTATGTAGTTTTATTATTCATATTTTGATCTTATTCTTAAAGAAGTCCTTTTAACATTACTTGCAATGCTTGTTTGGTGGTGATGAAATCCTTTAGCTTTTTCTTGTCTGGGAAACACTTTATCTACCCTTAGATTCTAAATGATAGCTTTTCTGGGTAGAGTGATTTTGGCTGTAGGTCCTTGCTTTTCATGCCAATCCCTTATGTCCTGCAGAGTTTCTTTTGAGAAATCATCTGACAGTGTTATGGGACCTCCCTTGTACGTAACTAACTGCTTTTCTTCTGCTGCTTTTAAGATTCTCTCTTTGTCTTTAACCTTTGGCATTTTAATTTTAATGTTTTGTAATGTGGGCTTCTTTGGGCTCATCTTGTTTGAAACTCTTTACCCTTTGACTTGTTAGGGAAGATTTCCATCATTATTTTTTCAAACAAGTTTTCCATCCCTTCCTCTCTCTTCTCCTGATTCACCTGTGATGCAAATGTTGGTATGCTTGATGTTGTCCCGGAGGCCTCTTAAAGTATCCTCATTTTTTTGAATTTTTTTTTTTCTGTTCTGATTGGGTGTTTTCTGCTACTTTGTCTTCCAAACCACTGATTTGATCCTCTGTTTCATCTCATCTACTATTGATTCCTTCTAATGTATTCTTTATTTGTTATTATATGTTTTCATTTCTGACTGTTTTTTTTTTTTACATTTTCTATCTCCTTGTTGAATTTCTCATTGAAGTCATCTGTTCTTCCCCTAAGTTCACTGAGCATCCTTATAACTAGTGTTTGAACTCTTCATTGAAGCTGGCCACTAAGTATGTTGATTCTTATGCTTCTTGGGAGGGGCTCTTGTGCAGGCCAAGTTTAGCTGCTTCCTGTGCCCTGCCTGGGGCCACTTGTGCTGGACTTAGAGGTACCTGGGAGAGGCTAAGCTGTGAATCAAGGCTGGCTGATTCTAGTGCTGGGCTCAGGGCTGCTTAGCAAGAGGTACAGGGTATGCCGAAGCCAGATGTGGCTTGCTTGGGGTTTGTGAACCTTTGAGAAATTTTAGGAAAGTATGCAGCATGAGAAAAAAAAGGCCATTTGTAATGAAAAACCACTGGAAAAGGCTTGGGTGGGCCTGCAGGTTGCATGGGGCAGTGTTTCAGGGAATCACCAGGTCAGGGTGAAAGGTGTTAGCTAGGCTGATGGAGACTCAGATATGGTGTCCATCTGCACATGTAGGCTCAGTGAGAGGAGGGCTCAATAAAAGAACAATGGCATCTTCCAGCACTTCTGTCTGAGAGAAAGCTGCTGCTCCAGTCCTTGCCCTGAAGCCAGACAATTTAGTTCTTCCCTGTGTGTCCCTGGTGCTTTCAAACTGCTGCTCCAGTGCTAGAGTCAAGAGCAAATGAACCAATTAGTGACTAAGTCCATGCATAGGCTCTTTAAGTAGAATGCTTGGGACTCTTGGGATAAGCCCTTCATCTCACTCAGCCACAATCTCTGTTGGTTTTCATAACCAAAAGTCATAGGGACTTCTCTTCCTTGCACTGGAACCCTGGGCTGGGGTGCCTGGTGTGGGTCTGGGCCCCTTTGCTCCTCAGTGGGAATGTTTGCAACTGAAATATCCCTCCTGGTTTTTAACTTCTGCATGTGGTTGTGGAAACAGCTAATTCCACACCTCTATCCCTCCCACCAGTCTCAATGTGGATCCTTCTTTATGTCTTTAGTTAAGAGGACTTCTGTTTATCTAGTTTTCAGTTGGTCCTTAATGGTGGTTGTAGCTGAGTTGTAATATTGATGTGGTCATGGGTGGAGGCAAGCACAGAATTTACTTTCTGCTATCTTGACCAGAACTTCTTAAGTTAACTCATTTGATCTGCATCAAAAACTGAAGTATTAGGATGGCACTGAGAGCTGTTGAGTGGTCCAAGGACTTCATTTATTCAATAAGTGCCTGCTTCATAAGACTGAAAGGAAATGACACCAGATGGTAACTTAGACTTACAAGAAAAATAAAGATGATAAGATATGATAAATATGTGGGTAAATATAAAAGGCTATACATATTTTGTCTTCTCAATTCTTTAAAAGACATAGGATTTTTAAAGCAAAAACTATACGAGTGTAGTGCAAAGTATGAAGGTAAATGTAAATGGAACTATCTGGCTGGAAGATTTCTATATTTTATTTTAAGCAATACAATATTAACCCAGAGTATATTGTGGTAAGTTAAAAATGCATATTATAATACCTAGAACAATACCTAAAAATGCAAAGATATATAGCAAAAACAGCTAATAGCAGTCACAGTAAAATATTTAAAAATATTCTCTTCATTCCAAAAAAGTCAGGAAAGGGAAAACAAATGAACAAAAGACAGATGAAATAAATAAAAAACAAATAGGAAGTGGGAGGCCTAAACCCAAATTTATCAATACGTCAAATGTAGTTTTATAAATTATTGATAAAATTGATGAATTAAACACTTTAATTAAAGGGTATAGATTGTATGAATAGACAAAGAAGCAGGACGCATTGACTCTAAGAGATGCACTTTAAACAAAATGAGAACTATTTGAAAGTGAAAAGATGAAAAGAGATACACCATTTGTGATAGTTAGTTTTATGTGTTAATTTGGCTAGTTTTCAGTTATTCAATTAAACACTAATCCAGTTGTTTTTGTGAGGATATTTTGGAGAAGTAGTTAACACCTACAGTCATTTGACTTTAAGTAAGGGTGATTATCCTCCGTAATCTGGGTGGGATTCATCCAGTTTTGTTTTTCAAAGGCCTTAAGAGCAAAATTGAGGTTTCCCAGAGGAAGAAGAAATTCTGCCTATGGACCACAGCTTCAGCTCTTGCCTGGGAGTTTCCAACCTGCCAGCTTGTTCTCCTCACAGACTTCAGATTTGCCAGCCCCCTCAATGACATAAAATAATTGCTTGAAATAGGCCTTTTTTTTTTAATCAATCTCTCATTCTTTCTTTAGGTAAATAGAGATACAGTTATAGGTAGAAATATTGATATAGACAGTGATCTCTAGTAACTTTTGTTAGACCTCTGTTCGAACACATCTCATAAAAAAGCTGAAGTGACTATATTTACATCAGGCAAAATAAACTTTAAACAAGAAGTATTACTGGAAAGAAAAGGTTTATTTCATAATGATAAAAGGATCAATACATAAAGCATAAAAATTATAAATCTGCACTAAAATTTAATTAAAAATAATTATTGTCATCTGTACTATATCTAATAACAGGGCTTCACAATACATAAAACAAAAACTTATAGAACAAAAGAGAAAAAATAATCAAATTCATAATCATTGTTGCAGGTTTCTTTCAGTAATTGATAGACTAATTACACAGACATTCAACTGGAAAATAGAAGATATGAATGATACTATAGACTTCTTTGATTGAATTGACATTTATTGAATTGAATACTAAACACAACAATTGCTGGATACACATTTTTTTTCCCAATACACATGGAACATTTACTAAGGCGGACTATATACTAGGGAAAAATAACATCTCAATAAATTTTATAATACTGTAATATAATAGAGTATGTTTTCTAACGAAGGTGGAATTAATTTAAAGCTCAATAAGATGTGTAGAATATTTCCAAATATTTTAAAATTAAACAATACAGCTTTAAATAATCTGTGGGTGCAAGAAAATGCTAAAAGAGAAATTTAAAAGTATTTTCTACTAAATAATAAAGAAAATACAATACATCAAAATTTGTGCATGCAGTACTTAGAAGAAACTTTACAGTTTGAATACTTTTATTAGCTAAGAAGAATGGCTTAAAATCAATCATTTAAGTTTTTGCCTTTAAAAACTAGAAATAGAAAAGAAAATTAAACTGAAAATAAATAGAAGGTAGGAAATAATAAAGGGCTGAATCTAAAATAGAAAATAAATGATAGATAAAACTAATAAAATCAAGTTTTTTTCTGGAAAATATTAATAACAATGATAAACCTGTAATAAGATCGATCAGCAAAAAGAAATAAAAATATCAATTGCCAGTAGCTGGAATAATAGAGGGAATTTCACACTCCATTATCTATTTGATATCCCACAGAACATGAAAAGAATAAGAAGGAACTATTATGAGCAGCTGTATGCCAATAAATTGAACTATCTAGATGAAATAGATAAATTCTTTGAAAGAATACAACATAACAAACAGGCATGAAATAAAACAGAAAATCAAAATAGTCCAACACTCATACAGTTTATTAAATTTGTTACATAAAACTTCTCTACAAGAACTTCTCTACAAAACTTCTTGGAAGTCCACAGGGGAAATTCCAAGCCCAGATGGTTTTGCTGGTGAGCTTATCAAACATTTAAGGACAAAATTACACCAGTACTACACAAAGCTTTTCTGAAAATGTAGTAAGGAAGAATATTTCTAAGCTCTTTTCATAGGTCCAAAATAACTCTGAGCCCAAATATGATAAAGATAAGAAAAGAAAAATTAAAGACAAATGTTTCTCAAAACAGAAATACAAAAATCTTTAATAAACTATTCACAAACTGAATTCAACAATATATAAAAAGTATCAGATATCTGACTAATTAGGTTTATTTATTTATTTATTTATTTATTTATTGCATATTTTATTGATGATGCTATTATGGTTGTCTCATTTTTTCACCCCTTTATCCCCTCCGACCTGCACCTCATCCCATCATCCCCATGTCAACATTTTCTGGCCACCATTTTATCCAGCCCCACCCATCCCCACCTCCCACCCTCAATCCTTCCCCCATTTGGCTATGTTGATAGGTCCTTTATGCATGTTCCTTGATGACCCTTCCCTTCCTTTTACCCTGTTATCCCCCTCCCTCTTCCCCTCTGATTACTGTCTGTTTTTTATTTGAATGTTGCTGATTATATTTTGCTTACTTGTTTATTTTCTTGATTATGTTCTATTTATAGGTGAGATCATATGGTATCTGCTTTCACTGCCTGCTTATTTCACTTAGCATAATGCTCTCCAGTTCCATGCATGCTGTTGCGAAGGGTAGTAGCTCTTTATTTCTCTCTGCTGCGTAGTATTACTTTGTGTAAATGTACCATAGTTTTTGATCCACTCATTTACTGTCATGCACTTAGGTTGATTCCGACTCTTGGTTATTGTAAATTGTGCTATTATGAACACTGGGGTGCATAAGTTCTTTTGAATTGGTATTTCAGGATTCTTAGGGTATAATCCTAGTAGTGGAATTGCTGGGTCAAAAGGCAGTTCCACTTTTAGTTTTTTTAGAAAATTCCATACTGTTTTCCACAGTGGCTGCACCAGTCTGCATTCCCACCAACAGTGCACTAGGGTTCCCTTTTCTCCACATCCTCGCCAGCACTTATTTTTTGTTGATTTGTTGATGATGGCCATTCTGGCCGGTATGAAGTGGTATCTCACTGTGGTTTTAATTTGCATCTCTCTGATGGCTAGTGATGGTGAGCATCCTTTCATGTATCTTTGCACCCTGTGAATGTCCTCCTTGGAGAAGTGTGTGTTTAGGTCCTTTGCCCATTTTGTAATTGGGTTGTTTGTCTTCCTGGAGTGGAGTGTGTGAGTTCTTTATGTATTTTGGAGATCAAACCCTTGCCCAAGGTATCATTGGCAAATATATTTTCCCATATGGTTGGTTCCCTTTTCATTTTGGTGACATTTTCTTTAGCCATGTGAAAGCTTCTTATTTTGATGAAGTCCCATTTGTTTATTCTTTCCTTTATGTCCCTTGCTCTAGGGGACATATCAGTGAAAATATTGCTGAGTGGAGTATCTGATTTTCCTGCCTCTATTCTCCTCTAGGACTTTTATGGTGCCATGACATATTTAAATCTTTCATCCATCTTGAGTTTATTTTTCTATGTGGTGTAAGTTGGTGGTCAAATTTCTTTTTTTTTTTTTTTGCATGCGACTATCCAGATCTCCCAACACCATTTGTTGAAGAGGCTATTTTTTACTCTATTTGATCCTTCTGCCCTCTTTGTCAAATATTCATTGACCATAGAGACATAGATTTATTTCTGGGTTCTCTATTTTGTTCCATTGATCCATGTGTCTGTTCTTATGCCAGTACCAGACCGCTTTGATTACAGTGGCCTTATAATATAGTTTGATGTCAGGTATTGTGATCCCTCCTACTTTGTTCTTCTTTCTCAAAATCCTTGCAGCTATTTGGAGCCATTTGTGATTCCATATAAATTTTTGCAACGTATGTCCTATATCTGTGAAATAGGTCAATTGTTTTTTAATAGGGATTGCATTGAATCTATAAATTGCTTTGGGAAGTATGGATATTTTGATGATGTTAATTCTTCCAATCAATGAACATGGTATATGCTTCCATTTATTTGTGTCTTCCTTAATTTCCTTTTCACCGTTGTTTAATTTTTTGAGTACAGGCCTTTTACCTCCTTGGTTAGGTTTATTCTTAGGTACATTATTTTTCCTGTTGCTATAGTAAACGGGATTTTCCCCCTGATTTCTCCTTCTGATATTTCATTGTTGGTGTACAAAAATTCCTTCAATTTCTGAATATTGACTTCGTATCCTGCTGTTTTGCCAAATTCACTTATTAGGTAGAGTAGTTTTTTGTTTGAATCTATAGGGTTTTCTATGTACACTATCATGTCATCTGGAAACAAAGACAGTTTTACTTTCTCCTTTCCTGTTTGGGTACCTTTTATTTCTTTATCTTGTGTGATTGCTGTGGCTAGGACTTCCAATACTATGTTGAATAGAAGTGGTGAAAGTGGAAATCCTTCTCTTGTTCCTGATCTTTGTGGGAAAGCCTTTAGTTTTTGCCCATTCAGTATGATCTTGGCTGTAGGTTTTTATATATGGCCTTTGTTATGTTGAGGTATGCCCCCTTTATTTCCACTTTGCTGAGTGTCTTTATCATCAATGAGCGCTGTACCTTATCAAATGCATTTTCCACATCTGTTGATATGATCATGTGATTTTTTCATTCAAATTTATTGATTTGTGAATATTATACCATACTTGTATCCCTGGGGTGAATCCCACTGGATCATGGTGGATGATCTTTTTAATGTATTGCTGGATACAGTTTGCCAATATTTTGTTGAGGATTTTCACATCTATGTACATCAGTGATATTGGTCTGTAGTTTTCTTTCTTTGTTGTGTCTTTATCTGGTTTTGGGATTAGTATGATGCTGGCTTCATAGAAAGAATTCGGGATTCTTCCCTCTTCTAGGATTTTTTGGAATAGTCTGGGAAGTACAGTGGTTAGCCCTTCCTTAATTGTTTAGTAAAATTCTCCTGTGAAACCGTCTGGTCCAGGGCGTTTGTGTATCTGGAGCTTTTTGATTACTGCTTCAATTTCATGAGCTGTTATTGGTCTGTTCAGGCTTTCTGCTCCTTCTTCATTCAGTTTTGGAAGATTACATTTTTCTACAAATTTGTCCATTTCACTCAGGTTCTCAAATTTCTTGGCATATAGTTGTTCATAGGAATTTCTTATAGTCCTTTGTATTCCCATGGTTTCAGTTGTAATTTCTCCTGTTTCATTTCTGATTTTTTTTTCATTCCCTCCCTTGTATTCTTGAAAAGTCTGCTAACGCCTTCTCAATGTTGTATATCTTTTCAAGGAGCCAGTTCCTGGACTGATTGATCCTTTGAATTGTCCTTTCAGTCTCTATGTTATTTAATTCTGCTGTGATCTTGATTATTTCCTTCCTTCTGCCCACTCTTGGCTTTGGTTGTTTTTGTTTCTCCAGTTCTTATAGACCTAGGGTTAGGTTATTTATTTCAAATGTTTCTATCTTTTTTAGGTAGGCCTGTATTGCTATGAAATTTCCCCTCAGGAATGCCTTCACTGTGTCCCATAGGTTTTGGAGTGCTTTATGTTCATTTTCATTGTTTCCAGAAATTTTTTAATTTCTTCTTTGATCTCATTATTGACCCATTCATTATTTAATAGTATGCTATTCAGTCTCCATGAGTTTGAATGTTTTTGAGTTTTTTCCTTGAGGTTGGTTTCTAGTTTTAAGCCCTAGTGGTCTGAGAAAATGCTTGATATGATTTCAATTTTCTTGAATTTGTTGAGGCTTGTTTTGTGTCCTATCATGTGGTCTATCTTTGAAAATGTTCCATGTACATTTGAAAAGAATGTGATTCTTTTCCAGACAAAGGATGTGTCTTGAAGTAGTTTGCTTCTTTGGGATGAAAGGTTCTATATATATTAGTTAGGTCCATTTGATCTAATGCATTGTTCAGTCCCACAATATCCTTGCTGATATTTTATTTAGATGATCTATCCGTTGTTGATAGTGGGGTCTTAAAATCCCACTAAGTGTGGGATTATAAGTGTGTTGCTGTCTATATTGTTCTTGAAGTCCTCCAGGGTTTTCCTTATATATTTGGGAGGTCCTATGTTGGGTGCATATAGGTTTACAATGTTTATGTCTTCTTGATGGATTCTTCCTTTGAGTACTATGAAGTGTCCTTCTGTGTCTCTTTTCATGGCCTTTGTTTTGAAGTCCATGAATTTTCTCTGATATACGTATTGCTACTCCGACTTTTTTGTCCTGTCCATTTGCTTGGAATATTTTTTTTCCGACACTTTACTTTTAGTCTGTGTAGGTCTTTGTTCTGAGGTGGGTCTCTTGTAGGCAGCATTTGTGCAGGTCATGATCCATTCAGCTACACTATGTCTTTTGATTGGAGCATTTAATCCATTAACATCTAAGGTTATTATTGATAGGTATTTACTCATTTTTCCCTCCTTGTACCTGTGTTCCTCTCTCCCTCTCACTCTTTTTCTTCATCTTCTTAAAACAGTCCCTTTAGCATATCTTGCAATGCTGGTTTGGCAAAGGTGTATGCTTTTAGCCTTCTTTTGCCTGGGAAACTCCTTATTTCACCTTCCATTTTAATTGAGAACCTTGCTAGGTAGGGTATTCTTGGTTGCAGGCTTTGCTTTTCATTACTCATAATATTTATTGCCATTCCCTCCTGGGTTGTAGTGTTTCTGTGGAGAAGTCAGATGCTAGCCTTATTGGGGCTCCCTTGTTTTTTACTTCCTGTTTCTCCCTTGCTTCCTTAAGATTCTCTCTTCATCTTTGATATCTGCCATTTTAATTATGATGTGTCTTGGAGTGGGTCTCTTTGGGTTCCTCTTGATCGGGACCCTGTGTGCTTCCTGGTCTTGTGTGAATTTTGTTCCGCTCAATATGGGAAATTTACCATTATTACTTTTTCAAACAGGTTTTCTATCCCTTGCTCCTCTTCTTCTCCTCCTGGTATTTTTATTATATGGATATTACATTTTATGTTGTCCTGCATTTCCCTTAACCCCTCTTCATTCTTTTTGAGCATTTTTTAGTTTATTGCTCTTTCTGGGAGGTGTTTTTTACCATGTCCTCCAGCTCGCTGTCTCGATCCTCTGCTTCATTTAGCCTGCTTTTGATTTCTTCTACTGTGTTCTTCAATTCAGAAATTGTATTCTTCATTTCCTCTTGGTTCTTTTTGATCATTTATATGTCCTTTTTCATGCTGATATAGTTTGCAGTTAGTTCCTCATACTTTCTCTGTACTTTTTAAATAATTCTTACCAAGCTCATTGAGTTCATTGAACTTCATTATAACCATTGTTTTGAACTCAATATCTCATAGTTGACTTGCCTATATTTCATTTAGTAGTCTTTATGGGGATTCCTCCTTTCCTTTCAATTGGGGGTTGTTTCTTTGTTTTCCCATGTTTTGGCTCCCAGAGCAAAACCCCTGTGCAATACCACTATCAATAGGAAATGAACCAGTAACAATAAGGTTGTAAATAGATTAAGACTATTATAAGAAAGGCAGTAAATAAAATATAGTATAAAGTCTAGCATCTTAATATGCACCTAGTTACTGGACAAGAAATGATTGTTAAAAAGCTATATAGTAAAGAAAACATTGCAAAACATGGGGAAGACCACAGTGGATTATGTGTTGGTAGCCTCTAGTATTTACAGCTATTTTTTCTTTCTGGATCCACCTCTAATGATGTCAGATGTTGACCCCATCTGACTTTAGTAAGTCTGCTCAAGACTTCCCTCAAGATCTACTGTCTATGGCTGTCTCCCTCAGTTGTTAATCTAGTCACTCTGTGCCCAGCACTCAGTCTTAAGCACCACAGGGTGAGGCAGAATCCCTCCTCTGTTTGGGGCTAATGTTTCCCCTCAGGGTGCTGCTGCTCCGAGGGGAGTGGTCTGTGTGAGCTTGATGACTTCTGCCTCATAGGGGATGATTCAGCACCAGGATCCCAGAGGCTACTCTCTCAGTTCTCTCCCCAAAGTCTCCATCCCCGGCCACTCCTCAAGTGCCTATAGTCCACCCTGTCCCCCACTTTGCAGGGATCTACTGCCTGTGGCTGCCATTCTTTACTCAGCAGTCAGGCTTAAGCACCATGGAACCAGGGCAGAGTCCCTCCTGGAGGCGAGGCTATTGTTTCCTCTTAGGTTGCCACTCAAGATGGCTGAGCAAGATGGCTGCTGCCACGTGGGGGATGGCTCAGCATCAGGATTCCTGCAGCTACTTCTCAGTTCTCTCCCCAAAGCATCCATCCCCAGTCTCTCCTCAGGTGTCTCTAGTCCACTCTGCCCCCACCTTTGCCAGAGCCTAGGGTAAATCTCTGCAGATAAAAATTTATTCATTGGCCCCTTAAATAGCTCTTTCAATCTCCAGCCACTCATGTCTGGCAGAGAGCAACCCTGCCATTTTTTGCAGCTAGGTCTTATCTGTGTACTTTTTGGGCTCTGGTGCTACAGACTGAGGATACCCACTCATAACTTCTGGCTATAAATGTAGTGGGGATGGGGCAGTGGAAGGAGCTGCAGGTTTCTTAGTAGTGCCTGAAACATACATAAACTCAACCACTCTGGGGACAACAAACAGGACAGCAGCTGGAGGACCACCAGTTGCATACTGGAAGTGGGTGACATGACTGGAAAAGTGATGAGTGCCAGGCAAACCCCCAGAAGTCAGCCAGCAGCATCATTGTCCCCTCTTCTACCCCTCCCCAACATATGGAGCCACAAAGGGGCAAAGCAAGATGTCCCACCCTGGCAAATACCCAAGGTTCCACTCCATATAACTTAACAGGTACACTATGACAGGAAATCAAAGCTGCTCTAACCAGCACACAGACACAAGGAGGCTGCCAAAATAAGGAGACAAAGAAATGTGGTCCAAATGAGAGAACAGAACAGAAACCCGGAAAAAGAACTAAGCGGTGCAGAGATAGCCAATCTATCAGATGCAGAGTTGAAAACATTGGTGGGCAGAATGCTCAAAGATCTCATTGAATATGGAAAAAGCATAAGGGAAGAAATGAAGGCTATATGAAGGTAAATAAAGAAAAATCAACAGGAAACCAATAGTGAAGAAAAGGAAGCCAGGATTCAAGTCAATAATTTGGAACATAAAGAATAGATAAACATTCAACCAGAACAAATGAAGAAACAGGAATTAAAAATAAAGAGGAGAGTTTAAGAAGACTCTGGGACATCTCCAAAAATGCCAACTTCTGAATCATAGGGATGTCAGAGGAGAAGAGGAAGAGCAAGAAATTGAAAACTTGTTTGAAAAAAATAATGACAGAAAACGTCCCTAATTTGGCAAAGGAAGCGGACATAGAAGTCCAGGAAGCTCAGAGAATCCCAAAGAAGTTAGACCAAAAGAGGACCACACAAAGAGGTATTATAATTAAAATGTCATATGTTAAAGATAAAGAGAGGATCTTAAAAGAGCAAGAGAAAGGCAGAGAGTTACCTACAAAGGAGTTCCCATAAGACTATCAGCTGATTTCCCAACAGAAACTTTGTAAGCAAGAAGGGACTGGCAAGAAGTATACAAAGTGACGAAAGGCAAGGACCTACAACCAAGATTACTCTGTCCAGCAAAGAATTGAAAGACAGATGATGTGCTTCCCAGACAAGGTAAAGCTAAAGGAGTTCATCACCACTAAGCACTTATTATATGAAATATTAAAGGCTCTTATTCAAGAAAAAGAATAAACTAAAAACTATGAAGTTTAAAATTGCAACAAACCCACAACTATCAACAACTGAATCTAGAAAACAAAAATAAACTAAGAAAACAACTAGAACTGGAGTAGCGTCATAGATTTAGAGATCATTTAGATGGTTATCAGCTGGGAAGGGGAAGGGGGACAATGGGGGAAATGATATAGGGATTTGGAAGCATAGTTGGGTAGGTATAAAATAGACAGGGGATTGTTAAGAACAGTATAGGCAATGGAGAAGCCAAAGAACTTATATGCATGACCCATGGACATGAACTAAGGGCAGGTTGCTGGAGGAAAGAGGGGTAGTGGGTGGAGGAAGGTAAAGGGAGAAAAATTGGGACAACTGTAATAGCATATTCAAAAAAATATACTTTTAAAAATCTGTCAGCAAAAAGGGAAAACAAGACACATTCTCAATCTAGTAAAGGGCATTATATAAAACCTAGAGCTAAAATGATCCTTCTTGGTGAAAGACTGAACACTTTCCCAGTAACATTAGGATGCCTACTTTCACTATTTCTATTAAACATTGTACTGGAGATCATAGTTACTACAACAAGGCAAGAAAAAGAAATAAAAGACATAAATATTGAAAAGGAGGAGATAAAACAATGTGTCTTCACAGATGACATGATAGTTTATGTGGATAAAAATCTTACTGGAGCAATTAAGTGAATTCAGCAAGGTACAGAATACAAGGTCAATATACTCTCATACACCCATAAATTGTACTTCTACATACAAGCAGTAAATGACTGGAAAATAAAAAACTCCACTTAACATAATACTATAAATAACAAAATACTTGGGAAAGTCTTTTTAAAAATTCACTAAAAATTGTATCTCTGAAAATTACTAAATATTGCCAATTAAATTTAAAGAGATATAAATGAACTGGAAGACTCAACCTTGAAAAGATGTGCCAAAGTAATCTGTTGATTTAATACATTTCAGTTATAATCCTAGAAGGCTTTGGTGATAGAATTTTATAGGCTTATAGGCTTATTCTGAAATTTATATGTAAATTGAAAGGACTAAGTTAATTTTGAGAAAGAAAATTAAAGCTGATAAATTTATACTAGATTATGCTAAGACTTACTATAAAGCTGTAGCAATCAAGACAGTGCTCCATTGATGTAAGGGTAGACAAATTGATCAATAAAACACAATAAAGATTCTAGAAATAAACTTGAACTCACACATTTAATTGGTTTTGAATAGAGATGTCAAAATAATTCTATAGAGGAAAGAAAATTTTTCAATAAATGGTGCTAAAATGATGGGGCACCTTTATCCAGGAAAAAAATGAGGCTTGATTCCTGAAATTTATATCATACATAAAAAAAAAAATGAGTTGGATAATAGACCTTAATATGGCAGCTAAAACTACAAAAAAATTTTAATCCTAGCATAAGATAGAATATTTTTGAGGCTCAAATGTAAGCAAAGAGGTGTTGAATAGAAACCCAAAAATCAATACCCATAAAAGAAAAAAATTATGAATTAGTCATTAAAATGTTTTTTTAAATTTTTGTTCATCAATAATCACTTCTGCTTTAAACATGATGGACTAGCAGGGACCAGATCTACCCTGTCAGCTTTAAACAACTAGAAAACTGGAATATATATATATAATCTCCATGCTTTTTAGATATTAGACAACAGTCAGCACAGAGCTGTGATCCTTAACTGAAGGAAAACAAATGAAGTGAGGCCTACAAATATCTTGTCTTATTGCCTAGAGGCAGTTTCCAGGTTACAGAACAGGGAGAGAGAAGCCAAAAGGAACCTGGTGGTCTCAGAAAGTGATTGGAATTCAGAGAAGCCAAGATGCTGAGCTTACAGTCTGGTTACAAAGGAAAGGAGGCTATACAGAAAGAGAGAGTTCTGAAGATCTGCAGAGATGTACCTTGAGTCTCTGATTGGCCAGTGATCTATATAATATGTGAGAGGAAATGGCCCAAAACTAGGGAAAGGATCACCAGAAAAGGAGTAGGCAGAATGATTTCTGGAGCTCAGACAGAATTTATGTTCCCACCAGCCAGAGTCGAGAGAGCTTACAACATATGGGACATTGAATCAAACGTTCAGAAGAGTATTGCCTTAGGGTTGAAGCTAAATTGATTCTAGTCTAAAGGCTGTGGTTGTAAAGAAGCTTAAACACAATGCTTGAAAGGCTCCAACTGACTAGAAGTCACTTAACTGTACACCAGAATAAAGTCCAGCACAACGTAAAGAAATACAACAAAATCCAGCACCCAATATATAAAATTTACAATGCCCAGCATTTAATAAAGATTTACAAGTATAAAATAAATTTTAAAAACATGACATAATCAGGAGGTATATCAATAGGAAAAACAGATGAAATAAAATTAGAAAACAAGAATGTTAAAAGAGCTACTATAGATATGCTTCATAGATTCAAGGTAGAGGAAAACATAAATATAATGTGAGAAAAACTGATAATGTAAAAAGACTCAAATGGAACTCCGAAATATAAAAATACAATATCTGAAGTAAAATACACATTAAAAGAGATTAAGAGCATATTAGACACTACAGATAAAAGGATCAATGAACATGAAGATCTAGCAATATAAATGATCTAAAATAAAGCACAGATAGAAAAATACTGGAGAAAAATGAATAGAGCTGTAATAATCTATGGAACAATGTCAAGCAGGCTAACAAACACATAATTGGAGTTTCATAGGGTGAGAACTGTGGGGGCAAAACAAAGTGTCTAAAAGAATTTATGGTTAAAATGTTCCCAAATTTTCTAAAATGTATAAGCCTACAGATTCAAAAACCCAATGAACCTATGTAGAAAAAATATTTAGAAACTACATCAAGGTAAATTATAATCAAGTCTTGAAAACCTTTAGCAAAGAGAAAATCTGAAGAACAGACAAAGAAAAAAGACATGTAAAAAAGATCAAAGATAAGTGTTTCAGCATACTTCTCATCAAAAATGTGCAAGCTGGAAGACAAGGGAGTGACATATTTAAAGTACACAAATACCCTGCATCCTAGAATTCTATGGCAAATGAAATATCTTTCAAAAATGAAGGTGAAGTAAAAACATTTCAGACAAAGAGAGGCTAAAAGAATTCATTGTCAGAAGAACTGTATTACAAATAAAATGTAAAGACAATTCTCAGGCAGAAGGAAGGTAATACCAGATGGAAAATTAAATCTACATAAAGGAACGAATAGCACTAAAAATGATAGCTATGTAGGTAAACATAATATTTCCTCATTTAAAAATCTTTTTAAAAGTTAATTGAATATTTGAAGCAACAAACACCAGTGTATTCTGGGTTCACAGCATAGGTGAAAGTAAAATATATGACAATAATATCATGAACAATAAGGGATAGGAAATAAATGTATAAAGCAGGTCTTTGAATAAAATTGTTTTGTTCAAAATTGTTTTATTATAATGTTGATGAGATGCTGTAGGGTCTTAACTCTTATTTATATAAATTCTCCTATGGTAAATTGATTTTTTCATATGTCATTTCCCTGAAAGTTACAGAACCTATCAATGTCATTAAGTAAAGACTTAGTATTTTGTTATAAAGTTTTTATATCAGGAGTTCACAAAATAGGTCCCATCAGATAAATCCAACTATTCACCTTTTCTATTATTGTATGGTCCACAATATAAGAATAGTTTTTACATTTTTAAATGGTTAAGGGAAAAAAAAGACGAACAACATTTTGTGATATGTAAAAATTATATGAAATTCAAATTTCAGTATCCAAAAATAAAGTGCTACTGAAACACAGTCATGCTCATTCATTTATATGTAGGCTACAGCAGTTTGTGCTCCAACAGGAGAGTTGAGTAGTTGTAACAGAGACTGTACGTCCCACGAATATTAAAATATTTATTCTTTAACCCTTTATTTTAAAAAGTTCACTAATCCCTCTTATAAACTATATATAAAGAGGTAAAGATTATTAGAAAATGTGTATTTTAAAGTCTAAAACAACCACTAAAAATAAAATAAAGAGAAAGAACTTATGTACAACTAATGGAGATTTTTTTTAAAGGGTTATCAAAAAATCCTCAATCCCAAATGAGGTAGAAAAATCGGACATAAGGAACACAGAACTAATGGGCTAATAAAAAGCAAATAGAATGATGAAAGGCTTATACCTAGTAATAGTAATGATTACATTAAATCTAAATGGCCTAAACACTCCAATTAAACAGCATGGATTGTCAGGTACTATAAAAAGCAAGATTCAACTCTATGCTGCTTAGAGAAAACTAAATAGGACACCAACACATTTAAACAGTCTTAAAAGAAAAAAAGCCATGATCATGTTAATTGATGCAACATAAGTTTTTGACAAAATTCAACATAGATTCATGATAAATTCTTAGCAAACTAGAAATAGAAGAACACTTACATACCTGAAAAAGGACATCTTTAAAAAAACCCTACAGCTAACATAATACTTAGTGGTAAATGGCTGAATGTTTTCCCTCTCAGATCAAGAATAAAGCAAGGAAGCCTGTTAGAACTATTACCCTTCTACCAGTTTTATTGAGATATAATGACATACAACATTGTATTCGTTTAAGGTATGCAACATAATTATTTGATAAATGTTTATATTATAAAAAGATTACCACAATGAACTTAGTTAACATTAACTACCTGACATAATTATAATTTTTTTCTTGTGATGAGAAATTTTAAGATCTATTCTCTTAGCAACTGTCTAATATATAATACAATATCATTAACTATAGTCATCATGCTGTACATTATATCCAAAAAACATAATACTATAACTGGAAGTTTGCACCATTTGACCACATTTGCCAATTTCCCCCACCCCCACTCCCATGTTATAACTATTTCCATTCAACAGACAGTGTACTTGAGGTCCTAGCCAATGCAATAATACAAGAAGAAGAAATAAAAGTCATGTTATAAAGGGAAAACTCAAAATTATTTTTTATTTGCAGTCAACATGATTATATATCTGAAAAATATTAAGCAATCCACAAAAAAACCAGAGTACCAGAATAAGTCAGTTTAGCAAGGTTTTAAACAACAAGTGCTGGTGAGGTTGTGGAGAAAAGGGAACTCTAGTGCACTGTTGTTGGGAATGAAGACTGGTGCAGCCACTGTGGAAAACAGTACGGAATTTCCTCAGAAAACTAAAAATGGAACTGCCTTTTGAGCTACAATTCCACTGCTGGGATTATACCTTAAAAATCTAAAAACACCAATTAAAAAGAACCTGTGTACCCCAATATTCATATCAGCACAATTTACAATAGCCAAGGTTGGAAGCAACCTAGGTGCCCATCAGGAAATGAGTGGATAAAAAAAACTGGTACATTTACACAATGGAATACGGTGCAGCAGAAACAAAGGAACTCCTACCATTTGTGACAGCATGGATGGATCTGGAGAGCATTATGCTAAGTGAAATAAACCAGATGGTAAAAGAAAAATACCATATTATTTCACCTATAAGTGGACACTAATCAACAGAACAAAGAAGCAGGTTAAATGTAACCAGTGACATTGAAGTGAAAAACAAACTGACAGTGAACAGAAGAGGGGAGGAGAGGAAGATAAGGGGAAACAGGGGAAGGGCGGTCAAGGAACGTGTATGGGGAACTCATGGACAAAGTCAATGGGGGGTGGATGGGGTTGAGGGTGGGGGGAGGGGGGAGTGGTGTGGGAAAATGGACAAAACTGTGCTTGAACAACAATAAAAAATGTTTAAAAATATAATGATACTAAAAAGATTCAAGTTCAATATGTAAAAAGTAATTGTATTTCTATGTACTAGAAACTAACAAACTGAAAATTTAAATTAAAGTAACATTTACGATAGCATGAAAACATGAACTACTCAGGACAAATGAGCAAAATTTATACAGTACTCTGAAAACCACAAAATACTGCTGGGAGAAATTCAAGATGATCTAAATAAATAGACATATATACCATGTTTATAAACCAGAAGATTTGATATCATTAAGATGTCAACTCTCCCCAAATTGATATATTGATTTAGTATACGCCCAGTCAAAATCCCAGCAGATTTTTTGAGGAATTGAAGATGATTCTAAAATTTACATGGCAATGCAAAAGAATATAATAGTTTTTTAAAAACCTATGAAAAACAAAGAAGTGTGAAGAAATTACTACCTGATTTCAAGACATACAATAAATTTACAGTAATTAAGACTATATTGTGGTATTCAATAGACTTTTAGATCAGTGGAACAGAATACAGAGTCCAGAAATAGAATTACATATATGTGGTTAACTGATTTTCACTATGATGTTAAAGGTAGTTCAATGAGGGAAATAACAGTCTTTTATATAAATAGTGCTGAAATGGTTGGATGTCTAAATTATTTTTTTAAATAACCCTTGTCTTTCATCATAGATAACATTTAAAATAGTGGGCCAAAGATCTAAAGTCTTTGTAATTTTGGATTAGTCATGATTGTTTTAGATGGGACACAGAAAGTACAACCCCTACAGGAAAATAAAATCAATATATTGGACTTCGTAGGAATGAAAATACTTTTCTTTTCAAAAACATTAAAAAAATAAGCAGGCAAGCAAATATGGGGTAAAAAACATTTGCAAAACATATCAAATAAAGGTCTTAGATCCAGAATATTAAAAAAAAAATTCCTCTTCCCTGTGGCTCCCTTAAACTATCTTTGTTCTTTCAGAGTCTTTTTTCATTTTGTTGCTCTGCCAGGGTGTTTTTTTCTACCTTGTCCTCCAACTTGCTGATTTTATTCTCTGCTTCATATAGCCTGCTTTTAATTTCATCTAGTGTATTCTTCATTTCAGATATTGTATTCTTCATTACCTCCTGGCTCTTTTTTTAAATTAAGTACATTTTATTGATTATGCTGTTACAGTTGTCCCAATTTTTCCCCTTTGCTGCCCTCTGCCAAGTATCCCCATTCCCTACAGCAATCCTTCTCCCCTTAGTTCATGTCCATGGGTCATACATATAAGTTCTTTGGCTTCTCCATTGCCTATACTATTCTTAACATCCCCCTATCATTTTGTACCTACAAACTATGTTTCTTATTTCCTGTACCCTTTCTCCCAACTCCCCCTTCCCCATCTCTACTGATAACCATCCATGTGATCTCCATTTCTGTGATTCTGCTCCTGTTCTAGTTCTTTGCTTATTTTGTTTTTGGTATTTTTTTAAAGATTCAGTTGTTGATAGTAGTTAGTTTGTTGTCATTTTACTGTTCCTAGTTTTGATCTTTTTCTTAGATAAGTCCCTTTAACATTTCATGTAATAATCGCTGGGTGATGATGAACTCTTTTAGCTTTACCTTGTCTGGGAAGCACTTTATCTGTCCTTCCATTCTAAGTAATAGCTTTACTGGATGGAGTAACCTTGGTTGTGGTTTCTTTATTTTCATCACTTTGTATACTTCTTGCCAGTCCCTTTTTGCTTACAAAGTTTCTTTTGAGAAATCAGCTGATAGTTTTATGAGACCTCCTTTGTAGGTAATTTTCTGCCTTTCTCTTGCTGCTCTTAAGATTTTCTCTTTATCTTTAATCTTTGGCATTTTAATTATGATCACTCTTTGTGTGGCTCTCTTTGGGTCCAACTTCTTTGGGACTCTCTGAGCTTCCTGGATTTGCATGTCTATTTCCTGCACCAAATTAGGGAAGTTCCCTTTCATTATTTGTTCAAATAAGTTTTCAATTTCTTGCCTTCTTCTTCTCCTCCTCCTCCTCCTCCTTCTCCTCCTCCTTCCTGCTCCTCTTCTTCTTCTTCTTCTTCCTCTTCCTCTTCCTCTTCTGGCACCACTATGATTTGGATGTTGGTACCTTTGAAGTTGTCCCAGAGGTTCCTAAGCCTCTCCTTATTTTTTTGAATTCTCATTTCTTCTTCCTGTTCTGATTGAATATTTCTTCCTTATGTTCCAAATTGTAGATCTGATTCCTGGCTTCCTTCCCTTCCCTTTTGGTTCCCCGTATATTTTACTTTATTTCACTTTGTATAGCCTTCACTTCTTCCTTTATCTTGTGGCCATACTCAATCATTTCTCTGAGCATCCTGATCACCAGTGTTTTGAACTCTGCATGTGACAGGTTGGCTATCTCAGTGTTGCTTAGTTCTTTTTCTGGGTTTTTGATCTGTTCTTTCATTTGGGCCATATTTCTTTGTCTCCTCAATTTGGCAGCCTCCCTTTGTTTCTGTGTATTAAGTAGAGCTGCTTTGACTCCTTGTGTTGGTGCACCTGTTACATTGTAAGGAGCAAGGCTTTAGGTATTCACCCAAGCTGGGCAACCCTCTTGTCACTTTATGGTGCTGTATTTGGTGGAGGGACAAGAGAAGGAACAGTGCCACTTGCTTCACTCTTGCCCCATTTCTTCTCACTTCCCCCGGGTTCTGTAAATGACTGGCAACCTTATAGCTGTTACCCTGGGGTTAATTTCCTGGGCAGTTTTTGTACATTCTAGGACCCTCTTGGCCCTTTAACAGGCCCTCCTGAGAGACTGGGAGTTCCTCCCACTGCCCCAAACACACTTGTTTTTCAAGCCAGAGGTATCTAGACTTTATTTTACTGGTGCTGAACCACTGGGCTACATGGGCTGGCTTGGGTTTGGATTGTTTGTGCCACAGTTGTTCTTCCCAGTTTTTATCTACCACACATGAATGTGGGACTTCCTTATGGTGGCAGCCAGCACTGTTGCCTTTCCACTGCCACCTCGCCACACCACATCACATCCTCTCAACCCCAGCTGACTGTTTCCACCTCTCCTACCTGTCTGAATTATTGTTTACTCTTTAAATCCTTGGTTGTCAGACTTCCATATAATTCAATTTTCTGGCAGTCCTGGTTGTTCATTGTTTTCAGATGGTTGTTTTCCTTCAGGAGGTAAAGGGTGTCTACCTATGTCTCCATCTTGGTCAGAACTCTCCTGGCTCTTATTCATAGTCTCTATATCCTTTTTCATGCTGATGTAGTTCCCAGTAAGTTCCTTGTAGCTTCCATAGAGGTCACTGTAATTCTCACTGAGCTCCTTGAATATCCTTATAACCATTATTTTAAATGCTATGCCTGATAGATTGCTTGCCTCAACTTCATTTAGCACTCTTTCTGAAGATTCTTTCTTTCATTTTTATTGGGGGTCATTTCTTTGTCTCTCAATTTTTGGTGACTCTTTGTTTGTTTTCGCATATTAGATTGATCTACTTTGACCCTGTGTTAGTGGGGTGGCCTTCTGTGATAGGAGACTTGTGGAACTCAGTGGTGCAGTCCCCTTGGTCTCCTGAGTTGGATGAACTTGGGACGCCCTTTATGCTCTTTCTGTGGGCTCTCTTGTTGTAATTGGGTTTTGGTTGTTGTTGGGTCACTGTTTGGAGAGTTCCTCCCTCTGAATGGCTGACTGAGAGTCACACCAGCCACCATATCCTGTATGCTGTTGTACAGGTGATGCCAGAACTAAACAAAAACCCAGGAAATAAAATCCACATCCACAAAAATAGCCCTCTCCCACAACCACACTATCAACAACAAATGAGCAAATATTAACAAAGGTGAAAAGAGATTAAGACTATTGTAAGAAAGAAAAACAAAGGTGAGAGGCCCACACTAAACACATCATAATTAAAATGGCAAGATTTAAAGACAAAGAGAACCTAAAAGGCAGGAAGAGAGAAACAGCTAGTAACATACAATGGAACTCTGATAAGACTATCAGCTGATTTTTCAACAGAAATCCTACAAGCCAGAAGGGAATAGCAAGAAATATTCCAACTAATGAAAAGCAAAGGCCTGAAACCAGGACTACTCTATCCAGCAAGGTTCTCATTTAAAATGAAAGGTAAAATGAGAAGCTTCCTGGAAAAAAATGCTAAAATACCAAACTAACATTTCAAGAGATGGTAAAGGAACTTCTTAAGAAGATGAAGAGAGAGAGAGAGTGAGTGAGAGAGAGATGTAAAAAGGAAAAATGGCAATGGATAAGTACCTATCAATAATAACCTTAAATGTAAATGGATTAATGCTCCAATCAAAAGACATAGGGTAGCTGAATGGATTAAAAAAAAAACCTGACCCACATATATACTTTCTACAAGAGACCTACATCAGAACAAAAGCTCTACATAGGCAGAAAAGCAATGGAAAGCAATATTCCAAGCAAACCCACCTGAAAAAAAAGCTGGCATAACAATATATCACAAAATAGACTTCAAACCAACAGCAATAACAAGAGACAAAAAAGATCACTACTTAAGGGAATAGTCCAAAAAACCCCAATATAACCATTGTAAACATATATGCACCCTACATAAGACACCTAAATATATAAGGAAAATTTTGGAGGACTTCAAGGAAGATTTCATCAGCAACACAATTATCTTAGTGGACTTTAATGCACCACAGTCAACAATGGATAGATCTTCCAAAAAAAAGTATCAGCATGGATATTGTGGCTTTGAATGACACTCTAGATCAAATGGACTTAATTGACATATACAGAAACTTACACACCAAAGAAGTAAAAATATTCTTTTCAAATGCACACAGAACATTTTCAAAGATAGACCACATGGTAGGACAAAAAACAAGCCTCAACAAATTCAAGAAAATTGAAATCATATTAAGCACCTTATCAGATCACAATGGCTTGAAACTAAAAGCCAACCTAAAGGAAAAATTCAAATACATTCACATGAATGGAGGCTGAATAACAGGCTATTAAAAAACTAACAGGTTAACAATGAGTTCAAAGAAGAAATCAAAAAGTATCTGGACACAAATGAAATGAGCACACAACAACCCAAAACCTATGGGACACAGTGAAGGCATTCCTGAGAGGGAAGTTCATAGCAATACAGGCCTACCTAAAGAAGATAGAAAAATCTCAAATAAATAGCCTAACTCTACATCTACAAGAACTAGAGGAACAACAACAACAACAAAAATGCCCAAAGCAAGTAGAAAGAAGGAAATAATCAAAATCAGAGCAAAATTTAATGTCATGGAGACTGAAAAAATGATTCAAAGGATCAATGAATCCAGGAGTTGGTTCTTTAAAAAGATGAACAAAACTTACAAACCTTTAACTAGGCTCATCAGAAAAAAAAAAAGGAGAGATTACACAAATAAATAAAATCAGAAATGAAAGAAGAAAAGTTACAACTGATATCACAAAAATACAAAGGATTGTTAAGAAATTACTATGAACAACTATATGCCAAAAAATTGAACAACCTGAGTAAAATGGACAAATTTCTAGAAACATACAATCTTCCAAAACTGAATCAAGAAGAAGCTGAAAGCCTGAATAGACTGAAAACAACTAGTGACATTGAAGCAGTAAAAAAACAAAACAAAACAAAACAAAAAAACCTCCAGGAACACAAAATCCCTGGACTGGATGCCTTAACAGGCAATTTTTACCAAACATTTAAAGGAGAACTAACTCATCCTTAATGAGCTGTTCAAAAAAAAAAAAAAAATTCAAGAAGAGGGAAGACTCCCAAACTCTTTTTATGAGGCCAGTATTATTCTAATTTCAATAAACATAATACATCAAACAAAATCAAGAGCAAAAATCACATGATCATATAAATAGATGCAGAAAAAGGCATTTGATAAAATCCAGCACCAAATAATCATAAAAAAAATCAGCAAAGTGTGAATGGAGGGAGCTTACCTCAACATTATGAAGGCTACGTAGGAGAAACCTTCAACCAACATCATATTCAACAGGTAAAAATTAAATGCTTTCCCCTTAACATCAGGAACAAGGCAAGGGTGTCCACTTTCACCACTCTTATTCAACATAGCCCTGGAAGTTCTAGCCACAGTGATCAGACATGAAAAACAGCAAAAGGCAACCAAAGCAGAAAAGAGGAAGTAAATGTGTCATTATTTGCAGATGACATGCTAATGAACATAGAAAACCCTATAGTCTCCACAAAAAACACTACTTAACCTAATAAGTGAAATGGGCAAAAGAGTGAGATACAAAGTCAACATTCAGAAATTGAAGGGAGGATCGAAGATGGTAGAGGAGTAAGTGGAATGTACACTAACCTCCTTTCAGGACCAATCTGGAATCACAACTAAATTGTATAGGAAGCATCACAAATAATCAACTGAACACTAGCTGGAGAGAGGTCTCATAACCACAGATATGTAGAAGCAACCATTTCACCACAATGTGACCAGTACAGAGTGTAGGGACACAAGAAGGTTGACTGGGCTCCCATGAGCAGCAGCTGAAGATTCAGAGGGATATTTCAGTGGCTGTGGGTGGGTTCCCCTTGAAAAGGTGGGGTCTAAACTCCAAGCTGGGCTGCCCAGCCTTCAGCACCAGGGCCAGAAAGAAACCCAGATAATATCTAGCTTTGAAAAGCAGCAGGGTTTCTGTCTACTAAGGAGAGATGGCTGGAGACTCAGAGAGCCTCTGAAAGGGCCAATGCACAACATTTCATTTGTAGCCATCTAACCTAGGCTCTGGCAGAGGAAAGGTAGAGTGGACTACAGATGCTTGAGGAGAGTCTTGGTTTGGTGGCTCTAGGGAAAGAACAGAAGAAACAACTGCCAGAATCCCTGTGCTGATTCATTCCACATACTGCAGGAGCCACATTTCAGGCAGAGAGTTCCTCTCCAAGTGGCATCACCTGAGGGAAAACAATAGCCAAGCCCAAAGGATTTACTCTGCTCCACCCATCTAAGCTTAAATTAGGAGCTAATTACAGCTTGAATAGTTTAGCAGCATATCAGCTCAGTGACTGATTAGTTTAACAGCTAAGACAGAAAATATAAAGTGGCCAAAATGGGAAGGCAAAGATACAGACCCTAAATGAAAAAACTAGAGATTTCTCCAATAGAAGATCTAGATGAAATGGAGGCAAGCAATTTATCAGCTAGACAGTTTAGAGTAATGATTATAAGCATGCTCAAAAGCATGAAAAAAGACATAGAAATCATAAAAAGGACCAGTCAGAAATAAAGAATGCAATATCTGAAATAAATAATACACTAGAATAGTAAAATGGCACTACATATGAATTTATCAATAATAACCTTAATGTAAGTGGATTATATGCTCCAACCAAAAGCCATAGGGTAGCTGAATGGATAAGAAAACAAGACTCATATATATGCTGCCTCCAAGAGACCCATCTCAGATTGAAAGATATACACAGACCAAAAGTAAAGGGATAGAAAAAGATATTTCATGAAAGTGGAAAAGAAAAAATATCTGGGGTAGCAGTACTAATATCTGACAAAATAGACTTTAAAGCCAAGGCTATAGTAAGAGATACAAAGAAGGACACTATACAATGATAAAGGGAACAATACGACAATTGAAATAAATAATAAACAATTGGTTAGGCAAAGGAGAAGATCGCATCAGTGATTTGGAAGATAAGTTGGAAAAAAAACACCCCGGCAGAGTAGCAAAAAGAAAAAAGAATTTAAATAAATGAGGACACCTTAGAAACATTTTGGACAGCATGAAGTGGAACAATATCAACATCATGTGAATACCAGAAGGAGAGAGAGCAATGGATTGAGAAATTATCTGAAGAAATAATGACTGAAAACTTCCTTAATCTGGTGAAAGAAAAGGCACAGAAGTCCAGAAAGTTCAGAGAGTCCCAAACAAGTTGGACCCAAAGAGGCCTACACCAAGATACCTCATAATTAAAATGACAAGGCTTAAAGACAAGGAGAAAGAATCCTAAATGCTGCAAGAGAAAAGCAGGTAGATATCTGCAAGGGAGCACCAATTAGACTGTCATCTGATTACTCATCAGAAGCATATCAGGCCATAAGGGAGTGGTGTGAAATAGTCAAGACAATAAAAAGCAAAGACCTACAACTAAGGATACTTTACCCAGCAAGGCTATCATTTAAAATCTCAGGTGAAATAAGGACCTTCCCAGACAAAAAAGAAAGTAAAGTTTGTTAATGCCAAACTAGTACTGCAATAAATGTTAAAGTGCTTGTCGGAAGAAGAAGAGGAAGAAGGAAAAAAAAAAAAAACAGAGGAAAACAGTCTAACAATAAAATGGCACTACATACATATTTATCAATAATCACCTTAATGTAAGTGGATTAAATGCTCCAATCAGAAGCCATAGGGTAGCTGAATAGATAGGAAAACTATCTATTTCCTGCCTCCAAGAGACCCATCTCAGGTTGAAAGATATACACAGACTAAAAGTAAAGGGATGGAAAAAGATTTTTCATGAAAGTGGAAAAGAAAAAACATCTGGGGTAGCAGTATTTATATCTGACAAAATAGACTTTAAAACCAAGGCTACAGTAAGAGACAAAGGACACTATACACTGATAAAGGGAAAAAATCCAACAAGAGGATATAACCCTAGTGAACATTTACAAGCCTAACATAGGAGCACCTAAAAATGGAAAGCAAATCTTGAGAGATATAAAGGATGAGACTGACAGAAATGCAGTCACTGTCAGGGATTTTAACACACCATTGACTTCAATGGATAGATCTTCTAGGCAAATAATTAACAAGGAGGCAGCAGCCTTAAATGACACACTAGATCAAATGGATTTAATAAATATCTTCAGAACATTTCATCCCAAAGCAGCAGAATATACCTATTTTTCAATTACAAATGGAACATTTTCTAAGATAGACCACATGTTAAGAAACAAAACAAGTTTCAATAAACTTAAGAAGATTGAAATCATATCAAGCATCTTTTCTGACCACAATGCTATGAAACTGGAAAAAAATCACAAGTAGAACACTGGGAAACATGCAAAAATATGGAAGCTAAATAACATGATATTAAACAATGAATAAGTCAACAATGAGATCAAGGAAGAAATCAAAAGTTAACTTGAAAGAAATGAAAATGAAGGCACGGGAATCCAAAATCTGTGGGACACTTGGAAAACAATCCAAGAGGGATATTCATAGCATTGCAGGACTATCTCAAAGCACAAGAAAAAGCTCATATAAATAATCTAACTTCACACTTAAAGGAACTTGAAAAAGTATAACAAAGTCCAAAGTGAGTAGAACAAAGGAAAGAGTAAAGATCAGAGCAGAAGTAAATGAAATAGAGTGTAAAAAAAAAAAACACCCAAAGCCAATGAATTCAAGAGTTGGTTCTTTGAAAATATAAACAAGATTGACAAACCTTTAATGAGACTCATTAAAGGGAAAAAAAGGACCCAAATAAATAAAATCAGAAATGAAAGAGGAAAAATAACAAATGACCCCAAAGAAATACAAAGGATTGTAAGAAAATATTATGAACAACTATATGCCAACAAACTGGACAACCTGGATGAAATAGATTAATTCCTAGAAACATAAAGTCTTCCAAAACTATATCAGGAAGAACCAGAGACTCTGAATAAACTGATTACACCTAGTGAAATTTGAAGCAGAAATAAGAAATTCTCAATACAAAAGCACTGGACTGGATAGCTTCATAGGGGAATTTTGGCAAACAGTCCAAGAAGAACTAATACCTCACTTCTCAAACTATTTCATAAAATTCAAGTGGAGGGACAGCTCTGAAACTCATTTTGTGAGGCCAGCATTATCCTTATTCCAAAACCGATAAAGACAGTACAAATAAAGAAAATTATGGTCAATATCTCTGATGAACATAGGTGCTACTATAATCCCCAACAAAATGGAGAAAAAACATTTGATAAAATCCAGCACCAATTTATGATAAAAACCCTCAGCAAAGCGGGAACAGAGGGAATATGCCTAAACAAAATAAAGACCACGTATGACAAACCCATTGCCAGTATCATACTCAAAGAGCTAAAACTACAAGTGTTTCCCTTAAGATTGGGGACAAGACAGGGATATCCACTTTCACCGCTCTTATTTAACATTGTATGAGAAGTCCTAGCCACAGCCATAAGACAAAAAGAAGTAAAAGGCATCCAAATTGGAAAGCAATTAGTAAAACTGTCTTTAATAGCAGATGACATGATTTTGTACATAGAGAACCCCAAAAATTCTACCAAGAAAGTACTAGAACTGATAAACTAATTCAGCAAGTAGCAGGATAAAAAATTAATATCCAGAAATCAGTTGCATTTTTCTGTGCCAACAATGAACTAACGGAAAGGGAAATCAAGGAAACAATCCCATTCACAATTGCTTCAAAAACAATAAAATACCCAGGAATAAAGTAACCAAATATGGAAAAGACCAGTACATGGAAAATAATAAGACACTGAAGAAAGAAATTGAATAAGATATTACTAAGTGGAAGTACATACTATGTTCATGGATAGGAAGAACTGACATCATTAAAATCTCCATATTGCCCAAAGCAATGTGTAGATTCAACACAATCCCTATTAAATTCCACTGACATATTTCACATAACTAGAACAAATATTTCAGAAATGTATAGGGAACCACAAAAGGCCCCATTAGCAACAGTGGTCCTGAGAAAGAAGAACAAAGTTGGATGAATCACACTACCTACTATCAAACTCTACCCTGAGGCCATAGTAATCAAAAGAGTCTGGTACAGGCATAAAAACAGATACTTAGATCAATGGAACAGAATAGAGAACCAAAAATAAACACACACCTTTACAGTCATTAATTTTCAACAGAAGAAGCAAGCACATAAAATGGGTTAAAGATACTTATTTCAATAAATGGTGTTGGAAAAATTCAACAGATACATGAAGAAAAGTGAAACTAGACCACTTTCTTACCCCACACAAAATAATAAATTCAAAATAGATCAAAGACTTAAATGTTAGACCTGAAACCATAAAAATCCTAGAAGAAAACATAGACAGCAAAATCTCAGACATTGCTCATAATGGTTTCTCAGATATATCTCCCTTGGAAGGGAAAGAAAGAAAAAAATAAACAAACAGGACTACATCAAACTAAAATTTTTTGCACAGCAAAGGAAATCATCAACAAAATAAAAAGAAAGAATGGGAGAACATATTCACCAATACATCTATAAGGCATTAATATCAAAAATTTACAAATATTTACAAACTCAACACCAAAAAGACAAACAACCCATTAAAAAATGGGTAAAGCCCTGAAAAAGGGCAGGGACATAAAATGGAGTAAAAAAAAATAGCCTCTTTAATAAATGGTGTTGGGAGATCTGGAAAAGTACATGTAAAAAATGAAACTAGACCACCAACTTATACCATACATCAAAATAAACTCAGAATGGATAAAAGACTTAAGTTGTGACACCATAAAAGTCCTAGAGGAAAACATAGGTAGGAATATTTCAGATATTCCATGTAGCAACATTTTATAGCAACCATTCCTAAGGCAAGGAATATAGAGAAAAGAATAAACAAATGGGACTACATCAAATTAAAAAAACTTCTGCACTTTTAAAGAAAACATCAACAAAATGGATAGGAAACCAACTGTATGGGAAAATATATTTGCCGGTGATACCTTGGACAAGGATTTGGTCTCCAAAATATAAAAAGAACTCACATGACTCCACACCAGGAAGACAAACAATCCAATTAAAAAATGGGCAAAGGACTTGAACATACACTTCTCCAAGGAGGACATACAGAGGGCCCACAAACATATGAAAAAACCCTCAACATCACTAGCCATTAGAGAGATGCAAATTAAAGCCACAATGAGATACCACTTCACACAGGACAGAATGGCCATCATTAATAAATCAACAGACAACAAGTGCAAGGTTGTGAAGAAAAGGGAGCCCTAGTGCACTGTCAGTGGGAATGCAGACTGGTGCAGCCACTGTGGAAAACAGTATGGAATTTCCTTAAAAAAACTAACTGCCTTTTGGTCATGTGATGCCACTGCTGGGACTATACACTAAGAATCCTGAATCACCAATTCAAAAGAACCTATGCACCCTAATGTTCATAGCCATATTATTTACAATAACCAAGAGCTGGAAACAGCCTAATTGCCCATCAGTAACTGAGTGGATCAAAAACACTGGTACATTTACATGCTATTGTATGCAGCAGAAAGAAAGAAGGAACTCCTATCCTTAGGGACAGCATGAATAGAACTGGAGAGCACTATGCTAAGTGAAATAAACCAGGCAATGAAAGACAAATATCATATGATCTCACCTATAAGTGGAACCTAATCAACCAAACAAATGAGCAAAATAGAACTAGAGACTTGGAAATAAAGAACAAATGGACGGTGACCAGAGGGGTGTGTGTGATGGGGATAACAGGGGAAAGAAGGGAAAGGGGCATGCAAAGGAATATGAATAGAGGACTCATGGGCATAGACCATGGGTAGGGATTGGTTGTGGGAGAGGGGAGATGGGGTAGGGGAGAGCAATGGGGAAAAAAGGTGGGATGACTAACTGAACAACAATAAAAAAAAAGGGGGGGGAGAAAAAGATATTGAGAAAAAATGGGCAAAGGACCTGAATAGACAGTTCCCCAAAGAGAACATACATATGGCCAATAGATGTATAGAAAAATGCTCAACATCACTAATTATGAGAGAAATGCAAATTAAAACCATAATGAGATACCACCTCACACCTGTCAGAATGGCTATTATCAATAAATGAACAAACAACAAATGCTAGTGGGGATGTGGAGAAAGTGGAACTCTTTTGCATTGTTGTAGGAATGGAGACTGGTGAAACCACTGTGGAAAGCAGCATGGAGATACTGCATAAAATTAAAACTAGATCTACCTTTTGACCCAGCAATCCCACTTCTGGGAATATATCTGGAGGAACCCAAAACAGTAATTTGGAAAAACATAAGCACCCCTATGTTCATTGCAGCATTATTTACAATCACCAAGATATGGAAGCAGCCCCAGTGCCCATCAATAGATGAGTAGGTAAAACAACTATGGGACATTTACACAATGGAATACCACTTAACCATAAGAAAGGAGGAAATTTTACCCTTTGCAACAGTATGGATGGACCTGGAGAACATTATACTAAGTGAAATAAGCCAGTCAGAGAAACATAAATACTGTATGATTTCACTCATATGTGGAATCTAATGAACAAACTGAACTAACAATAAAAATTGGGACAGACTCATAGAATGAGAGCAGGATGACAACTAGAGTGGGGCACGATTAAGGGGTGGAAGGACTGAACAAAAAGGAGAAAGGACTCATGGACGTGGACAACAGTGTGGTGATTGCTGGGGGAAGGTGAGTATAAGGGGACTAAGAGGTAATGTAAAAAAATACAATAAACATTAAATTTTTAAAAAAGGAATAAATTAAGGGCATTTTTGTACACCAATGAAGAAATATCAAAAGGAGAAACTAGGGGGGAAAATGCCATTTACTATAGCAACAAGAAAAATAAAGTACCTAAATAGAAACTTAACCAAGAAGGTAAAAGATCTATACTCAAAAAACTATAGAACACTGAATAAAGAAATTAAGGAAGACATCAATAAATGGAAGCATATACCATGTTCATGGATTGGAAGCATTAACATCATTAAAATGTCCATACTACCCAAAGCAATCTATAGATTCAATGCAATCCTTATCAAAATACCAATGACATATTTCACAGAGAATAAATATTTCAAATATTTTTAAAGGATTTTATTTATTTTATTTTTAGACAGAGGGGAAGGGAGAAAGAGAGGATGAGAAACATCAATGTGTGGTTGCCTCTCATGATCCCCCTACTGTGGACCTGGCCTGCGACCCAGGCATGTGCTCTGACTGGGAATCGAACTGGCAACCCTATGGTTCGCAGGCCAGTGCTCAATCCACTGAGCCACACCCGCCAGAGCTATTTCAAAGATTTATATGGAATCAAAAAAGAAAGAAAAAACCCTGAATAGCCACAACCAATCTTCTTTCTTCTTGAGAAAGAAGAATAAAGTAAGAGAGATGACAAAACCCAATATCAAACTATACTACAAGTCCGCTGTAATCAAAACAGTTTGGTAATGGCATAAGAACAGACACATAGATCAATGGAACAGAATAGAGATCCCAGAAATAAACCCATGTTTCTATGGTCAATTAATATTTGACAAAGCGGGCATGCGCATACAATAGAGTAAATATGGTGTCTTCAATAAATGGTGTTAGGAGAACTGGGCAGGTACATGAAAACATTGTTACTAGACCACCAACTTAAACCATACACCAGAATGAACTCAAAATGGATAAAAGACTGAAATATAAGTTGTGACATCACAAAAATGCTATATGAAAACGTAGGCAGTAAAATTTCACATATCCATGTACCAATATTTTTGGCAATATATCTCCTAGGGCAAGAGAAATAAGAGGAAAAAGTAAACAAATAGGACTACATCAAATTAAAAAGCTTCTGAATGGCTAAAGAAACCATCATCAAAATGAAAAGGAAACTAACTGTATGGAAAAACATATTTGCCAATGATACATCAGAGGGGGTTTGGTCTCCAAAATAAATAAAGAACTCATACAACTCAACACAAGGAAGACAAAAAATGCAATCAAAACATGAGCAGTGGACCTGAATATACACTTCTCCAAGGAGGACATACAGATGGCCCATGGACATATGAAAAGATGCTCAACATCACTAGTCATCAGAGAGATACAAATTAAAACCACAAGGAGATATTGCCTCACACCAGAAAGAATGGCCATCATTAATAAATCAACAAACAGCAAGTGCTAGTGAGGATGTGGAGAAAAGGGAATCCTAGTGTACTATTGGTGTACTATGCAGACTGTATAGTCACTGTGGAAAAAATTATGGAATTTCCTCAAAAAACTAAAAATTGAACTGCATTTTTGACTAATTCACCTGCTAAGAATATACCCTAAGAATCCTGAATCACCAATTCAAAAGAACTTATATACACCTATGTTCATAGCATAGAAACAGCCTAAGTGCCCATCAGTAAGTGAGTGGATCAAAGAAACAGTGGTACATTTACACAATGGAATACTATGCAGCAGAAAGAAAGAAGAAGGAATTCCAGCCCTTCACAACAGCACGGATGGAACTGCAGAAAAATATGCCAAGTGAAATAAGCCAGTCAGTGAAAGACAAATACCCTATGATCTCACCTATGAGAGGAATCTAATGACCAGATAAACTAACAAGGAAAATTGAACCAGAGGCATGGAAATGTGGAACAGACTGAAAACAACAGAGTGAGGAGGAAGATAGAGTAGAAATACAGGAAGGGGACTAGTCAAAGAACATGTATGAATGACACATGGACATGAACAACAGTGTGGGATTTGACTGAGGAAGTGGGGAGTGGGCTGGGCTGAGGAGGGTAAAGGGGGAAAAATTGGGACAACCATAATAGAATAATAATAAAAATTTAAAAATTACCCTCCTCCCACTCAATAAGAGGTGAACAACTTGATTAAAAACTGGACAAAAGATGTGGAGAGACTATTCACCTATAAATGTAAACAAATGGCAAATAAACACATGAAAAGGTGCTACACATCATTAGTTACTAGATAAACACAAATTAAAGTCACATTGAGATACCACTACACAACCACTAGAATGGCTAAGACTTTAAAAGACATTATGCCACATATTGGCAAGATGAGGAGAAACTGAATGTTGTACAAGTTGGTCAGAGTGCAAAATGACAAAGCCACTCTGGAAAACAATTTTTAGTTACTTATAATGTGAAACATATTCTTATTATATAAGCCAACAAACCCACTCCTAGGTATTTGCCAAGGAGAAATAAACATACAGACATTTATGCAAATATTCATAGCAGCTTTATATTAGCTACAACAGAGATACCAAAGTGTCCATCAAGTGATGAATGGATAAATAAATGGTGGATTATTTGCACAATAAAATATCATTAAACAAAGAAAGGAAATATTTATACATGGATGAATCCAAAAACATTGTTGACCCCGAGGAACACTACACAGAGAGACCTACACTGAACTACCTGTCTCTGCATGAACCACTTGCTGCACTGTTTCTGCCACCTGAGTCAGTTTCTGGAAAGGAGTTTCTAGAATCCTATTTCAACAAATGGGGACTGAGGCTTTCCTAGTCCAATCAGAGCTGTGCAACTACATCTCTCTCCTCACCTCCTATTAGCATCTTCACTGTTCAGTCAGAATAGCTCCATTTCAACCAATCAGAATAGTGTTTTTTAGACCAATTGCACTGGATGAGGACAGACCAATCAGGTGCAAGGGGTGGGGACTTCTTTCTCTGTAAGTCAGCACCCCTTTGGCTGAGGAGTAGGGTGCTTTCCCTCTCCACTTAAGACTGAAGACTGCTTGCCCAGCTGAAGTGAAAACACTGAAGATCTCTTGCCAGAGCAGAGCAGGCAGAGTGGAGCAGGTCAGAGCCTTGACCAGACCAAATCAGACCAGAGCAGAGCTGTCTAGCTAGAGAGGGGGCCTTTCCCCAGAGCTGCCTCACAGGTGTGGTGTTACACAGCTGTGCTGTATCACAATTGAGTTGTTTGCACTGGATAGTTTCCTTCTTCACCACACCCCAAATTGGGGGTCCTGTTGGTGTTGAACTGGTGCCAGCAACCATCAGTTGACAGTAGGCTAAGTGAAAGAAACCAGCCATAAAAGATTATGTACTGCATGATTATATTTATATGAAACTCTAGAAAAGATAAAATTATAGTGCCAGAAAACAGATCAGTGATTTCCAGGGGATATGGGTATGGGATTTACTCAAAGGAGAACAAGGGAACTTTTTGGAGAGATGGAAATGTTCTACACCATGCTTCTCATTGTGGATACATGACTGTACACATTTGTCAAAAACTCATTTAATTGTACTCTTAAAATTGGTGAATCTTTTATAAATTATGCCTTAATAAATTTGATAAAAAGGACATTATTAAAAAATCAGTAGACAGGTCACAAATTTGAAGAAAACACTCAGAAAACATATCTGACAAAAAGCTTGTTATCGGAATATACATAGAACAACTATGACTCAGTAACAAAAAGACAAACAACTCCCTAAAAATGGGCAAAAGATTTGAACAAATACTTCACAAAAGATGTGAAAATGCCAGTAAGCACATGGAACATTGCTTGACATCATTAGTCACTAGGGAAATGCAAATTACAACATTTACACAACAATTATAATGCGAATTTTAAAAGCCTGACAACAACCAAATGTTGATAAGACTGTAGAACAACTGGAAGACACACATATTGCTGGTGGGAATGCTAAACAGTGCAAGCACTCTGGGAAAAGGTTTGACAGTTTCTTATAAAGTTAAACATATGCATACTCTTTGACTCAGTAATCCTACTCCTAGGTACTTATCCAAGATAAGTGAAAATATGCCCATAAAAACAGATGTTCTCAGAAGCTTTATTCACAGTAGTCACATACTGGAAAGAGCCTGACTGCTCATCAGTGACAGAATTGCTAGACAAATTTTGATATATTCAAACACTGGAATACTACTCAGCACTTGTAAAAGAAAACTCCTGCTATATGCACCAAGATAGATAAATCTCCAAAACAATAGGCCGAGACAAAGAAGCAAGTACATATTCTATAATTCCATGTATGTGAAGTTCTAGATTAGGCAAAACTATAGATAGAGATTGGATAAATTTGGGGGTGGAAGTAGGGGGTAGGATTGAGTGAGAAGGAACAAGAAAGGATTTTCTTGTGAGATAGTAATGTACTATGTTATGTCAGGTATGTGAGTTTCTTGAATATAAACATTTACCAACATTATGCAGCTAGTGCTTGTACATTTTAATGTATGTAAAATTTCCCAAAAAATGGTAATGTCAAAAATAATAGAAATTAAGCATGTAAAAACATATTGAAACAAAAATGGCACAGGCAATAATTGTTGAAGCAGGTGATGGGTACACAGGGATTCAAATTATACTATTTCTTCTACTTTGTGTATGTTTGGTGTTTTTGGTAATAAAAATGAAATAAAAGGAAAGAAAATGATCATCATATTTCTTGGAGCTGTTGTGAGTTCATATGGATAATGTTGAGAAAGGGTTTTGTAGGCTGGAAATTACAATTTGAGGTGAGCTTTCTCCATCTGATCTGCCTCTCCCTCTCATTTACCCCTTCTGTTCTTATTCTCTGCTGTATTCTTGTCCTTCTTCAATCTTCCTGCAGCTCTCCTTTTGTTTCCTTTTCTCATCTGCCTAGTTACCTCCTTCACTCTCTCTGTCCCATTAACATTTGTCCACAGATGGCTCCTGATTAGCTGCAAGAGGGCTCTGGTGGCAGCAGTCTGGGTGAAGTCACTGTCCTGAAGCTGTGGCTACACAGCAAACTCCCACTTCAGGGAAGTCATGGAAAGCACTGCTTCTTGACTTTGTCCTTCTCTCTTGCTTCCCCCAGCTCTGCCACCTTCTGCCTCCCTCACCCTCCAGGAGGCAGGCTGCTCCTGCTGCATTGCGAGCTGAGTGCCAGCACTCTAACAGGGTGGAGAGGCTGCTCTTGCCCTGACATGTCTCCTCCCTTGCCTTCCCTGAAAACTCAGATTGGAGGGAAATTCGAGCCAGGTACCCAGCCTTGCACACAGGACCTCCTCCTTTTTGGAGCTTCCCTGCCCCACCTTGCCTTCCATTTGGGAAACTTTCTCACAGGTACTGTTCACATTTCAGCCCTTGAATCCATATTTTTCCTTGCCAAAAACCATCTGAGCACCTGAGATTGCTTTGGAAATGTTGGACTTTGGAGCAGGACCTACAAAATGCCTACGGTCTACTCTCTCTTTTGTTCTGTTTTAGCTATTCATTAACTCAGCAGAAATTCATCAAGCACTCACTGTGTGCCTGACACTACATGAGACACTGTGGCCATAGAGATGACCTGGATTTGTGGCCTAGTGGTGGATGTGGTATAACAGATGGTTAAGATGCAGTGTGACCAGGGCAGCCACTGGGAAACTAGGAAGAACTATGGGGGAACAAGAAGAGGACACACCATCTGGATTGGGGTGGGATGGTAAGGAAGTGATTCTTGGAGGAACTGCCAACTAGGCTAAGACCCAAAGTGGGTGGGGTGGCAAAGGAATAGCATGTGAAATAGCCCCAGGGCAAGCACTCACTGGCAGGGCCTTCTGGGAACTGCAGAAAGTTCATTCTGGTTAGACTTTGGGTGTGAAGGGTGAGTCTGGTCAGGAGATGAGCCCTGGAGAGCTCCCCTGCTAGGAGCTACCATACCCACCCTCCCTGTCCAGCCTCCCTGTGTGCTCCTCCCCCAGGGCTGTGGTGCTTCTTCCTGGACCAGGAAGACTCCAGGGTGGGCAGGGACCAGCTTCTGGAGCAGCACAGGGCTTGGGTATGAATGATGATGTTAAGCTGGTGTCTGAGTGCCCCCTCAGTTTGTTCCGCTCCTTTGCTCACCAGTCTTCCCTTCCTGGGGGCCTCAGGCATAGCAGTGATTCAGGCAGAGCTGGTCTCATTTCCTTCCATGTGACTCATTTCTGCCTCTCTGGGGTTTGGCAGCCTCCTCTGCCCCCTTTGCCTTTCAGGGAGGGCTCTGGCCCTGGGTCTGATTCTGATTTGGGATCTAGTTATTGTGGTTCTGGGTCTATCTTTGGATCTGAGAGATTAAGTAACTAACCCAAATTCACACACCAAGAAAGTACCTGGGTTCTTCTACCCAAGTCTCTCTACCTGCTACTCCCACCCTAATTCCAGTTGTACCCATAGAGAGCCAATTTCACAGGTCCTTATGGAAGGTTTCCTGTCTCACTGAGAAACTGTCGGAGCTCCAGGACAAATAGAGCTGGGCTGTGGCAGGAATTGGTCAGGATTTCATAGAGAAACACAACTAAAATGTTATATATTTATATAAATTGATTTATTCCAAGGAATTGGCTCAAGCAGTTTGTGGGGACTGGTAAGTTTGAAATCCAGAGGGGTCTGTCAGTTTGGGAATTCAGGGAGGAGTTGATGGTACAGTTTTGAGGAAGACTTTCTTTTTCTCCAGAAAACCTCAGTGTTTACTCTTAAGGCCTTTCAACTGACTCGATGAGGCCCAACCACATTAAAGAGGGTAATCTCCTTTAAAGTCAACAACTTACTATAATATTAACCACATTCAACAGAGTACCTTCACAACAGCACCTGGATTAGTGTTTGATTAAATAATGGGGTATTGTAGCTTACCAACTTGATGTATAAAGCTAACTATCACACTTCGTTTATTGGTGTTGATGGAAAGCCATGGGAGAATTCAGCCTGATCTAATGAGAAGTTTGCCCAGAGTCCTCGGTAAGTGTCAGAAAAGTGTCACACCAGGGATGGCAGAACACTCTGTGGACCTCCTCCTTATGAAGGTGCCCCGGGCCAGGTTTATCCCATCAGATCCAGATCTGACTACACTTCCCCTAGGGATATCCCACCTTACTTCTGCTTACTTGAGAGCTATGGTTAAGACCCAGTGTCATTTCAGGAGGCAGAAGTCTTGGAAAGGTTAGAGGGCAATCCTTGGAGTAGGAGTAAGAGACAACTGTTGCTTAAATCTGGAGGAACCCAGTAGGACAGGAGCCATTGAGGGCCGATGAGACTGTGTCTCAACTTCTCTGTAGCCCAGGGATGGGACCATGGCCCACTGGAGATTTACTGCAAATGTTTATTCCTCTCCCCTCTATTGCCCTCCCAGGTGGGTGCCTGAAACATTATAGTCAGGTAGAAATCAGTCCTGTTTTTAAAAGTTCTTCCAAGAAGGGAATTATGATGGCAAGAATAGAATTGCTCAATTTAGAGGTTTCTTTCTGTTTTTAAAAAAGATATTTATTTATTTATTTATTTATTTATTTATTTATTTATTTATTTATAGGGGGAGGGAGAAAGAGAGGGAAACATCAATGTGTGGTTGCCTCTCATACACTCCCTACTAGGTACCTGGCCCACAACCCATGCATGTGCCCTGACTGAGAATTGAACTGGCAACCCTTTGGTTCACAGGCAGGCACTCAATCCACTGAGCCACACCAGCTGGGGCAGAGGTTTCTTTTTAATATATCATTGAAACCTCTCCAATTTTAGAATAAACTCTATAATATTAGAATAGCAGAAATGAGAAAATTTGACTTCAGAAATTTTATTATTGCTATAAAGTTTTAATAGCCATAACCTTCTTGCTGTAGTCCATATCTAGAGGCACACTAAAATGACAGAAATACCAAGAAGTCAAAAGAGCCATGAAAGCATTAAAGAATGGACAAGCACCCTCCTTTCACAGATAAAATTGCCCCTTATTTTATCTGTTGTAGGGCCAGAGCCTCAGTTCCTCAACTCCATTATTTATAGTGTTTAACTCAGATGCAAAGAATAACTTCCTGGAGTGAAGTGTCCTAAAGCTTAAACTGAATGGCTGAGGAGGAAAGTTGTAAAATCTTTTTCCTTACAAGTCTTTTGCTTATTTGTTTGCTTATTTTAGGCTTAGAAACACATTTTACTGAATCTTAAAATTATGGTAAGCTTTCATTCTTTTTAAAGGCTGAGTTATGTTCTACTTCTTCTTTAGTCACTCATCTATCAATGGACATTTAGGTTGCTTCCATGTTTTCGCTATTATAAATAATGCTGCAATGAACATAGTGTACATATATCTTTTTTATATAATTCTTTAAATTATTTTATTCTTGTTTATTCTATTACAGTTGTCCCAATTTTCCCCCTTTGCCCTCCTCCATCCTGCCCTACCCCTGCTCCCCCAGTTCATCCCCATACCATTGTCCATGTCCATGAGTCATTCATACATGTTCTTTGACTATTCCCTTCCCCTTCTTTCCACCATCCCACCCCCCTTTCGCTGGTATCTGTCAGTCTGTTTCCTGTTTCCAAGTCTCTGGTTTTGTTTTGCTCATTAGTTTATTTTGTTCATTAGATTCCTCTTATAAGTGATATCATATGGTATCTATCCTTCATCAACTGGCTTATTTCACTTGGCATAATGTTCTCCAGTTCTATCCATGCTGTTGCAAAGGGTTGGAATTCCATCTTCTTTCTTTATGCTGTGTAGTATTCCATTGCATCTATGAACCACAGTTTTTTAATCCATTCATCAACCAATGGGCACTTAGGCTGTTTCCAGCACTGACTATTATAAATAGCACTGCTATAAACATTGGGGTGCATAAGTTCTTTTGAATTGATAATTCAGGATTCTTAGGGTATATTCCCAGCAGTAGAATCACTGGATCATAAGGCAGTCCCATTTTTAGTTTTTTGAGGAAATTCCATACTGTTCTCCATAGTAGCTGCACACGTCTGCATTCCCACCAACAGTGCACTAGGGCTCCCTTTTCTCCACGTCCTTGCCAGCACTTGCTGTTTGTTGGTTTATTAATGATGGCCATTCTGTCTGGTGGGAAGTGGTATCTCATTGTGGTTTTAATTTGTGTCTCTCTAATGGCTAGTGATGTTGAGTGTTTTTTCATGTGTCTATGGGCCCTCTGTATGTCCTCCTTGGAGAAGTGTCTATTCAGGTCCTCTGCCCATTCGTTGGTTGGATTATTTGTCTTTATGGTGTTGCGTCATGTGGGTTCTTTATATATTTTGGAGATTAAACCTGTGTCCGATTTATCATTGGTAAATATGTTTTTCCATACAGTCAGTTTCCTTTTCATTTTGAAGATGCTTTCTTTAAAATGGCAGAAGCTTTTTAATTTGAAGTAGTCCCATTTGTTTATTTTTCCTTTAATTTCCCTTGTCCTAAGAGATATATCATCAAAAATATTGCGACATGGGATATGCGAAATTTTACTGCCTATGTTTTCCTCTAGGACTTTTATGATGTCACAACTTATATTTAAGTATTCCACATTTTGAGTTTATTCTGGTGTATGGTATAGGTTGGTGGTCAAGTTTCATTTTTTTGCATGTACTGCTCCAGGTCTCCCAACAGACCTGTTTATTGGAGGGGCTATTTTTACTCCATTATATGTTCCTGCCCCATTTGTCAAATATTAATTGACTGTAGAGACATGGGTTTATTTCTGGGCCCTCTACTCTGTTCCATTGATCCATGTGTCTGTTTTTAAGGCCAGTACCAGACTGTTTTGATTACAGTGGACTTGCAGAGCTTCCAGTACTACGTTGAACAAGAGTGGTGAAATGAACAGCCTTGTCTTGTTCCTGATCTTAAGAGAAATGCTTTTGGTTTTCGTCCATTGAGTATGATGTTGACAATAGGTTTTTCATATATGACCATTATTATGTTGAGGTATGTTCCTCTATTCCCACTTTGCTGAGTGTTTTTAATCATAAATTGGTGCTGGGTTTTATCAAATGCTTTTTCTGCATCCATTGAAATGATCATGTCATTTTTGTCTTTCATTCTGTTTATGTGCTGTATCACATTTATTGATTTATGAATATTGTACCATCCTTGCATCCCCAGAATAAATCCAACTTGATCATGGTGTATGATCTTTTTAATATATTCTTGGACCTGGTTTGCTAGTATTTTGTTGAGGATTTTAGCATCTATGTTTATCAGAGATATTGACCTGTAACTTTCTTTCTTTGTTGTGTCTTAACCTGGTTTTGGAATTAGGATAATACTGGCCTCACAGAAAGAGTTTGGGAGTTTTCCCTCCTCTTGGATTTTTTGGAACAGTTTGTGAAGGATCAGTGTTAGTTCATGTTTGAATGTTTTGTAAAATTTACCTGTGAAGCCATCTGGTCCAGGGCTTTTGTGTGTCAGTAGTTTTTTTGAATACTGCTTCAATTTTGCTAGTTATTTTCAGTCTATTCAGGTTTTCTGCTTCTTCCTGATTCAGTTTTGGAAGATTTTATATTTCTAGAAATTTATCCATTTAGCCCAGGTTGTCTAATTTCTTGGCACATAGTTGTTCATATTAATTTATTATATTCCTTTGTATTACTGTGGTATCAATTGTCACTTCTCCTTTTTCATTTCTGATTTTATTTATTTGTGTCCTCTCCCTTTTTTTCTTATGAACCTTTTTAATGGCTTGTCAATTTTGTTTATGTTTTCAAAGAGTCAGCTCCTGGATTCATCAAAAAATTGAATTTTTTTTAAGTCTGTGTCATTTAATTCTGCTCTGATCTTGATTATTTCCTTCCATCTAATCACTCTGTACTTTATTTTTTGTTGTTCCTTTAGTTTTTTTACATGTAGTGTTAGGTTATTCATTGAGATTTTTCTATTTTCTTTATGTATGCCTGTATTGCTATGAAATTCCCTCTCTGTACTGGCATCACTGTATCTCATAAGTTTTGGGTTGTTGTGTGTTCATTTTCATTTGTTTCCAGGTACTTTTTGATTTTTTCCTTGATCTCATTTTCAACCCATTCATTATTTAATGACCTGTTATTCAACCTCCATATATTTGAATGCTTTTGAGTTTTTCTTGAGATCGGGGTCTAGTTTCAAGCCATTGTGAACTGAAATGGTGCTTGATATGATTTATATTCTCTTGAATATGCTAAGGCTTGTTTTGTGTCCTACCATGTGGTCTGTCTTTGAGAATGATCCATGTGTAGTTGAGAAGAATGTGTATTTTGCTTCTTTGCAGTGAAATGTTATATACATCTCAAGTCCATTTGATCTAGAGTGTCATTTAATATTGCAATATTTTTGTTGATTTTTTGTTTGGAAGATCTATCAGTTATTGACAGTGGAGTGTTAAAACCCCCTGCAATGACTGTATTGCTGTCTATCTCTTAAAGTCTTCCAATATTTTCTTTATATATTTAGGTGCACCTATATTGGGTGCATATATGTTTACAAGAGTCATATCTTCTTGTTGGACTACTCCCTTAAGTATTAGGAAGTGACCTTCTTTGTCTCTTGTTATTGTCTTTGTTTTGAAGTCTATTTTGTCTGATATAAGTATTGCTACCCCAGCTTTTTTTTCATGTCCATTTTTGTGGAATATTTTTTTTTCCATCTCTTCACTTTTGTCCCATGGAGATCTTTTGCTCTGAGGTGGGCCTCTTGTAGACAGCATCTATGTGGGTCACATTTTCTTATCATTCAGCTACCTTATGTCATTTGATTGGAGCACTTAATCCATTTACATTTAAGGTTATTATTGATAGGTACTTATTCATTGCCTTGTTTTCCCTTTGTATCTGTGTTCCTCTCTCTCTCTTTATTTCTTCTTCTTAAAGCAGTCCCTTTAGCATCTCTTGCAGTGCTGGCTTGGTGGAGATGTGCTCTTTTAGCCTTCCTTTGTCTTAGAATCTCTTTATTTCACCTCCCATTTTAAGTGAGAGCCTTGCTGGATAGAATAGTCTTGGTCTCAGGTCTTTGTTTTTCATTACTTGAAATATTTCTTGGCAATCCTGTCTAGCTTGCAGTGTGTCTAATGAGAAATCAGCGGATAACCTTACTGGAGCTCCCTTGTATGTCACTATCTGTTTCTCCTTTGCTGCCTTTGAGATTGTCTCTTCATCTTTAAATTTTGTCATTTTGTTTGTAATGTGTCTTGGAGTGGGCCTCTTTGGGGTGATCTTGATTGGGACCCTCTGTATTTCTTGGACTTGCATGACTTTTTATCACACCCAGTTAGGGAAGTTTTTCATCATTATTTTTTCAAACAGTTTTTCATCATTATTTTTTCTCTTCTCCTCCTGGTAGCCCTATGGTGCAAATATTATGTTTGATGTTGTCCCAAAGCTCCCTTATACTATTCTTATTCTTTCTGGGTCCAAAACAAACAATCCCTCCTGCACACCACAGCGATATCAGCAACAAGAGAGCAAAGAACAATAAAAGCAAAGAGAGAAATGGAATAGTAGGGAAAGGGAAAAAGAATATAAGAAAATCAAAAGAAAGAAAAGTGATTATGAGAGGAGAAAGAAGAAGAGAGCTACTACTTGTAATGAATTTAAAGAAGAAAATGGGGAAAAAGAACACAGTAAAAATAATAAAAATAATAAATGGAGAGAAGAAGGGAACAGTGGAGTACTCTAAGAGTAGAATAGGAGATATGGAGGAAAAATTAGAGCACCAAAAATAAAAGAAAAAATAGATTAAAACTATGAATAAAATGGCTATGAAAAGGAAAAAGTGGTTAAGATAATAAAATAAGAACCAAGTGGATTCGTCTCAGCACAGTTTGGACTTTGCATTCTGGTCTGTCCCTTTGGATACCACTCTGATGCCTGAGTCTGGTATAAGCCAATGTCTGGTACTGTCCATGTCTGTCCCTCAGTTGCCTTTTTGAAGCTATAGGAAATTCATAGTTTGTGTCTGGTTCCTCTGGGCTTGGCTGCTCCCAGGTTGGACCAAACTGACCTGCAAATCTGGCTTTTATTAGCACTGAGTCCAGGGGTATATCAGCAAATGTCCCGATTCACCACAGCATCTATCTCTGACAGTCTCTGCCTGCTGGCCTGCAGTCAATCTTTAACTAGTTGCTAACAAGACAATTTCTGGGAGGGCTTCTGGCAGAAACAGGGGGCTGTGATTCCTGGATCTCCCATGGCAGGTATCTTTCAGACTTTAGGGAAGCTGGAAGGTTTGTTTCCCCTACCTGGAGACACTAGTCTGAGTCTGTCTGGGGGTTTTCTTCCTGTACTTGGCAGGACAGGGCCCCTTTTAAGGTTTCTGGACCAGAGTTTGGGTGTGCTGGATGCCAGAAGTGTGTTTCTGTGTCTCTCTATGACACAGGAGGACCAGTCTGTTTCCCAGCATAGTGTATGGATTGGCTGCACCCTACTGCCAGTCTCTGATGACCCCTGAATCTGTTTATGTTGCAGTCTCTTCAGCATGGGTTAATATGTATGATGGGAAAGAAGGCAGGGGGGAAAAAAAAGACCAAACAAAACAGAACACCAAGACAGAGCAAAACTGGGCAACAAGAGGTCACACTGAATTGGTGTACATGTACCTTTTTGAATTAGTATTTTGGCTTTTTTTTTTTTTGATAAATAGCCCAAAGCAGGATTGTTGGGTCATATACTAATTCTATTTTTAATTTTTTGAGGAAACTGCATACTGTTTTCCATAGGGGCTATATCCGTTGCCTTCCCACCAATAATGCACTAGAGTATAATCAATGTTTTTGAACTCTGTATTTGGTTTATTGCTTGCCTCCATTTTGTTTAGTTCTTTTTCTGGATTTTTTCCTGTTCTTTCATTTGGTCATGTTTCTTTGTCTCCTCATTTTGGCTTCCTCTCTGTGTTTGTTTCTGTGTATTAGGTAGATCCGCTACATCTCCCAGTATTGGCAAGGTGATCTTATGTAGTAGGTGTCCTGTGGGGCCCAGTGGTACAATTTCCCTGATCACCGAAGCTAGGTGCTCCTGGGGTATATGGTGTGGGTTTTGTGAGCTCTCTTATTGTAGTTCAGCCTTGACTGCTGTTGGCATGTCAGTGAGTGGGACTGACCATCAGGCTGACTGGCTGTGAGGACTGATCGTGACTACCATGAAGAAGCTATTGTGTGTGAGGCTGACCTCACAGAGCAGGATTAGCTTTAGTGGGCTCTTGTGCCTGCCAAATCTACCCTTTGTGAATGTCATTTGTGAAGCTAATTGGGTGGTATTCTGGTGTGGTCTGATGCTGGCCACCAGTTATATTGGTTCTGAGTCTTCTTGTGAGTGGTTCTAACGAAGACTCAGATCATCCTCTTCTTGTGCCCAGCCTGGGGTCCTCAGTAGGAGCTACGGAGAGCTGTGGTTGGCAGCTGCCTGTGCTGGCCTTTGGAGGCACATGGAAGATGCTATGTTGTGAACTGAGTCTGCCTGTCACTAGTCCCGGGCTTGGAGCCACTTAGCAAGAGGTACAGGGCATGCCAAAATCAGCTGCTGCTTGTTTGGAGTTTGTGGACCTTTGAGAGGTTTCAGGAAAAACCAGAGTGCAATCAAGGCCTGCAGCTTATGTGGAACAGCTGCTGAAAGGTGTCTGGACCAGGTAGGTGAATTGGGTGGGGCCAGGTCTCAGGGAATCAGCAGAGTGTAGTGAGTGGTGTTAACCAGGTTAATGGAGACTCAGATTTGGTGCCTGTCTGAACCTGCTGGCTGTGTGGGGGGGAGGGCTCAGTAAAGGAACAACCATGCCAGCCAGTATTTCAGTCCTGCTCCTCCAGCCCTTGCCCTGAAGCCAGACAATTTAGTTTTTCCCCATATGTCCCTGGAACTTTTTGAGCTGCTGTCCGTTCACTGGAGCTAATGGTGAGTGTTTGTTAGGAAGTCCACACTCAGACCCTTTAAGAGAAGGCCTGGGTCTCCTGCAGCCCTCTGTCTCACCTTGGAGGAGTTCCCACTGATTTTCACAGCTAGATGATGAGGTGACTTCTCTTCCTGGCTCTGGTACTCCAAGTTGGGGAAGCCAGTGTGGTGCTGGGACCCTTTGCTCTTCAGAGGGGATCTCTGAAGCTGAGATATCCCTCCTGATTCTTAACTGCCACATGTGGGTGTGGCGGTTTGAGTCTCCACTCATCCTGCCAGCCTTGATATGGCTTCTTTATATCCTTAGTTATAGGATGTCTGTTCAGTTAGTCTTTGGATGATCCTGAATGATTGTTCTATAATTTAGTTGTAATTTTGATGTGGGCATAGGAAGGGGCAAGCACAGCATGTACCTACACATGGAGGAAGCCTGGGAGGAGGCGTGAAGTTGGCTGATAGGTGGGAGAAAGGGATTTGGTGCAGGATGGCTGGCAGGCCATGCTTAGTCTGGAGAGGTAGAATTCACCCCAGCTCCATAAGGATCCTTTTCTGCAAGCCACACCTGCCAGCCCTCCTTACTATTTAAACCTTTCAAGGGATGGTGTAGGAGCTGCAGTAAGTCAAACTCCACCATCACTTTGTATAGGGAGAAGTGTTACAGGAGGAAGGCTTAGGGCTACACCAGAAGGAGAACAAAATAAGATAGAAGATGAGTGCTTGAGGGGGTTCATGGGATCCCTTTCTTTCGAGGTTTTTCAAATTGAAGAGGTTTCTCTGCTTTCAGGTTTCCGTCAGCCACAGTGGTGGACAGATGGCCTCTGGGGTCTTCTTTACTAGTTGGCATGTGACACATAAGCTCTGCAGATCATTAGGAAGTGCTTTTTTGTGGAACCTGTGCGACTGGATTTGGGGTTGGAGAGAGGCAGCACGTAGGTAGACCAGACTGAGTTGTAGTTAGGCCCTTTGATGGGCACAAACAGAAGAGCCTGGAGGAGATCTTGGAGCAATCACTTTCCCATACATGGTCCTCAATGCCCACCTCAGACTTCATTATTTGAGCAGATAGAAATTCTTGCTTTTTAGTTCAGCCCCAAGACTGATAGGCATGGCGTAGTTGTGCCGGCTGAAGCCAGTCCTGGAAGAACAATTACTTATTTGGCTTCCTTCACTGAGAAGGTCTTTTCAGGCCTTGGACTCTGGAGATACTCAGGAGCCTCTACCAGGCATTTGGGAGGATCAGCTTTCCCAAGGGAGGAAGGGGTCTGGGGCCCCTGCCCAGGAGGATCAAAAGACGAGTCAACCAGTATTCATCCAAATAAATATCTGTGGAGTCAAATTCCACAGCACATCTGTCTGGCTGGGGAGAATGATTCCATGGCTTGGAAGTGAGCCACACTCAGCCTGGTTGGAGGGATAGGCCTCTATCAGCATATCCTGGGCTCGTCCTCCTCTAGGAAGCCCCAGCTCCTCACACAGAGTTCTCTCCCTCATTGTTCACACCAAATTCAAACAATTGACTCACTGGTTTGTTTGCCTACTGAACATGAGCTCTCCAGCTTATTAATGCTTGTGTGATCAGTCCCTTGTTTAGGGCATGGCACCTAATAAGATATTCAAGAAACCTGTGTGAGTAAATAATCAACAATATTTGGTGGCCTGAGCTAAATTCCTCTGAGTAGTACAGGCAAGGATGTTACCAGGGTTCAGAGGAAGGAGCCATCACCATTGGCCTGGGTCACAGGAAAATGCTTGTGGAAGACATAAATTAGTGTTGATTTCCGCTCCCTTGAAATCACTGGAACCTGTTTTTCCTCCCTCAGGGCAAATGAGGGTGGCTTTTTCCAGAATTGATCTTTCTGTTTTCCCTCCTACAATCTATTAATCTACCTCAATCATCCCCCAGTCTTTTGTGATATGCTGGAGTTGGCTCCCAATGGCCCAGGAGAGCCAATTGTGCTCATCTCTTCCCCACACACCTTGCATTGGTAGCTTGAAATTGCTCTTCATAAAAGACCTTGGCAAACACTACAAACCAGTGCTTTTTCACCCTGGAAGAGATAGCAACTTTTAACAACACACTACCTACATACTACTTATTTATGTCCTTCTTTCCTTTCTCTTCCATTTTCTTAACTCTCTCCTTCCCATCTATCTTCCTTCCTCTCTTCATTTCTGTCTTTTTCCCTTACTTTTTTCAATTATTTTATCCCATTTGTCAACTATGTATTCATTCATCCATCTTTCCATCCATCCACCTGCCTACCTATCCATTGACAAATGCTTTCTGAATATCTATTCTGTGTCAGTCTATCCCCAAGGCTCAGAATTATTCCCCAGGCTTCTGGAATATAGGTACATTAACTCTAAGGAGTAGTGGAGGCATCCAGTCTGGGACCATTGCAGCACCCCGGACTCAGCCAGCACTGATGTTGGATTCATAATCAGAACCCTTTGATTTTCCTCCTTTGCTCCTTCTTGGCTTCCCTGCTCTTTCCTCCTTATAGCCAGTTCTTGCAGGGTTGGGGAGGCTAGCAGATCAGGACAGTACTGCTCTTTCTCTGCCTTTCACTCCATGCCTCTGGCCAGAGCCCAGTGGAATTGGGCTTGCCTGTTTGAGAAAAAATTCCCCATTCTAGAAGACCCCATGAGCTCTTCGCCAACTACCAGTGAATTCAAATAAGAGGCTGCTCCTGTGGAGCCTGAAAACAGAGACATCAGGTAATAGGGAATCCCCATTATTAAGTCAGTACTCTCCACCCCCAACATCAGTCCACACCTCTTAAAACTCTGACTGCTTTGTGAACCAAGCTTGTCTCTGCTTTTGTTTCCAGGGATGTTATTGCAAAGGATTAGCAGGATTAGCTGTTCAGCCCGGTAAGCCAAAGGGGCAGGGACTCCTGATCTTGACCTGGATTCAAAGGGAAGGGACGGAAACCCACTCCTCTACACACCACCCAGAACCTGCCACCCCAGCCACACCCACTTTCTATACTGTCCCATCCAGCCCAGCCTGGGAGAGACACTGCCCTTTACTCAATGGGGAGGCTTCCCAGGGCTATGGCAGTGGATCATGGCCTGGAAGTGACCAGGTGGCATATCCTGGCAAGTGTTCCTGCAGGTAGTATGAGAAAGGACTTGACTAGAATAGTTTTTCTTACTTTTCTTCCTGAGTTCTGCATTCATATAATAGTCACATTTGAACAGCTCACTTCTGAAATAACCTGAGTTCCACACTTCACTGGCCTCTTTTTGGAGGTTATTGCCTATGGTCTAGCTCAGAGAGGGTAGGCATATTTTTTTCTGAGTCACACAGCAAACCTCCTACAGTGGAGATAGATGAGAATTAAGTGTTTGGGCCCTTAGGACCCAGCCATCTGGCCTGGCATTGCTTGCATTCCTCTCATTACTGTTTCTCTGTCTTTTAGATCCAAGCAAGTTCTGACCCGCTCTGACAGAAATAATGTTAAGGTCTGTATATATCTTGTTAGGGCTGCTGGGACAGGCATGATTTTCAGAAGCCATCTTCCTTTGAAATATTTAAGTGGCTCTATGACACCCTTAGCTGAAGAAGGAAATTTATCATCTCAAAGGCCTAGGGTTCAAATCTCAGTTCGCCAATTGACAGGTCGGTGAGTTATCATCGTAGAGCTTCAGCTTTATCTCATCTGTTAAATAGCAATTATTGAACAGGTATGTACCTAGGACAGTGCCTGGAAGTTGGAAAGTTGGGTTAAAAGTTAGTAGCCACTTCATTCCAAATCCTAAAATCTATATCAAACTGAACCCATCATTTCTGTTAAGATGAGAAGCAACTCCACTGTCCCAGGGAAGGGAATATCTCCTCTGAAATACAGGCCCACAAATTACAAGGCTATTTGGCTTATATGACCCAATTAATAGTCCTCTCTCCCATTGGCCTCTTCAGACACCTCAGCTTTTGCCCCAGGGTCCCCTCAGCTTAGCAAAACATGCCCACCTGTGAGGACAGAGGCTCCCCACTTTCCTGATGAGAAAAAGAAATGCATCAAAAGGAAGCAGCTCAGCTGGTTGCCGAGTTGTGGAAAATAATTAAACTGGGGGAGAAAAAAAAAACACTTCTTTTAAAAATCAGGTTAGGTATGAATGTATAGGGTGTGGCCCCTGTATAATTAGCCCGTCTGCTGGTAAGGCGCCCTTGTGTCAGGTTTGCACCAGCTGTTCCTCCTCTCTCCTCCTCCTCCTCCCTGTTCCCTATAGGTGTGTCTCCCAGCTCTGTGACTGCTTGTCCCACTTCCCGCTCAGACGCCCACCAGAGAGGTCACTACCCTGCAGCTCCAGTGAGCCTGAAACAGACCAGCCAAGTGCCTGCTATGGAAGCTGCAGATGCCTCCCGGAGCAATGGGGCAAGCCCCGAAGCCAGGGAAGCCCGCAGCCTTCCAGGCCCTACGGGCAACCTGGAGAATGGGGCCAAGGCTGATGGTAAAGATGCCAAGACCACCAATGGGCATGGTGGGGAGACAGCTGAGGGCAAGAATCTAGGGAGTGCCCTGAAACCAGGTGAGGGAAAGAGCTCCCTGTTCTCAGGGAACGAGTGGCGGCGGCCCATCATTCAGTTTGTGGAGTCTGTGGATGACAAGGGTTCCAACTACTTCAGCATGGACTCTGGGGAAGGCAAGAGATCCCCCTATGCAGGGCTCCAGCTGGGGGCTGCCAAGAAGCCGCAGGTCACCTTTGCTGAGAAGGGGGAGCTGCGCAAGTCCATCTTCTCAGAGCCCCGGAAACCCGTCTCACCCATCGCAGAGCCTGGCGATGTCCGGAGGACCAGCTATCCCCGGGCGGACACGGGCCTCCTCCTGCATTCCAAGCTGGGCTCCGAGGAGGTCCTGTGTGACTCCTGCATTGGCAACAAGCAGAAGGCTGTCAAATCCTGCCTGGTATGCCAGGCCTCCTTCTGTGAGCTGCACCTCAAGCCCCACCTGGAGGGTGCTGCCTTCCGTGATCATCAGCTGCTCGAGCCCATTAGGGACTTCGAGGCCCGCAAGTGCCCCCTGCATGGCAAGACCATGGAGCTGTTCTGCCAGACAGACCAGACCTGCATCTGCTACCTCTGTATGTTCCAGGAGCACAAGAATCACAGCACCGTGACGGTTGAAGAGGCTAAGGCAGAGAAGGAGGTAACTTCCTGGGCCCCTCACTGGCCCTCCAGGCCTTCTCTCTCTCACTACCTGTGTCTCTCCACCTGATCTCCTCCATTGGGCGTTTCTAAGATTGGGGGCTTAACTCTTCCCTGTCCCTGGCTCTTTTTTGCCCCTGCACACCCCCAGGCTTGGGGTCAAAGACAGTTCCCCAATCCTCCAAGTCCTTAGGAGATAAGGAATTTTCCTAGATAAGCAAACAGAGGTTCAGAAAAGACTGGGGGCTTGGCCAAAGTCATAGGATAAGTTCAAGTCAGATCAGAGAGTCAGTACTTAATTCTGGGCTCTGTGCATGGCTGTGACTATCCTTCTCCTCTTCTCTTCTCTTCTCTTCTCTTCTCTTTTCTCTTCTCTTCTCTTCTCTTCTCTTCTCTTCTCTTCTCTTCTCTTCTCTTCTCTTCTCTTCTCTTCTCTTCTCCCTTCCCTTCCCTTCCCTTCCCTTCCCTTCCCTTCCCTTCCCTTCCCTTCCCTTCCCTTCC